>JARHVA010000581.1:2292500-2795000 GCA_037957365.1 Torreya grandis | reverse complement strand
TTTTTAATGAATTTTTCATTATTTGAAAATTCATTGCTTCCTCTAGTGTCTTGTAATGCCATTTAAATAGGGTAAAAATGTAGACTCCATTTTCATGATTTTCATGTTGATATTACAATCAAAATAATTTCTAGAAATAATGCATAAAATATGTTAGAAATTATGAAAACATCCAAATTAATTCATGCATATTACATACACATTTTAAATCACATTGGTGTATCCCTAATTGTATAAATTCATTGTTTCCAATCATCAACTTCATATAATTCATCCTGAGTCAAATTATGACTTTACAAGTGACATTTTGGACCAATTAGGTGTAACCCTTATTCAAATTTTTAAAGTCACATCACTTTGAATTAAGTTAATTAACATAATCTTCCTCTAATGTGAAATTCCATAGATTTTAGAATTTCTTATTTTCTTAATTCATTAATTGAATTATTCCTCCAATCACATGGCAAGTGGATTCAAATATATGTATCATGACATCATCAACAAATATTTGCATCATAACATTATCAAAAAATATATGTATCATGACATCATCAAAAAATATCTTCATCATGACATTATGTGGCAAGTGGATTTAAATTGAGCTAAAAATTCAAGATTTGCAAAATATCAACAAATATTAGCTTAAATATATCCCATATGATTAATGTAAACTATATCCCAAATATTAATTTTATTTTCTATCCAAATCAAATTGAACCTCAACCACACATATAGATTAATATTTAATGGTTGGTATCAATCTTTGAAATCTATAAATAGAGAGGCCACCTTCTACTCTTAGAAATATTTTTTGTGCAAACTTACTCTATCAAAATACAAGGAAAATCTTCACCTATTTCTTCTAATTATTCAACAAACTCAATATCACAAGGGGAAATGTAGATGGAATAGATATATGGCATAGACAAATATTTCAAGCTCTATATCTAGGCTAAATATGTATGTATACCAGATAGAAATAGATATCCATTGAGGAAGGTAATCTCTTTTATGTGTCTTTTATTTTATTTTATTTTCTATATTTTGACAAATCTGAAGATATACACCTAGAATGCTAATTTTGGATTTCTCTATGTTTGTTTGAATTATAAAAAAAAAATAATGTTCTTTGTAATCATATGATCATAGTACCCTTCATATTTGATTTTAAAAAATAGGAGTTAAAAGGTGGGATAAGACTATATGATGTGATTCATGATCCCTATTTGAATTCTAGTGGTTTATATTTGGATTTTGGTGTTGAGTCACCCTTTGATAAGGCAAAGATGGATAAGTATCACTCCTATGAGAATATATAGACATAATTGAAGGAGATTAGGTAATGGATATATCACTAGAGATTGAGTACCTATATGCCTATTATAATAACAATGCTTAGAGTGAGAACTAATTTCCTAGAGGCACCTATAACAACCCTAAAATATTTAACATAATTCCTATACAATTTTATTTTTAATGGGATCACCCTAACAAGGTATACATTATTTTTATAAATCTCACTCTTGTTTAATAAATAATCCTAGAGGGTAATTGTACTACTGAGAAATGAATACTTCTCACTCTCTATAGATCCTATGTTGTTCCACAATGTTTGCTTCATGTACATGAGCAAAATTAGGGGGATTTCCCTAAATGTGACGAGATTACCATCCAAAGGGAGGAAGGTGGGACATTATTTCTATGGAAAAAGAATAAATAAAAATTTAGTAAAAGAGGATGAATGTAGGAAAAACCATATGTAAGAGTCAAAAAGGCAAAAATAGAACTACGGAGCTAAAAACATAACCCAAAAAGAAATGAAAATAGAGTCTTGTAGTGATGTCATTGGTTATCTAAAAAAAATAGCTTGATAAAAATGAATCTATGGATTTATAGGAGAATTCTAGACCTAATGAAAATAGGGCATAAAACTATGAGAAAATATTTCAAAGGCCTAAAACTAGGAAAACTAGTGCCACACAAGAGTGAAACTTATGGGTCTTATCAGTGTGAAAAAATGTATACACAAAAATCCAAACAAGGAAAAATGGTTTGAAAAGGATATGAAAATAAAATAACTATAACCTAAGAGATTAATTGTTGTTATCATCCAAATTTTCACCCTTGGAAGGTAGTTCAAGCCTCCCAAATTTGGAATAGCATGGATATAATCCTAGGTTGTGGGTGGCCTAATGTTGGATTAAATATCTAGATTAAAGGGATAGCTCCCCTTGATGTATCACTTAGGCTCACAAACTAATTTACAAAATTTTTTGGAAAAGAAAGATAAATATATTCTAATTGAGGTGATACACCAAATTTATTAACCACTACTAACTAGTTGCATGTACACTTTAACCATGAGACTAACTTGAAACAAATAGTACTCCTAATATATTTCTCAATATTAGTACTTCATTATGCAAGTAGTGAAAGATGTTTGGTCTAGGAGTACTAGTCCATAGGTCATGAAATGACACTAATTAAAATAAAACTCACTCAAACTTTACACTTCACAAGACTTGCAAAAAGGCTTTCAATTTGAATATGAATGCTAGAAAAGGACAACATGCAAGGGAAGCCAAGTTAATCACTTGCCAAGATCAATTAGTTAAACACACACATTGAAGCTAGTCAAATAAGGAGGTAAAATAGTAGTTTATCATTGATTAAAGGATTTAAAATTGTAAGGTCTTCACCATACCCAGGTGGAAGATATAATCTCATCCAAACAAGGCTCGATTTATAGAAAAGTGATAGAGAAGAAGAGAGAAGGGTGTAGGAGAGAGAGGTGAAAAAGGTCAAACAAAGTTAAAATCAAGAGAGGGGTTATGAAAATATATAAATATTTATTTAAGGACATTTCTTTCCTTTTTTTATATGCACTTATCCTCCAAGCGGTTTACATGTCATCATCATGCTTGACATCTTGCACTTGTTCTTCAAAATTGCCCTTTATTTTGGCTTGTGAGATGACAAGTGGCCACTTCAACATCAAGTTATGTTGAGTCACATTATACCCATATTTTTTGAAACCTTACACTTTTTTATACTTCTTCATAACTGATTATACCATGATGATCATAACACCTTAGGTGGCTTAAATCTCAATTTATCCTATTAGGCCAATATTGCCCAAATGGATCAAAACTTGAGTTTATATTTATCAATGCATTTATTATCCATGACTAGAATATCCATATAATATAATTGTTTTAAAAACTCATTTATATGTCTCAAACTCTCACCAAGACTTCATTTGGCACTAAAAGCTCTTGTAAGCCCTCACCTCTTTATAGCCCTAAAAATAGGTAAAGCTCATTGTGTAGGATAGTTTACCGACACTCTTAGAAATATAAAGATATTTTTGAGGACATAGTATCCCCTTACAATTCCATGAAAAGTTTCATGTATTTAAATTGAGTGTAAGTATATTAATCAACTTATATCTCTTCCTAATTAGGCCTCAATTAGGCCTCCATGCCTAGAAACTGAGTTTTGACTCCACAAGATTCCCAAAAATTTGAAAATAAATAAATTTTTTTTATTAACTTTACCCATGTTATTAATATTCTCCATTCCAATTTTAAAGTTTTGATACCTTGTATAGATGGGTAAACCATAAAATGGTTAAAACCCTAGTCTAGGTATTTTAACAAGCTTGAAAGGAGATTGAGGTGGTTTTCCAAGAGATTTTCAGAATATAGTGATTATAAATGGTTTTTTAAGGTTTGAAACACCTTTTAAAAAATAAATACCATGAGTATAGGTCTCTTGAAGTACTTTATAGGTCTATATATAGGCCTTTTGGCTTGCAAAATAGTGCATTTCTCACTTTTTGACCCACTTGATGACTTGTAAAGCTCATATATCACTTTGGGAGAAATTATTAGGTGTTTTTATGATTTTATAACCTATTTAATGTCTTTATATATATTTTTAATTTATTTTTAGGACATTTCACACCCTATTTCTTCATAAATGAGCCTACAACCAAACTTCTTGAGAAATTTTATACACCTTTGTATCTTCACATGCCAAATAGTACCATACTCAGGTGCTCATGGGACATATTAAGGTCTATAAGGTAATGTTTAGGTTTAATAAATTAATTTTAATTCATTTGAGAGATTTTTTCTTCCATTGGGTTATTAGAGAGCTTATTGGCAACTTCTGAGTGATTTATAATCTTAATGATGATTCATAAAGTAGAGGCCATGGATGGAAGATTAATTCCGAAAATATATAGTGAACATATGCCTATATTTTTCCTTAATATATCCTCCTACCATTCACATTCTCATGAAATATCTAAGAAAAATTTGTTAGTTTCTTGGGTTGGCAAACTGTGTTAGTGAGGTCTAAAAGAGAATTCAAACCTAAAAGTGAAACTTGTGAGTTGGTTTGAGTTATAAAAATCATGTTAAGTTATATGAAACTCACCATTACATGTAATAATTACCCTCTCACCATTATTATTCACCAATCCTCCTAAAATCATCCTTGATTGATGCTTAGGGTTTGCAAGCAAAATAAGGTGAGAGACCCTAGCTACTATGTTAGACCCTTTTCTTCACTATTGAAAGGTTTAATAACCTCAAAAAATGTTCCATAATATTATTATACATATTATTATGTCATTTATATTCTCATTTTTCCCTCAAAACTTCAAGGACCTATAAGTCATCATTCACTTCTCACACAAGTCTATGTGTTTGCAATGTTGGTCTCTTGACTGCTAGATAGTGAGATTAAGACTTCATTGTTATGTTTTAACTTTTTAAAATATTTAGTTTTCATATTGTATTTTAAAACATTATATATCATTTTTATATCTTATCTAATCCTTTCACATAACACCTCAAATGATAATTTCACACACATAAGCCTATGTATGCAGGCTTAGGCCTATTTTATATAATGAGACCTCTTGAGCCTCTCATTTCCAAAAAAAACCTTGATGGTCCTTAGAAAATTTTAAATAATCATATCATGATATTTATAACCTTCATATAAATAATTTTAACCTAGACTCACTTCATACACATGCCTTTTAATTCATGCTCTCACACAGGCTTGACTGTGTGGTTATGGGTTGAGTGACTATGAACTTGGATTGAAATGTCATTTATGGCACTCCTCTTATCTTTTTCAAGATATTATTTAATTTATTGGATTATATTCATCTTGTTTACTCACCCAAACTTAGTTCTCATGCAATCATTACCTCCTCTCCTCACTATCCAAGACATGATTGGTTATGTCAAAGTCTCTTAGTTGAAGGTGTGTAGATAGGTGTTTAGATTGCACTTTTAAAAATAAAACCTCTTTAACCAATTTTATAGTAGATTAAGTGATGTTAAAAACTATTTTATCCATATTTCACTAGGTTTCTAAATAATTTATGCTTACATTTACTTTCAAGGGACAAACCTTCTCCACAACTTTACACATAGGTTGTGTGTGGCTAATATTATAAGTAGTGATTTGATGAAAGTTTTGAACTTTGAACTTAAAACCTAAATTTTTCAATTATCTCATTTACATTTTGATCGTACCTAAATTTCATTCAATATTCTTTCATATTCAAAACTAACTCTTTTGCAGACCTATGAGCACTTTCTTCTATTGGCCATACATGTGTGTTTCTTATGCTCTGCCTGAAGGTGGTTTGAGTGCTCATGAGCATTGAGTCTTGAGACCAGACCTCTTCATTATTATTTAACCTATCCAAGTATATAAACACTATATTTCCTTTATTACATAGGTCTTCAAAACCTAATCTTGATACATATTTCATTGGCATTCCTCATAAAATGTAAACCTATAGGTTTGCATGCATTCTTCATTTTTTAGGCCTTCATAAGGCTTGTTCATGATCTTATCACCTTTAAAAAATTCCTCTGATTATTTATCACCTCTATCATGAGGTCAGTCCTCTCATAAAATTTTAACCATATAATACAAGACCTTTACAAACCACTTTATGCAAACAACCTTCACATGCAGTCTTCAAAGTGAACTATGAATGCCACTTGGGAGACTAGTACAAAAGGTACATAGATTATTTAAAATCCTTGGCTAGATTGGAAATATGGTAAATCCTTTCCAATCATTTAAATACATTATGATCTATAGAAAACCTTGAAACCTCAAGTACAAACCTGTAACCTATCCTTATGAGGCTCTCATGCTCAAACTCCAATGCCACACATGCCAACCTTGATGAATGAAAGTGTAAAATGGTACTTTATACCTTTGAGTCTCTTTCCAATTGATCTCATGCTTCAACAAGTCCATTTTTACAAGAAATATTTCCCAAAATTGAGCCATTAGGATTTTACACCTCAAAAAATCACCTTAGCTCCTTAGTGATTGTTCATAAGGAGAGGGGATGCATCTACAAACCAATTCCACAAATTTGAATATTAATAGGACCCCCTCCTCTGGAAAAAATATCAGACCCTGAATCTCTCTCATTTGGTCATACCATCCACATAAAATTAACCTTAATTAGATTGTGAAGAGAGAAATGGAGGCTCTATAAAAATTTCTACATTTTTAGGACCTAAAACTTAATTACAAACATTAATCTAATAAGTGGAATTTGAGGACACACTTCTAAACTATTTCCACCTGAAGATGAGCTCCCAAGTCTGTACAAGTGCATAGAACTACCCTTTTTTGGAGGTTATACCTATAAAATTGATGTAGTTTGAAATTCTAAAATTATTGGTAGTTATAAAACTCCCTAACGATCTTGTACAAAGGTGTATTTATAGATATATATCCTTATAGAGATTTGACATACGTGGAAGATAGTTAAAATCACTTTTATCTCATATAAACTTTACATTAAAGTTTACAAAAGAACCTTAAACTCTCCAAATATGCATGAAATGTTCATTAAAGGTAATAAAAGAATTAAATGAATTTAATAATAAATTAAAGACCCTATGACACCATTTTACCAATATTCATTACATCGTGACATGTCTAGGCCATCACAAAACCAAGATACAACATTACCTTAACTTTGTCAAATAAACCTTAAATTATGCTAATAAGGTTTTAAAAAGACCTTTTTAAGACCACCTAAGGAATTAAAAATATTTTAATAAGATTAAAAATATATAAAAATCAAGTTTTTAATTATATGGGTTGACCTTTTGACCTTGGGGTTAAAATTAGTCAACAAATTAGTGATTCATGGGGGTAGCATACCTGTAATGTTTACTAGACCAATAGCCTTGTCCTTCCATTGGGATATGGATTCATTTGAACTCAAATAAAACCTAATTATACCTTAACCAAGACAAAACAATTTGATTTGACTGCTATACACATACAAAGCAAAGACAACACACAAGCAAAGGAAATAACACACACATGTGTTAGTGAAGGAATTAGGGAACATAAAAAATAAGAAAGCAAATAATATGTTCAATTTTCATAAACATATCTTACTCTTCATGGATTAAATGGGAATTTTATGAGATATTTTTCTCCATGAGGTGGTAAATGTCATGATTAAAGATGCCTCTTGGATCTTTATATTGTTGTATTTATCATCTTCTTACTTGCCAATCCCCTTGGCATGCTTTCAAATGAAGTAGTAGAAGTAAAACTATCTCCTATGAAGATGAACTCATCATCTACTTTAATATTCACTCCATATTTCTTGGTATCTAAAAAATCATCCAATGATGCTCCATCTAAGCATTTTTATTAGGTCTTTATGACATCTTGAGTGGCATCATGTCTCTTATCAGCTATTTCAAGTTTATCAAGCTCTTCAAGGAGCTTTGCATACTCACTCTGAGCTTCATAATGGTCCTCAATGGATTTATCTTGACCAACCTCTTCATAAACATGATCTACAATAGGAAATTCACCTTTATAAATGGCTTCAACTTCTTAAAGTGACTCAATATACTAATGCCAATCATATTTTAGCTCTTTACCTTGTTTAATTTGAATGAGACCAACTTGAATAACCTCTTATTATTTCTCCTTAATAGTTATAGGGATGTCAATAATCTCAAACCTATTTATGTAATTATGATTTAATTTGGAATCAACCTCTTCAAGTTTATCTACTTGCTCATTGGAAATAATTTCAACTTCATCCAAGGTTTCATCTTGTTGGCTTATAGGACTTTTAACATCAAGACCAGCTACAACCTCAATAATATTAGATTTAATTAAATATCATTCTTAAACCATACTATCAAGATCTTCTTCTAAAACCTCATCTTTTAAAACTAAATGGATTCTTTCTTCTCCAAATGGGGTACCAGTGAAAATGTCTTCCTCATAAAAATTTGACTCATCTTATTCATTTGCAATCATAGCTTGATCTTCTTCATTTTCCTCCCATAGGACATGTTCTTCCTCAATAAGGGATATTGTGGGAGGGTGATGAATAATTTCATGAGTTGGAGAGGGAGCAAGAGATATGGTAGGTGGATCTTGAGTAAGCCTGGGGATTGAGGGATCATTATTGTAAATGAGACCTTGGGGATGGTAGATTCTTGAAATAATTTTTGAAGAGAGAGTAGATTCAATTATGATATGAGTGTCTCATTCTTATCAACAACTACTTCATCCTTTGCATAACCTTCTTGAGGTTCTTTAAAAACTAAAACTTTATCTTCAACCTTATCAAATAAGACCTCCCTCTTGTTTTATATGTATTCTTGAATACACTTCAAAGATGGAAAAGATTTAGGTTCTTAAGGAGAGGTAAAATGGGATTGAATAGGCACAAATTCTTCTTCTTTGAATTTAATTTATTTATGTAGGCACCCCTCCTCTTGTTTTTCCCAAGACTTAACTATTTGGTTCCATGTTGGGACTTTGAAACTAGTAGGTTCTATTGGAGATTGAATTATCTCTCTTCAAGGCTTTATTTAAGGATGTTTAATGGCTTGATGAGACTATGGAGCATTAAAAATTTGATAAATAATGCAAGAGGATTATTTAAACACTTGATCAAACTCACATTTTTTTCTTTCCCAAATTTTCATCCTCTCCAATACCGATGTACACAAGTCATTCCTCACTAATGGATCATTACATATAGCTTAAAACCACACAATTACTTCTTCATATTAATAAGTTTAACAAAATCATTTTGCACATTCTAGTATCTTGTTCTCCATATTATCTATTTTATCTTGAAAACAAGGTTGTTCATATGCATTATCATAGCCACATGGAGAAGGTGTAGGTTGGTCATAAAATTGATATGGCTCACAAGGAGGGTAAGAGCGATGATATTGATAGTAAGGAGGGTAAAAATATTGATAAGGATGATGATGTATATAGGTGGGCTACAAAGGAGGGAAATTAGGATATTCATAGGACTGATATGAATTAGTATACTGCTGGTATGGTTCACTATATGACTGATAAGAGTCATGATGAGGCTAATAGAGAGTATTATAGGATGAATATGCCTCATTAACTTGCATGAAATTTAAATTCACTTCAAACTCAGCCATAACAATTTCATCAAGATAATGTATTGAAAGCACAACATATTTTGAATTATTGTTTGGGATGTTAGAACCAACTAATTGAACTAAGAGCCACCATTAATGTTTTGAATGCCTCTAAATGCTGACATGTAGAAGAACAACACCAATAATCCTTCCACTACTTTGGACCTTAGTCTCACTAGGAATGCTAAAACTATTTTCACCCAAATTTGCACCCTTAAAAGGTAGTTCAATGCTGAAAATTTGGAATAACATGGAGACAATCCTAGGTTTTGGGTGACCTAATATTAGATTGAATATCTAGGTTAAAGGGATATCTCTCATTAATGTATCTCTTAGGCTTACAAAATAATATACAAACTTGTTTGCAAAAGAGAGATAAACCTACTCTAATGGAGGTGATGCACCAAATTGATTGACCACTACCAACCAGTTGCATGTGCACTTCAACCATGAGACTAACTTGAAAGAAACACTACTCCTAATCTACCTCTCAACATCAGCACTTCATTGTGAAGGTAGTGAAAGATGTTTGGGTTAGGAGGACTGGTAAAGAGGTCATGAAATGAAACTAATGAAAATACAACTCACTCAACCTTTACACTTTAATTTGACACTTCAAAAGACCTTCATAAAAGCTTTCAAACTGAATATGAATGCTAGAAAAGGAAAGCATGCCAAAGAAGCCAAGCTAATCACTTGTCAAGATAAACTAGTCAAACACACACATTGAAACCAGTCAAAGAAGGAGGTAAAAAAATATTTTCTCATTGATAAAAGGCCTGAAAATGGGCAAGCCTTCACCGTACTCAAGTGGAGGATACAATCTTAGCCAAATAAGGTTCAATTTATAGAAAAGTGATAGAGAAGAGAGAAGGCATAGGAGAGAGAGAGGTGACAAGTGTCAAAGAGAGTTAAAATCAAGAGAGGGGTTATGAAACTATCTCAAAAGGTATTTAAGTACATGTATTTCCTTTATAAATATGTTCTTCTCCTCTAAGTATTGTAGGGGTATTCATCTTGCTTGGCATCTTATACTTGTTCTTCAAAACTACCCTTTGTGTTGGATTATGAGATGACAAGTGGCCTCTTCAACATTAAATCATGTTGATTCACAATATTTTCTTGTTCTTTGACACCTTACGCTTGTTTAGTATTCTTCATAACTAATGCTACCATGATGTTCCCAACTCTTTAGGTGGCTTGAAGCTCAATTTGTTTTACTATGCCAATCTTACCCAAATGTCTCAAAACTTGAGTTTGTCTTCATAAATGAATTTATTATCCATGAATGGATATACATATCATATCAGATCTATAAAAAATCATTTATAGGACTCAAACTCTCACCAATAATGTATTTTGCACCAAATGCTCTCGTTAGCCCTCACCTCTTTATAACCCTAAAAATAGGTAAATATCCTTGTGCAGGATAGTGTAAAGATAATATTGTAAAAAAAAATATATTTTTTAGTACACATTATCCCCTTACATCTCCATGACAAGTTTCATGTCCTAAAAGTGAGTAGAAGTATATTTAATCAACTTATCTTTCTTCCCAATTAGGCTTCCATGCCTAGAAATTGAGTTTTGACTCCACAAGCCTCCCACACATGTGAAAACTATGAAAAGTGTTTGATTTACTTTACCCATGATATTACCATGATCCATGCCAATTTTCAAGTTATGATACATTGTACAGATGGGTAAACCATAAGTTGGTCAAATCCCTTATTTTGGCATTTGAACGGGCTTGAGAGGTGATTGAGGTGGTTTTCCAAGAGATTTACAAATTATAGTTATTGGAAATGTTTTTATTATATTTAAAACACCTTAAAAAACTCAATCCACTGATTAAATCTCTCTTAAATTACTTTATAGGCCTATATATAGGCCTTTTGGCTTGCAAAACAATACATTTCTCAATTTTTGACCCACTTGATGACTTAAAAATCTCATTTATCACTTTGGGAGACCTGAATAGGTGTTTATATGATGGTAAAACCTTTTTTAAGTCTTTATAGACATTTTTACTTTATTTTG
This sequence comes from Torreya grandis, assembly GCA_037957365.1. Taxonomy (NCBI): domain Eukaryota; kingdom Viridiplantae; phylum Streptophyta; class Pinopsida; order Cupressales; family Taxaceae; genus Torreya; species Torreya grandis. Next base: position 2,783,454 of record JARHVA010000581.1, on the reverse strand, counting down.
AATCCATTTCACACTCTATTTTTTCACAAATAAGCCTATAACCAAGCTTCTTGCGTAATTTTGTACACCTTTGTACCTTGACATGCCAACTAGTACCATAATTAGGTACTTATGAGACCTTGAAAGGTAATTAAGGTCATTTTTAGGTTTAATCAATTCATTTTAATGAATTTGAGAGGTTTTTTCTTCCATCAGGTCTCTAGAGAGCTTATTGGTAGCTTGTGAGTGCTTTATCAACTTTACAATGATTCATAAATTATAGGACATGGATGGAAGATTAATTCCCCAAATATATAGTGAATATACCCCTATATCTTCCCTTAATATCTCCTCTAACCATGCACATTCTCATGAGATATCTAAGAAAAAGTTAGTAGTTTCTCGGGTTGGCAGATTGTGTTAGTAAGGTTTAGAAGAGAATTCAAACTTAAAAGTGCAATTTTTTAAGTTGGTTTGAGTTATAAACATTAAGGTATATTACACTCACCATGACATGTTCCAATGACCCTCTAACCATTATTATTCTCCATCCCACCTACAATCATCCTTGATTCATGCTTAGGGTTTGCAAGTAAAATAAGGTGAGAGACCCTAGCTATTGTGTTAGACCCTTTTATTCACTATTGAAAGGTTTTAAAACCTCATATAATGTTACATAAAAGAATTATCCATCTTATTATTTCCTTTATATTCTCATTTCACCCTCAAACCTTCAAGGACCTATAAGTCATCATTCACTACTCACACAAGTTTTTGTGTGTGCAATGTTGGTCTCTTGACTACTAGACAATGAGATTAAGACTTCATTGTTAGATTTTACCTTTTTAAAATATTTGGTTTAATTATTATATGGTCAAACTTTTTATATCCATTTTATCTCTTATCTTATCCTTCAACATAACACCTCTCTTGACAAGTTCACACACATAAACCTGTGTATGTAGGCTTAGGCCTATTTGATATAATGAGACCTCTTGAACCTCTCATTGCAAAAAATAACCTTGATTATCCTTAGATAATGTTAAGGAATCAATTCATACTCTTTATAACCTTCATATAGATAAATTAATCCTAGACTCACTTCATACACATGCCTTTTATTTCATGCTCTCACACATGTCTGACTGTGTGGTTATGGGTTGAGTGACTATGAACTTGGAATGAATTATCATTTATGACACTCCTTTAATTTTTTAAAGATATTATTGAATTTCTTGGATTTAAAAAATCTTTGTTACTCACCCAAACTCAATTCTCATGCAACCATTACCTCTTCTCTTCACTGTCTAAGACATGATTATTTGTGTCAAAGTCTCATAGTTGTAGGTGTGTAGATAGGTGTTTACATTACACTTTTATAAATATAACCTATTGAAAAAAATTCTATCATATTAAGTGATATCAACAACTATTGTATATTTTTTTCACTAGGTCTTTAAATAATTTATGCTTACATTAACATTCAAGGGACAAACCTTCTCCACATCTTTACACACAAGATATGTGTGGTTAAGACTGTAGGTAGTGATTTGGTGAAATTTTTGAACTTTGAACTTATAACTTGACTTTTTCAATTATCTCATTGACATTCTGATAGTACCTAAATTTCATTAAATATTATTTCATATTAAAACCTAACTCTTTTCCATACTTATTAGCACTTTCTTTTGTTGGCCATATGTGTGTGCTTCTTATGCTCTGCCTATAGGTGGTTTAGGTGATCATGAGAATTGAGTCTTGAGAATAGACCTATTAATTATTCCTAAACCTGTCCAAGTATAGAAACACTAAATTTCCTTCATTACTTAGGTCCTCAAAACCCAATCTTGATGCATATTTCATTGACATTCCTCATGAAATGTGGACTTATAGGTATGTAGACCTATAGGTCTGCATTCCTCATTTTTTAGGCCTTCATAAGGATTTTTCATGATCTTATCACGTTTAACACATTACTATAATTCTTTATCACCTCTCTCATGAGGTCAAAACTCTCATATACCTTTCACCATGCAATATAAGACCTTTGCAAACCACTTTATGCAAACAACCTTCACATGCAGTCTTCAAAGTGAGCTATAAATGCCACTTAAGATACTAGTATAGAGGGTAACAATATGATTGGAGAGCCTTGGCTAGATTGGAAATATGGTAAATCATTTTCTAATCAATTAAATACATTGTAATATATATAAAACCTTTAAACCTCAAGTACAAACCTACAAGCTATCCTTATGAGGCTCTCATGCTCAAACTCCAATGCCACACATGCCAACCTTGATGAATGAAAGTGTAAAATGGTATTTTATACCTTTGAGGATGTTTCCAATTGATATCATGACTAAATGAGTCCATTTTTACAATAAATATTTCCCAAAACTAAGTCATTAGTGTTTTGTACCTTTAAAAAGCACCTTAGCTCCTTAGTGATTCTTTATAAGGAGAGGAGATGGATGTGAAAACCAATTCCACAAATTTTAATCTTACTAGGACCCCCTCCTCTGGAAAAAATATCAAACCTTGAATCTCTCTCTCTTGGTTATACCATCCACATGAAATTGCCCTTTATGAGATTGTGAAGAAAGTGATGGATTTTGGAGCAACTTCTACATTTTTAGGACTAAAACTTCATTCCAAGCATGAATATAACTGTATGGAAGTTGAGGAGACACTTCTAAACTATTTCCACATGAATATGATCTCCCAAGTCTATACATGTGCATAAAATTACCCTTTTTTTGAGGTTAGACTTGCAAAATTGATATAGTTTGACATTTTGACATTCTTAGCAATTAGAAAACTCCCTCAAAAACTTATATAAAGGTGGTTTTATGAATATCTAGCCTTAGAGAGCTTTGACACACATAGAAGATAGTTAAAATCACTTTTCTCTCATATAAACTTTACATTAAAGTTTACAAAATAACTTTAAACTCTCCAAACATGTATGAAATGACTTTGATAAGAAATTAAGGATCCTATGAAATAATTTTAAAAACCTTAATTACACTGTGACATGTCTAAGCCATCATAAAACCAAGATACAACATTACCTTAACTTTGTCAAATAAACCTTAAACTATGCTAGTAAGGTTTTATAAAGACATTTTGAAGACCACATAAGCCATGACAAAGCTATGAAAAAAATTAACAAGACATGACAATCAAGTTTTTACTTATATGGGTTGAAATTTTGACCTTGGGGTCAAAGTTGGTCAGCAAATTAGTGATTCAGTGGGGTAACATGCCTGTAATGCTTACTAGACCTATACCATTGTCCTTCCATTGGGATATGGAGTCATTTTCACTAAAACTTAGACCTTGATGAAGATAAAAAAATATAATTTAACCTCTAAACACACACAAAACAAGGACAACACACAAACAAAGTAAATAAGATGCATACATGTGTTAGCTAAGCACTTAAGGAACATAACAAACAATAAAGCAACTAATATATACAATTGACCTTAACATATCTTCTTCCTCATGGATAAAATGGGAATTTTGTGATATATTTTACTCCATGAGGTGTAAAATGGAATTATTCCAGATGTCTCTTAGATCTTTATATTGTTAACTTCATCATCTTCTTGCTTGTCAATCTCCTTGGCATGCTTTCAAATGAAGTAACAGCAGCAAAACAATCTCCTATAAAGATGAACTCATCATGTGATTTAATATCCACTCCATATTTCTTAGTAGCTTCAAATTCATCCAATTATGCCTCATCTAAGCATGCTAGTTGGGCCTTCATGATATTTTGAGTGACATCATGTCTCTTATTAACTATTTCAAGCTCATCAAGCTCTTCAAGGAGATTTGCATACTCACTCCAAGATGCATCATGGTTACCAAAACTAGTCTTTAATATCTATTGGAAACCCTAATGAGTGTTAAAATAATCATAAACATATAATTTCATTCAGGCCATAGGTTTCTAAGGAATCAGGTGGCTAGGCCATGAGCTTTCTCAAATATATATGGACTAAGTGTAAAAGGGTTGAATGAAGGGATAAGTAGTTGTATATCTATCTCAAAGGTCCATCTTAGATGTGATTATCATTGATAGGTCCTAAATATTACATAAGGATTTTAAATGTAATCATTAGGAGGAAACCAAAAAATAAACAAGGTTATAAATATATAAGAGAAACTAATCTACTAAAATCAATAAAAATAAAAATATCTAATATTAAAGCCATAGTAAATGAAAGTATAATTAAAAGCAAAATATGATTTTTAAATTAATTTTTTTGCTATCTCAATAAAGTAAAGTGATTTATAAACAAAAGCTTTCAGTTTTAGAATTGAAAGTGTGACTCATAAAGCAACATGTGTTACTTCAAAAAGCAAAGTGTGATTCAGAATTAAGCATGTTGTTTCAAAATTAAAGGTTTACAATTTTGTAAATGAAGTCTAACCTAACATGTAAATTCACTAACCCTAATAGTATCTATAAAATTAAATAGAGTTTCAACTTGATAACAAAGTGGCATCATATCATCATCCTAACAATCTCAATATTATTCTAACCTAAAATCTAATATAATATTATCTACCTGAGGAATAAATGTCAAGGATTCACAATTTGAAATAGTTGACAGATGTTTCCTATAAGCATCCCTTTCTATTTCAATGCTAAAAACAACCCATAAAGAGAGGTAGAGACATATGTAGATCCTTAATTATGGATTTATATGTTAAACTAGTCGTTTACACATGATAAATATATCTCAAGGATCCGCCCTTTAGTTTGACCTTACTTGTAGTTGAAAGGCTTGAATTCACCACCTTATTAAATATAATTACTTATGTATTAGTATAACCTTGATTAATCTTATTATCTATATCACTTATAACCACATAATGACTAAAATTTGAAATATATTCTTCATTATTAGTTACAAAACCTCAAAAACTTTCATCCATTCTAGATAGTTTCATTCTATAAAATAAAGTAGCATTGATGTTAATGTCCGTGCTCCAATGAAACTATCATTTCCCTAAAAACACTCAAATTTTCTATTCATTCAGTGTGTATGGGTTAGATTAAGAATATCATTAACCTTTTGGTGAGGATTATTTCAAATGAGCTAGCATAAATACAAGAGACTACTCATTATTCATCTAGAAAATAGCAAGCAATATCTCTTAATCTTAGACAAACCATTACATTTCAAAGTGCACAACTAAGCTATTCTAACCTATTCATTCCTATTTTCATATAAATCATAGGAACAATCATACTACAAGTATAAATCAATAACAATACAGTGCTTGAGCCATATTTATCAAGTTAAAATTTAGATCACTATATGTATCATCATATATTTTATTATACCTCTATGCACACACATTCCTACACAGGGGATAACTACATAAGTTTGAGGCCCTCCTTAAAGTATTCACTATGTAGGTAGTGTTCATTGATAAAGGGTTTTTTGAGGTCAGCTTGACATTGTGATCTCACCAACCTATTTTCTTTAAAATTAACCTAAACTAAGGTGGAGAGATAGGATTTGAGCTATAAATAGTGATACAAATCTTGAGCATGAGATATAGATACATTATATAAAAGACAAAAAAACATAAAATATCTATGGGATTTCATCTTGATATAATTAACATTTGATATAAGACAATTACATTGAGATTCAGATAATAACATTGAAGCAAGTGTCCATAGGTTGGCACAAGTATTCAGGTAGCTAAAAATAATATTTTTAGAATCTGATGATTATTTATTGAACATCAGACAACCTATTTCCACACATGTACATGTCATATCTATCTACACATCATTGCATAAACTAAGTGTTATTTATTCTTTCTAATTACGTAATCAAAATATAATTTGACATTATACTTTCTATATTTAATATTTTTACAATTCAACATTGAAATTGAATATCATTAACTAAATTATTTAATTGGCCTACTTTTGATGAATATTTTACTTCATTGGAATATTATATTCCTCCTAACCCTTAATTTAGAAAAATGGTTTAATAGAAACACATGATGAATGATGAATATGGAACACATGAGAAATACCATGTTATCATAAAAGAGAAACACAATGGATGAGCAGATTAATAGTAATGAGTTCACAAACCAATGCAATTAAAAAATTAATAGATTAATAACATATTAATTGATATAATATAAATAACTTAGATAAAAATGGGTGAATAATTAATCAAGTAGGATAATAGATAAGGTTTTGAATGATTTGGTGGAGTGAAAATCATCTTTGTTTCACTCTAAAATTGAAACTATATATCAACAAAATTGTCCCTAAATTACTAGTTGTCAAACTAGTTGTGTTGTGAGTGAAATTATTGATCAAAAAGTGTATTGCATAGCTTCAAACTTGTGTGTGTGTGTGTGTGTGTGCTGTAATAATATTAAAGATAAAACATACAAAAAACTTCTCAATTTAAATTAATACACCACACTTCTATTGTGAGCAACTTTATTAAATATATAAATTTTAAAATAAGTCATTTACAAGATAACTTACATGAAAAATTATTTCAAGAAAATCATTAAGTAAAAACTAAATAAATAACTTTAATTGAAAACTAAGTAATCTATATTTAGACTTCTAAAATCAAACTCTAAGATAACTTAAAGAATACTAAAAATAAATTCAAAAAACAACTAAGAGTACCACTAACACTAACTGATAGCTTTTTGGTCATCATATAAGAACCCATTATCATTTGATTTTCAGAAGATGTAATTAGACAAAATTGGCATCCCAAATTCTGTAAAAATTAATAATTGAATTAAATACAATTTAACTTCACTTAACTAACACTAAAAGCGTACCCCCACCACTTAAAAACTCATTTGAGAACTTAGATAGTAAACTAGAGTTAATTGATAGTTCAAAATATTTTTTATAAAATTATTAGAAAGTGTCAAAAAGTGACAAAAAAACTAATTAATGTAATAAATAAATTAAATAACCTTACAAAATACCTACAAAAATAAAATATACTAAGTCTAAAAATAAAACTCAAATTCCCATATTGGAATCATACTTAACATTTCTCCCTAATGCAAATAGGTGATATTCCTATCATCTCCTTGAGTCTTCCATGGATCTTCTTCATAAATATCAACCTTATTTAGATTCATTAGATGATAATGCAACTAGAGCTTGTTTCTTTTAACAACAAGAAACTAACCCACTTCTCAATGTGAAGCATTATTGTCAATTAAGAGATCCTCCCTAATCTGAATCTTTGTATCTAATGAGACATAAATACCTTTCAAGTATAAAAACAATACCATGATTATAAGTACATCTTACATATCTGAAAATTATCTTTACTACTTGTAAATTCTTGAGTGATGATTTGCCCATAAATCCAAAAATTGGTGAAACCCCATAAATAATATCAAGTCTTGTCATAGTGAGATACATAAAACCTCCCAATATGCTTCTAAAAGTTATTTCATAAGATTAAGTAATTCCATCATAATCTTTTCTCCACTTGCAATTAGAGTGTTTGTAGGATTGAAACTTCAAGATTCCACTTATTTAGCATGTCTTGGGCATACTTGGCTTGACAAATGAAAACTTCCTCTTTATTTTAATTGACTTAGATACCAATAAATTACTTCATAAGTCCAATATCAATCATCTCAAACTCTAATTTTATATCTTCCCTATCTCAAACTTTATTTTTTTAATATCCTTGAAGTTATTCAACATCTCCATAAATCTACATGTAAATATCAATTCATCTACATAGAGACATTCATATAAAACATTATAATTTAATACTCATATGTAAATATTTAGTTCATTTTAAATTATTACAAAGAATTAATCCAATAACCAACTATCAATTCTTGAGTACTAGTATCTTGGTACTTTCTTAATCCCATAAAGAAACTTATTCAACTTATATACTTGAAATTCTTTACCTTTTACCTCAAAAAATTGTGGCTTACAAACACATACTTATTATTAAATCACTCCATTTATGAATGCACTTTTAACCTTGGTATTTTAGACCCAATTTGTATAAACACTTTTTTTCTTGGTGTTGATGTAGAGGAATAACTAGTCTCTTGCAAAGAGCTAGTATTGTTTCCCAATGAACTAAAAACTTGTGTAGGACTTTGTAGGACCTAAAAATAAAATTTAATATGCTTCCAAAATTTAATTATTATTTATTTAGATACATGATCATTACCATCATACACCTCATTTTCAAAAAAAATAAAATCTATAGAAATAATGTTTGATTTAGTAGTAGGGTTATAAAACTCATATCCTTAATTTCATCACTATATATTATGAAATTATGATCAACACTATTATTATCTTTTATGTCACCCTTAAATTTAATTATTTTGATATTAATTTAGACTTTTCCTTTAACGTGTATGGACTTTACATCTTTTAATTTCACTTGGCGTTTGAACATCTAGCTTGCTAAAATAATCTTTGTGAATTATCACCTAATTTAAACAATCTAAATCAAGAGATAATAAATTATTGTATTCATATATTCCTAAAAAAAATTGAGAAAATAATTTTAACTCTATTAAAAATAAGTTTTTATGTTGAAAATCCTTCTCGTCCATTTCTTGATTTGCTAAATTTTTAAGTGCTAGTATCGTACCATCTTTTATTATGTATCCTAATTTTTTGCAGTAATAACAAGTATTTGATATTACCTTTGATATTTGCATCATATTTTAAATTTAACTTTGAATTTTTTAAAATAATTTTATAATAATAATAATTATTATTATTATTCTCTTTTTTATTTGAAACCCTTACCTTGGTTTCAATTGCTTGTTCTAGACCATGTTATAAATCTCATGCATATGATCTCATCTTATCTTCATAATATAAAAGTGAATCCATTAGCTCATCAACACTTATAGTGTTCATGTATTTATATCTTTAAAAGTGATCATAGTATTCATCCATCTTTGGCTTAAATATCTCAAAAAAATTCTTACTATAACACTATCTTTTATAGTTTCTCCATCAACTTTCATGCGATGTATTAAATCATTTATCCTTATACAATAATCTTCAACTCCTTAAAATTCTCAAAATTTATTTAAAGGTTTTAATTTTTTATTTACTTACCTTAATAGGTAATTTATATGAAGTCTTAAAGGTATTCCATGCCTCATGGGCATTCTTGCATCTTGAAATTTTTGGATAAATGTTTGGGTTTAAGGCACTTTGAATATAAAATAAAGATTGTGTATCTTCCTTTTCTTCATACTATTTAATTTGTTTATGATATTATGTCAAGGTATTATAATATTTGAGTGGTGTGTACCCATGGATAAAATTATTATAAAATCCTTTTAACCCAATAATTCTCTTCAATTGGTCTCTCCAATACTCAAAATTATCACCTTTAAAAATAGGAATATTCATGAAAGTAAAATTCATTGAAGCCATTGTATATTATTTAAAAAGCTTAAAAAACCTTTTGAACCTTATTTAAATGTGACTCTAATACCAAATTAATGTTTTGAATAAATTGGTAGATTGAAAATTATATTTTTCACTCTAAAATTCAATCTATGTTTTAACAAAATTGTCCCATAATTACTAGTTGTCAAACTAGTTGTGTTGTGGTGAAATTGTTGATCAAAAAGTATATTGAATTGCTTAAAACTTGAAAAGATATACATGTTGGTCTAAATTAATATATAAATAAAATAATATCAAATATAAAACATTAAAAAATCTTCTTAATTCAAATTAATGCACCATACTTATATTATATGTGACTTTATTAAATAAATAAAGTTTAAAACAAACATTTTACAAGATAGCTTGCATGAAAATATATTTCAATAAAAGTATAAAGTAAAAACTAAATAAATAAATTTAATTGAAAATTAATTAATATATAATTTTATTTTTAAAATTAGACTCTAATAAAATTTAATTAAGACTAAAGATAAACTCAAGAAAAAAATAAGAGTACCACTAATAGTAACTAATAATTTTTGGTCATCATGCAAGAAGCCACTATGAATTGACTACCAAAATATACAATTAAACAAAATTGGCATTGGAAATTATCTAAAAAATATGAATTTACTTAAATTATTTTTAATTTCACTTAAATAACACTAAAATTGCACCCTACCACTTGGGAAAGATTCCAAAAATTAAACTGGAGTTAACTAACAGTTCTAACTATTTTTTAGAAAATCATTAGAAAGATTCTAAAAGTGACCAAAAAAATAATTAAGGTCATTAATTAATTAAATAAACTTACAAAACACCTATACAACCAAAATATACTAAGTCTACAAATAGAACTTAAGTGCCCTTATTGGCATCATACTCAACAAATAGAGGCCAAGAGATGACATATAAAAGCTAAATCAAGGTGATAAGTCAAAAGGAGTCATTAATAATTGTTTAAAACAATAAAAAATATTTGAAATTCCATAAAAAATAGTTAAATTAGGTTTCATATTTCTAAAGAATAGGGTTGTTAGACCATAGAGTTTCCAAAACATATGTGGCCTATTCATAAAAGGGTGGAAGAAAGGGATAAGAAACTGAATTTGTCTCTCAAGAATATTTCCCAGATGTGCTTGTCATCTATATGACTCATATATGGAATAAGAAACTTAAATTTAATCATTGGGAGGAATCCAAGAAATGAAAAGCCAAGAACCAAGCTATAAACATATAAGATCAACTAATCTATTGAAAGCAACAAAAGTAAAAAATGTCTAATTTTATAGCCATAGTAAATGCAAGTAGACACTAAAAAGAAATTATTATTTGTAAAGTGAAAATTTATTGTTTTAGGAAAGGAAAATGATTTACAAAGAAAATTTTATAGTAATTGGAAGTGTAATTTAGAAATCAAAGTGTGGTGTTGTCTAAATCAAAGTGAAATTTATAAATAAGCACATCATTTCAAAACGAAAGCTTTATAATTGTGTAAATGAAATATAACCTATCATGTGATTAAACCAGCCCTAATAGTATACAAAAATTTAAATATATTTTCACATTGTAATCAAGGTGCCCTCATATCATTATCCCAATGATTTCAATAATATACTAGCTTGAAATATAAGATTATCCAACTAGGGAGAAATGTTAAGGATCCACAAATTGAAGGAGATGACATTTAGTTCCTTAAAGTAACCCTTTATAATTAAGTGTTCAAAACAACATAAAGAGATATGAAGAGGAATAACATGATGAATGATAACTATGAAATAGATGAGTAGCACCAAGGAATAATAGAATGAAAACAAAGTGGAAGAGTGGATCAATAATAATGAGTGCACAAACCAATGTAGTCTATAAATTAGAAAAGTAAAAACATAGTAATGAATCAAGTATAGATAAGTCTGATGGTAAATGGGTGAATAATTGATAAATAAATATAATTGAGGCTAAGTGGTTACATATATAGGCTAAATCATGGGGAAAAATAAATAAAGAGAGCCTTTAATAGATTTTGGAAACCCTAATAGGCTTTCAAATCATCATAAATGAATTTTTTTAAAATTATATGCCCTGGATGTAGAAGGGTGGAATGCAGGGATAAGTATATAAATTTCTCTCTAAAAATTCCTTCATATACATACTTATCACTAATATGTCTCATAGTCGGCATAAGGAGTTAAGTTTAATAATTAAGAAGAATCTAATAAATGAGCAATATAGTTTACAAAGTATAGTTATCTCTCACCCAATTATGGGAAGCCCTTTTCAACCACCTCCTCCTTCCATTCATAGTAAAAATAAACATCAACCTCTTAGCATTGATGAGATTAGGATAAAATTTCCTAGACCTCAACCAAAATACTTTTATTATTCATGACCTAAACCACAATGGTATGATACATATTTTTTGTTGGTTTCATGTTTATTTGGTCATTTTCATAATAATTTCCATTTCATTTACTATTCAAATGTTATTTATTGCTTGGTCATAGATTTAATGCTGATGTTATGGAAATATAACACTATTAATCATTTGAAAAGGTTTTAAAACATCACAAAATTTGTGTCAATCATGATACACTTAACCAAGCTAATGCTCATTGTTAAATCTATCAAAATACCATACCAGACAACTCTTAAAGCAATAATGTTCAACCTCAAGCAAATAACAAGTCTTCCCAACCTCAAAATATTTTTAAAAAAAAATACCCCCAATTACCAATGCCATATACACCATGGTTAACCCTAATTATTTAAACCATATATAAAGCTTAGTTAACATTAATGGATTGAAATTCACCATAGCTCATATAGACTTTCATCTAGATAATAAAAATCAGCCTATAAATACTTTTAAACCAAACAAAACTATTCAAGCCTATACTATAGGTCAAATTTATGTTCCATCTCTTTTAGAAACATTAAAAACATAAAATACAAAATAAATTTAAATCATCAACCCAACCAAAGAATTTAAATATTTTTCATGTGTCTCTATAACTAATTTGGCCATGCTAAAGACTTTATCTATTTTTAACCCAAATTATTCATCTGGGCTGAATAAATTGCCTAAATCTACCTACATCTTTGACCTGGTTGAAGATAAAAAACATAAAAAAAATCTGATCCAACCTTTTTTGAGGCTAAACATTATCACTCAAAAAAAATTCATAGTTATATGTTGTATAATCTAATTTTGAGGAATGAAATCCCATCAAATAAATTTATAAGTTACCTATTCAAATTCCCCTTCTTGAACTCATGTGTACTTATCCTAAACATCACAATCACTTAATGCAAACTTTATTTGACATGAACATATCTCAACCACCACTTATGGGGTGAGAATATATTTTGCTTAGTTTTTAGGACATCATAATGTAACAATGTAAAGTATTTAATATCTAAGTTGATAAAACAACAAACTACGCTTTATATCTTAAATTCCTAATCCAATCTATGATTCCTGATAAAATCCTTATTTGTGTGGATGATCCTCCCTTTTTCCTTAGTGATAAAATTGGTGATGTTCAAGTCAAGAGAGCCCTCATTAATGAAGGTTTGATTAATTTTATTTCCTCTTTAGACTTAATCAAATATCTTAGATATTGACCAATTAACCTTAATACTACTCATTACATCTGGCATGGATATGATAAAATACAAATGCCTCCAATGGGGTGTATTTGACTTCCCATCATGGTACCCCATAAAATGATTAGGGTGAAGGTTATGATATTTAACTTTTCCCTATTATATAATACCTTTTTTTGTCTACATTTGGATGATATGTATCTAAGAATATGATATATTAATGTATATGGGTTGATGGAGATGCTAACATATCTCACACATCCCCCTTAGTTAGTTATATAGGTCCAATATATTAGGATAATTAAGTAACATGTGAAACTAGTGCATTGGGTAATGGTCAGCCTATATTGGGATTATAAGGTTACCCATCCATTGTTAGTTAGATAGAGGTATATATAAAGGAGACAATTATCATTGTAAAAGAAAAAAGTAAGCATTGAGTCTTCTATTGTAAGAGGATATTAGAGTTTGTCCCCTCGAAGAGACATAGTGGAGTTATTCCTTCCTAAATGAGTATTGTATGGTGTTGCCCTACCTTAAGGGTGATTATTCTATTTATACAACTATTGAATATTTAGGAATCTTGGTCCACCTATATATTTTGTGTTATGTTGATCTACATTATATTTTACATATTTCCAATTATTATAAGTGTGGATCATAACAAGTGGTGTCATATCTTCGATTTGGGAAATTTGTGTGCGATGAAACACTAGTTTTATGTAATCATTAATATCTTGCAATTAGTTTCTAATTTTTTCATGATTGTTTTATTAGAGATTGAGAATATTATAATTAAATCATAGTAAAAAATTAAAGGTTATATGATCATTTTTGAGGGAGTTATTGCTATTTTAGGATTTTTAATACTTTAGTAATCACTTCCAAAATATAAGTATTCTTTAGTATTAAATTTTCACTAATACTTTATCATAATATAAGAGAGCTACATTGCAAATTTCAGAAATTTTGGCAATGTTTTTAGTGATTTATTATAATTTTATTATTTTTCATAGATTCACTCTAGAGGCTGAAATTTTTGGAATTTTCCCACTAAATTTTTCTTAAAGATGAAATATATTATAGAGGAGATATATTCAAAATTTGGGACTATTTGGATACATTTTGTACTATTTATTGAGATTCTATATTTTTTTCCATTGACCCTAATTTGTGTGAATGTGGAGTTTATGGAATTTTTAGCGAAAGAATATAATGATGCTAAAGAATGGTGTCTCTTTTTTAGGGAGAGATATTTTAATTAATTTTTTTTTCAAACATGCTTGTATCTTTTTTTTTAGGCCTACGTACCATTGGTTTGAATAGTTGAGATTTGCACAACATATTTTTCATGGGAAGAAATGGAACAGGTTTTCCTAAATCAATGGGATATAAAAGAAAGAGAGTTTGAAGAATAGGAATAAAATAATGGTGATGTCAGTGATGAAGGAGGAAAAATAGAAGAAGAAAATGAGGAAGAGTATATAGGTAATGAAGAAGAATAAGAAACATAGTATGATGATGATGATGAGGATGATGATGATGATGATGATGATGATGATGATGATGATGATGATGATGATGATGATGATGATGATGATGATGATGATGATGATGATGATGATGATGATGATGAGGCTACAGATCATGCAAAAGGAGAGATAGAGGATCTTGAAGAGGAAGAAAAAATATTGGATGATAAGGGTTTGAATAGTTTGACTCCAAATAAACTAGAGTCAATATTTCAATTTAATATATGCATTCAAAAGAAGAATCTCATTATTTCCATAAACCCTACTAGCAATTATAACTTCATCAACATGGATGTGGCTCAACATCTACATGTTCAAGCAATAAATATCGAGGCTCAACTAGATGGTCATAATATTTAGGTTTTTAAAGATTTGAAGCTCACTATAGACAAATATGTTTTGTATTCATATTTTTAAGATTTGGATATGGATGGCATGGATATTATTCTTGGATATGCATGGTTAGATACTTTGGGAACAATCAATATTAATACTCAAAATAAGTTCATGAAATTTTGGTATAGGAAAAAGAAGGCCACTTTATAAGATATCATAGTTGGCAAGTCACAAAGAACAAGAAAGGTAGATCATGAAGATGATATTAAAGTAGGTAAAGAAGATCAAGTGGAAGATTCAGATGAAGACATAGATAAATAAAAAATGCAAATAAATAAAAACACTTCATCTAATCAAGAGATAAAGGAACCACCAAATTTGATAAGGTCAAAGTATCAAAAAAAATTGAGGTATATAGACACCCACATCATCATTAGAGGTAGAAATCATGGATCCATGTGAGAAACTATCATAATAAAAATCACTTTGGCTATATATAAAATCATATTTCCAATAACTATGGCTATGCATAGAAGCCGAAGAAGAACTAATATGGTTAGGTATGGAATTAGATTAGCACGTTGACCTATGGAATATGGAATCAGTGGGGAAATAGCTATGACTATACATGGAATAATAACTACTATGGTCACGAATGGAATCAAAGTAGCACAGTGAAATATGGTACATGGAATCAAAAGAGGAGTAATTATTCATGGCCACCAAGATATTATAGTTATGATCATGAATGGAATCATAGTAGCACATTGGAATTTAGAAATAAGGTTGGAAAGATATCACTTACCAGGATCACATATGGGTGGTTGGATGATCAAGCTTGGAGACAAGTGCGCAATGAATTAAATCACACTCATTATTTGGTTTCTTCCTATGTTTTAGCAACGAAACATGTCAAGGAAGAAATGAATGTTATGTACTAAGGGATATGATATATTAATGTATATGGGTTGATAGATATGTTGATATGTGGCACACATCCCCCTTATTTATATATATGGTTCCCATATTTTGGAATCACAATGACTGATATGGGGGTGAAATAGTCTTCAAAAACTTTTAATAAATTTCCCTTAAACATTCATGAACCATTCAAAATAACTTAGTGATCTAACAATGCATTAAAAACCAATCACATGAGCATAAAATAAGATGACACATCACATATGTGGAAAAACCTCATGGAAAATAAAACCCACTAAAATAAATCTTTGACAAATTTTCCTATAAGATAATGTATCAAATTTAGTTGAGCACCAACCCTAGATTTATCAAGTACTTACTTGATTTTAGCAAACACCCGCTTGCTAGGAGTCTACAACCCCTTTTGACTAAGCACCAAATTAGTCAAAGTAAACTTATATAATCACTAAAAAAAAAAAGGTAGATCCAACTCCATCTTGACTAGGCACCAACTCATCCAAGACTGATTTTATAAGCACCAACCTGGAAGAAAGCTTCAACTCCCCCTTTGACCAAGCACCAACTTAGTTAATCACACTTATTTATTATAATATTCCACTCAAATATATATATAATTTATCTACTATCATACATTATGAACACATTTTTAATTATTATCTAATATCCTCTCAATATATAATGATCACTCCATCTCTACTCTACTTGATCTCTCTCAAACTTGCCTCTAGGCTTCTTCACTCAACTAGCCCTCTTCAAGACTGAATAGGTCATGTGTCTTTGATCTTCAATTGCATAAAACCTATATGATCTTCATCATATGCTTATAATATCTCTCCTAAGGTTTTAAAACATTTTTCCCAACCTCCTTATGCTCATTTATTTATCAATCCATTTGATTACTCTATGCATCTCTAAATAGGCCTAAAATGCCTTGTATATATACTCATTTTTTGTTCATATACCACTTAGCAGCCACACACCCATAACCTCTTATTTCATCCATATAATAGATATTATTACATCTCATAAATAATATTCAAATGAAATTTGAGTCCCTTTTGGTCTGTCATGACTTATTTAGGCCTCATTTCACTTTTAGGTCTCATGGAGACCTAATTGCATTAAGTCTATCTTCTTAGCATCAAATATTGATCCTCTTGAACCCAAATGGCCTTATCTAACAACTTAAAACCATTAAATCACATATTATAAGACCTATAATAACCTACTTCATTCTTTATTGGACTTGTGTCTATCATTCATACCATCAAACCTCTTTTAGGATAAACTTTCCTATTAGGCTTGTGTGCGTCAAAAGTTTATCTTGCAAAAGTGAAGCTTAAACACCATTAAGGAATTAAAAAATGATAAAAAACATACATATACATAATATAAATGATCTCAGGGTCATTACCAAATTTATTAGATAGTTTCACTCAAATCTTAAGGCTTCAAGAACACCTCATCAACTCACTCACTTGGAATTGCCAGTTTACCTCAAAGACTAGTCATGGTGACTTAGACCTCAAACACATATGTATACACTTTAAAATAATATTGATGCATTCAAAATATTATCTAACATATTTTTAACATCTTAAAACACAAATCTCATATGGTCTAATAGTAAAATATTGGTCTTTTAGACCAACCTCATGACCTATATCACAATGTCTTATCTGAACTAGATAGGTCAAATTATGAACAACTTTTTCACCATATTCATTAACCTCAAAAACTTATTATAAGCATTAAATGAATTAAAATTAATTAAAAAAATATCTATGTAATTTGTTTCATCATTAAATCATGAAAACACACTCAAATTCATGTTCTCACTTCTACCTGAGTTTTACACTATTTACACCATTAGGTCTATCTATGACTATCTAAATTGGAAGACTATTTTATCATATTTGAAGGTTAGAACCTATAAATAAACATTTATGGGCATGAAAACTTAATCTCTATTTTCTTCTTCCATCCATTTTTTTTCCTTGACCAATGTAAATTTTGAGAGCTACAACAAATTATTCACAAAAAAACTGTAACTATGTATTTTCTCTCTTATTTGACTAACCACCACCACATGGAGGTACCTAGGAGAGTTACTACATGTTACAATAGTTTTTATAGTTATTTTATTCCATTATTATCTTTTTTTACCAATATCTTCCACATCAGGTCCTTATTAGGGTTTTAGGGAGGTTTAACACAGGTTTTGGTGTTAACGATTATTCATAAAGGATTTCCCCTTAAATCCAAAACCAATGCCTATAGATATTAAATGATACCATTACCCATATCTCCTAAATATCTTGAGTTCCCATGCATAGGTTACACATGCCAATGAATAATTGAAATTCCTTTTTAGGTTTGTATACCTTCATTCATGCACTCTAGAGACCTCAAAACCACTTTCCATGCATTTTCCTAAAAACCATGACCTCATAATTCATTATCACTCTTGAAACAACTTGAATTAATTATATACATTCTATCCTTCACACATTCACCTTTAATTTTGATCCTCATGCCTCATTAGGCCAAGTAGGGTCTAAGAGAGGTCTAGATGCAAACCTAGACTGAAGGTCCTACCCCTATAAGCTTACCTTGAAACTCTCATGAATTCTTCAATGCTTTTTTCTCATTATAAAAAAGTGTCAAAAAACATTTTCATTCCTATGCTCATTCACCTCATCATGCCACCAGGTCATATCTTTACCATGCCATGACTACGCTCAAGCTTCCATTGCACTTGACACCTTGACCTATTCCTTCCATGTCATGATCTCAATAAAACATCAAACAAGTAGATATCATACATCACAACACTCATGACAATTCTCATCCATGTAACATTCATTTCTCTTATGTACCTATTCTTTCATGTACTTTGACATATCATATACTATCTTTTGTCCTTAGTTACATTTGGCATCAACCATCATAAAATGCTTCTTGATATCACACATAGTCAATCTTTACATGATACACCTGTAATTTCATGAAACCATAATACATTAGTTACCTTCAAATTATCTCTTGCCTTTATATTATCTCTTTCCATTATACTTTAATGACAACACTCTCTTTATTCCACTACTATGCTTAATTATTTGACCAAAAAAACCTTTGATACCAATGACCATTTTGCCTTTACATGATGCACCCTTTTAACATCAATGATAAAAACATACCAACAAACTTCCCCTTTGTCATTGATGGCAAACACACTACAATCTGAAATCACTTTAAAAATGGTACTTTTCCCATCTACTCATTCTCCCCCTTTTGACATTAATGGCAAAGAGACATCTATAACTTTCTCCCTCATGATATAACTTCTTGGATCATACCTCTTACAACAAATAGTATCTTCAATATTTCTTGAGTCTATAAAGCATTCTGAACTTTCTCCCTTTCTAAGCTCTTTTCCATTTTTAGTAATAAGATCATAGATTCTATGAAGCATCATACAAACATGATCCACCTAAATCCATTCATACCTTCTTCAAATTAATTTAGATACACAAGATCACTCACCTTGTCTTTGATATAGATAAAATTCTTGATCACTTATTATGCTACCTCACTTTTGACACTAACTAAAGAATTAGAGACTCCCTCTTTGTCTTCATAGATTATGCTCATCACTTGAGTCATCAGTAATCTTAAGCCATCCATATCTTCCTTCAAGTATCTTGATACCAATACTAATTCTTAATAAAAATTAGCTATCAATTGTTAGAAACATAGAACAACTTTTTGCTTACCTATCATATACTAACCAACTTAAACAAGCTTTCAACACCCTTCTAGCTCTGTCAACAACATCCAACTTATCTCTATGACCATATTGGTCTTGTAGACCAATCCATATTCCATATGTCTCTAGAAAAAATCTTATGCTCAAACTTTCATTCCATACCATGATTCCTCATGAACTGATCTCTAGAGTTAATGCTCATACTAACCAAAATTCCATTCACCCTGTCATATACATACAAGCTATAGAGAAAAAAACTCATAAATTAAAATAAAAATAACCTAAAATCCTCTCAAGATGAATCCTTCTTTGATTGCAACCTCATGATTCTACTGATAGAAGAGTGTCTCCATGAATCCTAATGGAATCACCCCTTTCTATAGGGATATCAAAACTTCATGAACACAATATATTCTTAGATCTCTAAACCACTCTCCTCAGCCATCTTGTTAATATGAGACTAATAATGCCTCCTTAGAATCCATTTGGGCTTGATTGAAGCATTTGACTCATTCACCTTGTCATCCTTCTTCTTTTCTTTGACTACCTTGTCAATACATGTAGATAACAAGTGTTCTTGGCATTCCTTTACTTTTGATCCTTGTTCTACTTTAGCAAATAAACCACCTTGACTCTTTCGGTCAATATGATCAGTCTTAAATTTATTTGGTTTCCATACCAATGTTTGACCCTTATTGTTCACTCTAAGAGCTCTGTATACTCTATTAAGATATAATCTTGTAATGTGTCATATATTGTGATAATTGTAGCAAACAAAATTATTGTACTTACCTCTTGATTTATTACTCCTTTTCCCATGGTCCCATGATAACTCATCCCTTGAGACCATTTTACAATCACTTTCTCTATGACCAAAGTTATGATAAGCAAAATAATAACCATTGAAAAAAATGGAATACTTCATTTCATTGGGTTGTCTAATTGGTCTCTTCATGTTGACTTTCATGTTGGTATTCTTGAATAGCTAATGATCACTTTGTGTCTTAGATTTGATATTTTCTACATAGTTCTTTAAGGTCTGACTCTCCTTGCTCTTTTTTCGGTCTTCCTTGAACCCAATACCTATTTTGTCATGTGGAGGCCTTTGACTACTCAAAATATCACAAAGAACTTCATTACTCTTTTTAAATATCTGATGTGTCTTCAACTTGACTATTTTCTGATCTAATTATACCTTCAAGGACTCCATTTCTATTCCAAACTTGATGCATTCTTCCTCCTTGATCAAGACTTGTAGTAAAAAATTCAATCTAACTTTCCAAATATTTGATGATCTCCTCATATTCATTGGTGTTTTTTCTTAGTCTCTCTTCAAAGAGATTGATTTGATACTCATAACTTTTAACTAATGATCTTAGTTTCTGATTTCTCCTTCTTTATAACTTAAATTCCTCTAGATCACTCACTAATTTTTCCTTAAAGTTCACTTCAGCATCTTCTTCATAAATTATTCATCATCCATAAGGCCTTTCCCTTTTGAGAAACCCTCATTGTCTATTTATATAGCCATGAATAAGGTTTCATTTTTATCATGATCATTAATGTCATCATCACTATTAGATTTACTAGTGTCACTTACATCAGATGAGCTACTATCTTCTTTGGTGTAAAAACTTCTCTTATTCTTGAATGACCTTTTCTTATCTTTATACTTCCTAAAAACCTTTTTGCTCTTGTCAAGCTTATAGATATTATTATCATCACCATGATGTTCATCATGTTCTTAATCATGTTTAGTTTTATCCTTATTGGGATATTTAGATGTAAAATGACCAATCTTATCACAATTAAAGCATTTGAATGGAAACTTGCCCTTATACTTCCCTGAACCATTCCTTAGTTTTCCTAAAAACACGGCTTCTATCTTTTCATCATCAATATCTATATCAATATCATCCTTGGAATTCTTACCTTATGACTTTTTATCATCTTTGAATGTAGCTCCCTTCTTGGAATGTTTTCCATCACTTTTTCTCATTTCATAGGCAGTCAATATGCCATGAAGCTCATCCATTTATAGTATGTTAAGGTTTTTGATCTCCTCTATAGCAGACACCTTTGAATCAAACTTATATTTTAGATATCTAAATACCTTTTTTACTATTGTTGATTCTTCTAACTTCTTTCCTAGGCCTTTGATGTCATTTACCACTTCATCTACTCTAAACATATAAGATGCAATGTTTTCATCCTGCTTCATTCTTAGGATTTCAAACTACCTTTGATGAGTCTAAAAATTTTCCAAATTGACTTTAGTGTCTCATTCATAAATGGTTTTTAACTTTTTTGAAATCCCTTTAGCTATATCACAATACATGACCTTTACAAATTTTTCCTCCACAAAACCACATAGAATGGCAATCATTGCCTTTTAGTTTTTCTCACTTACCTTTTTTCCTGCTATAATAGTTTGTGGTATAGAAGATGGAGTGAATATATCAATAATAGATTACCATATGTCATAACCAAAGGACATTAGATAGGTCTTCATTTTGATTCTCCAAAATTCATAGTTAGTCTCACTAAAAAGAGGAGCCTTATTTGTTATGAAACATACTTATGCTTGATGACTAGACATGCTTATGCCTTAAGGATCTTCTTTAAGCTATTAGGCCTGATTCAAAGGACCAATATTTAATAAAATTTTTTGGAAGTACAATGACTAAGAGGGTGTGTGAATCAATCTTTTAAAACTTTCAATCAATTGCCCTTAAACATTCACGAACTATTCAAAGTAACTTAGTGATCTAACAATGTACTAAGAACCAATCACATGAACATGAAACAAGATGACACATCATATATGTGGAAAACCCTCATGGGGAATAAAATCCATTGAAATAAATCTTTTACAAAATATCCTATAATATAATATATGAAATTTAGTTGAGTACTAACCTAACATGGAGCACCAACCCTAGATTTATCAAGTACCTACTTGAATTTAGAAAGCACCCACTTGCTAGGAGGATACAAACCCCTATGATTAAGCACAAAATCAGTCAAAGGACACTTATTAGAGCACCAACCTACAATTCAGATCCAAATCCCTCTTTACTAGGCACTAACTCAAATAAGACCAATTTTACAAGCACCAACCTGCAAGGAAGCTTCAACTCCCTCTTTGATCAAGTATCAACTCAATAAATCACACTTATTTATTATACACTTCCAATTTTATATATATATATATATATATATATATATATATATATATATATATATATATATATATATATATATATATCTTATCTATCCACTATAATACATTATTAACACATCTATGATATTCTCTCAATAGACAATGATCATTTTTCCATCTCTACTCCACTTGATCTCTCTCAAAACTGCCTCTATGCTTCTTCGCTCAACTAGCCCTCTTCAAGATTATCTAAGTCATGTGTCTTTTATATTCAAGTATAAAACACATATATTATCTTAATCATATTATTATATGCTCTCTATTTAGGGTTTACAACATGTTTCCCAACCTCTTTAGGCTCATTGATTTATCAATCCATTCACTTACTCCGTGCATCTCTAAATAGGCCTAAAATGCCTTGTATATATACTCATCTCTTGTTCATAAACCACTTGGTCAGCCACACACCCATAAAATATTATTTCAAACATATAATAGGTATTAATACATCTCATAAATAATATTAAAACTAAATTTGAGTCCCTTTAGATCTATCATGACTCAATTTGGCCTCATTTCACTTTTAGGTCTCATAGAGACCTAATTGCATTAGGTCTATCTTCTTAGCATCAAATATTGATTCTCTTAGGCCCAAAAAGATTTTTCAAATAATTTAAAACCATTAAATTACTTATTATAATACCTATAATAACCTCTTTCATGTTTTATTAGACCTGTGTCTATCATTCATACCATGAAACCTCTTTTAGGACAAACTGTCTTATTAGGTCTATGTGCCTCAAAAGTTTGTCTTGAAAAAATGAAGATTAAACACCCTTAATATATTTAAATATGATAAAAAAAATTATATATATATATATATATATATATATATATATATATATATATATATATATGTATATATATATCTATATATATATATATATATATCTATATATATATATATATATCTGTATATATATATATATGTGTGTATATATATATGTGTGTGTGTGTGTGTGTGTGTGTGTGTGTGTGTGTGTGTGTGTGTGTGTATATGTGTGTGTATATATATATGTATATATATATATGTATATATATATGTATATATATGTATATATTTATATATGTGTGTGTGTGTGTGTATATATGTATATATATAATCTACAAGAAATTAGGGTCATTACCAAATTCATTAGACACATTCACTCAGAGCTTAAGGCTTCAAGAACACCTCATCAACTCACTCATTCAGAATTGCCAATTTAACTCAAAGACCAATCATAGTGACTTAGATATATAACACCTATGTAAACACTTTCAAATAATCCTAATGCATTCAAAATATTTTATGACATATTTATAACATCCTTAAATAAAAAAATCATATGCTCTAATATCAAAATATTAGTCTTTTAGACCAATCTCATGACCTTATATCAAACTATCTTATCTGAACCAGATAGGTCAACCTATAAGCAATCTTTTCACCATATTCATTAATCTCCAAAAATTATTTCAAGCATGAAAATGACAAAAAAATCTTGAACAACATATTTATGCACTTGTTTTCATCATTATATCATGAAAACACACTCAAATTCATCTTCTCACTTTTGCATAGGTTTTACATTATTTACACCATTAGGTCTATCTATGACTAGCTAACTTGAAAGACTAGTTTATCATATTTAAAGGTTGGAACACATTCATAAAACTTTATTGGGATGAACCATGAGTATCTATATTCTTCTTCCATCCATTTTCTTTCCTTGACCAATGCAAGTTTTTAGAGCTACAATAAACTCTTCACAAAAAAGCTTGTAATTGTGCATTTTCTCTCTCATTTGACTAACCAACACCACTTAAAGGTATATTGGAGAGTTTAATACATGATCCAATAGGTTTTATATGAATTTAATACTATTATGGGCTATTTTAAATAATTTATTTCATAGTGGGTCTTTATTAGGGTTTTAGGGAGGTTTAACACAGGTTTTGGTATTAACGATTATTTATAAAGGACTACCCCTTAAATCCAAAACTAATGCCTATAAATATTAGATAGGAACCTTGCCCATCTCTATTTAATATATTA
Source organism: Torreya grandis (assembly GCA_037957365.1). Taxonomy (NCBI): domain Eukaryota; kingdom Viridiplantae; phylum Streptophyta; class Pinopsida; order Cupressales; family Taxaceae; genus Torreya; species Torreya grandis. Next base: position 2,758,539 of record JARHVA010000581.1, on the reverse strand, counting down.
TGTTATTATTTAGAGGTTACACATGCCAATGAACACTTAACATTACTTTTTGGGTTTGCATACCTTCATTTTGTGCACTCAAGAGACCTCAAAACCACTTTCCATGCCTTTTCCTTTAAACCATGACCTCATAATTCAAGTTCACTCTTAAAAAAAAATTAATTACCTCTATACATGATTTCATTCACACATTCACCTTAAAATATAATCCTCATGCCTCATTAGGCTAGGTAGGGTCTAAGAGAGGTCTAGATATAGACCTAGACTGAAGGTCCTACCCCTATAGGCTCACCTTAAAACTCTCATTAATTATTCAATGCTTTACTCTCATGCTAAAATAGTGTCAAACAAAATTTTCATGTCTATTTTCATTCACCTTATCATGCCACCATGTCATATCTTCACCATGCCATGATTAGCCTCAAACTTTCATTGCACTTGACATCTTGACCTATTCCTTCCATGTTATGATCTCAATAAAACATCAAACAAGTAGGTATAAGACATCACAACACTCATGACAATTCTTATCTATGAAACACTCATTTTTCTCATACACCTAATTTTTCATGTACTTTGACATATCATATATTGCCTTTTGTGCTTAGTTACCTTTGGCATCAACCATCACAAGATGCTTCTTGATATCAAACATATTCAATCTTGATATGATACATCTATGATTTCATGAAACCATAATACATTAGTTGCCTTAAAATTATCTCTTGCCTTAAATTTCTCTCTTTCCAACATCCTTGAATGATAACACTCTCTTTATGACACTATTATGCTCAATTACTTGACCAAATAGACCTTTGACATCAATGACCATTATGCATTTACATGATGCACCATTTTGACATCAATGAAAACAACATACCAACACAATAGATTAGGATAATTGAGTAAATTATAGATTTAGAGCATTAGGTAATGGTCAGACTATGTTGGGATTAGGAGCTTAAATATTCATTGTTAGATAGATAGAGGTCTATATATAGGAGATGATTATCATTATAAATAAAAAATTAAGCATTGATTCTTCTATTGTAAGAGGATATTAGAGGTTGTCCCCTTGAAGAGACATTGTGGAGCTATTCCTTCTTAAAGGAGTATTGTATGTTGTTACCCTGCCTTAAGGGTGATTATTCTATTTATACATATATTGAATATTTGGGAATCTTAGCCCACCTATATCTTTTGTGTTGTGTTAATCTATATTATATTATAAATATTTCCAATTACTATAAGTGGGGATCATAATAAGTGGTATCAAATATTCAATTTGGGCAATTTGTGAGGGATGAAACCCTAGTTTTTTGTAATCATTAATATCTTGAAATCAACTTATAATTTTTTCATGATTGTTTTACTCAATTTATAGAATATTATAAGTAATTCACAGCAAAACAATCAAGGTTTTATTATCAATTTTAAGGGATTTATTGTTATTTTAGGATTTTTAATAATTTCATAATTGTTATTTTATATGAAATTTTCATTGATACTTTATTAGAGTATGGTAGAGATATAGGTCAAATTTCAATTTCTTTTAAAATATTTTGAGTGATCTATTATAATTTTATTAGTTTTCATATATTCTCTCTACAAGCCAATTTTTTTAGAATTTTTCCACCAAATTTTTATTGAAGTTGAAATATATTATATAGGAGATACAATTAAAAATTGTACTATTTAAATACATTTTGAGTGAGTTATTAAGATTTTAGTGTCTTTTCATTAACCCTAATTTGTGTGAATAATGAAGTTAAGGAATTTTTAGGGAAGGAAGATATTGATGATAAATAATGGTGGATATTTTTTAAGGAGATATTTTAATGAATTTTTTTGGAAAACATGCTTTTATCTCTTTTTGTCTAGGTCTGTACACCATTGGTTTAAACAGTTGAGCTTCACACAATGGTATTCTTCATGGGAAGAAATGGAACATGTTTTCCTAAATAGATGGGATATAAAATAAAAAGAGAATGAAGAAGAAGAAGAATAAAATAATGATGATATCAGTGATGAAAAATGAAAAATAGCAAAATAAAATGAGGAAAATTAGGAAGATTATATAGGTAATGAAGAAGAAAAAGAAATAGAGCATGATGATGATGATGATGATGATGATGATGATGATGATGATGATGATGATGAAGATGAAGATGATGATGATGATGATGATGATGATGATGATGATGATGATGATGATTATGATGATGATGATGATGATTATTATTATTATTATTATTATTATTATTATTATTATTATTATTAGGCTACAGATCATGCAAAATTAGAGATAGAGGATCTCAAAGAGAAAGAAGGATTGGATGATATGGGTTTGAATAGTTTGGCTCTAAATAAATCAGAGTCAATTTTTAAATTTCATTGATGCATTAAAAATAAGGTCATTATGTCCATAAAACCTAATATCAAGCATAACTTCATCAACATGGATGGAGCTAAACATCCACATATTCAAGCAAGAAATATCAAGGAGGCTCAACTAGATGGTCATAATAGTCAAGTTTTTGAAGATTTAAAGCTCACTATAGACAAATATGTTTTATATTCATATTTTTATGCTTTGGATATGGATGACATGGATATGGTTCTCAGATATCCATGATAAGATACTTTAGGAACAATCAATATTAATGTTCAAAAGAAGTTTATGGAGTTTTGGTATAGGAAAAAGAAGATCACTTTACAAGATATCATATTTGGAAAGGAACAAAGAACAATCAAGGTAGATCATGAAGATGATATTAAATAAGGTGAAGAAGATCATGTAGAATATTTAGATGAAGAAATAATACAATTAAATAAAAACACTTCATCTACTCAAGAAACAAAGGAACCACCAAAGCAAAAGGTGGAAGAGGTAGAAGAAAAGGTTGATAAGGTCAAATTATTAGAAAAAATTGAGATATATAGAAACCCACATCATCATGAGAGGCAAAAATCATGGATCCATGTGAGGGACTATCATAACAACAATCACTTTGGCTATACAGGAAATCAGAGTTCTAATAACTATGGATATGCATGGAATCCAAAGAAGAACTTATATGGTTAGGTATGGAATTAGATTAGCACAATGACCTATGAAACATAGAATTAGTGGGGAAATAACTATCACTATGCATGGAATAATAATTACTATGGTCATGAATGGAATCAAAGTTTCACAATATAATATGGTACATGGAATCAAAAGAGGAATAATTATTCATGGCCACCACGGTAGTATAGTTATGATCATGAATGGAATCAGAGTAGCATATTGTAATTTAGAAATAAGGTTAGAAATTTATCACCTACCAGGATCGCATACAAGTGGTTGGTTTATCAAGCTTGGAGATAAGTGTGAAATGATTTGAAGCACACTCATTATTTGGTTTCTTCCTATGTTTTAGGGATAAAACATGTCAAGGTGGGAAGGAATGTTATGTACTTAGGGATATAATATATTAATATATATAGGTTTATGGATATGTCAACATGTGGTACTTATCTCCCTTAGTTAGTTATATGGGTCTAATATAGTATTATAATTAATCAACTATTGTAATTAGTGTATTGGGTAATGGTCAACCTACATTGGGATTATGAGTTTACATATCCATTATTAGTTAGATATAGGTCTATATAAAGGAGATGATTATCATTGTAAATGAAAAAAATAATCATTGAGTCTTTTATTGTAAGAGGATATTGGAGGTTGTCCCCTTAAAGAGATATTGTGGATTCATTCCTTCCTAAATGAGTATTTTATGGTATTGCCCTACCTTAAGGGTTATTATTCTATTTTTGCATATATTGAGTATTTGGGCATCTTGGCCCACCAATATCTATTGTGTTGTGTTGATCTCAATTATTATCAAATATTATAACTATGGATCATAACATTTGAACTATTTCATGAGGGTCATAGCTTCAAATACATGATAATTCATTAAATTCCCCTAAATTAAGAGCTATCTATAAAGTAAAAGGTGATACCAATCATTCAAATGTTGAAAATTTTCAATAGCATGGTGTTTTTAGTATACCCACCATGAAATATATCTAAAGTATCCCTTTATGTGAATATGATCATTTTAATTATCTACTCAACTTAGTAAAAGTTTATAATGTCCACCCAGAGCTTATGAGGAATGTCCCACCCAACCTTATCAATTTCAATGACAATGAACTTGATGAAATCATCTATAAAATCAAAGTTTCCTACTATCCTCTTAGTATCATTTTTAAAATTTCCCCATATCTTGTTACCACATTATCACAAGAGTGAAATTGATGAAATAATTACAATTATTATCATCCCAAACCCCAAAAAGTATTCTATTATTCACACTTCTACTTATAATGACATTATGGTTGAATCCTCTATTTGGATCTCACCACGCTTGATTATGATGATAATTACACATTAGATGATCACTATTTTTTTATACACTAATAAAATCATGGATAAAAATTATATTACAAATATTCCCTTCAACAATCACATGCACAAACATCTTTCAACTCTAGTATTAATTTTATGACTCTTTCTTACTCTAACATGCATAATTATTTGTTTCCTTTCAATATTCCTTGTGTTATATCTATTTATCCTAATAATAATTTATTTTTTCACTATGGATACTCTTATTCCTCTTGAGAAGTTAGATCCAACACCACATTCTCTAATATTGAGGGTTTGATGTAGGATTTAGGACATCATTATTCAATTTCATTTTTCCACATTTTATAATTCTTGTGGTCATTTAATTCAGAAATATAGAGTATATAAGATAAATTTAGAGTATCATAAATTACAAGGTCAAGTCCCTATGATGGATAATATAAAACCACACTTGATTTCCATACCAAGGCACTATTGTGACTTTTATGGGACTATAATTCATTCTATGGTGGATTTTCATGCCTTTTGATAACATTGAAAGATGGTTTATCATGAGTCACCCTCTTCATATTTTATCTACATAGTTAGCCTCCAAAGGAAACTCATTTGCATGTCCCCAAAAATGGGATCAATATCATCTTTGGAATTAGTTTTCCACTCACTCCATAAATGAGTGTAGAAATTATTAGTGGCATATCCATAAATTTTAGAGATAAGAGCACCAAGAACCTTTATTGCACTCACATCATTTTCAAAGGCTAGAAGAAAAAACTTCCCCCATATCTATAAAATACTCTTTGGCTTGAATATTTACTTTCCATTTTAATTTATTATTAGGTAGATGATCAACATTCACCCAAGTTTGACACACTTAATTTCTATATCAAGATCATTTTCAAGGTTTTTCTTTCATATATTTCAAAGAGAGTAGAATAAACCATGATTAAGGCCCATTATCATTTACATTACAATAACTTTGATGTTGTTGATGATACATGAAATTATATTATGAGACATTTTTGAGTGCTCATATATTTTACTATACAGTGGATATTATATCATTGTATTTAGAATTTTATTATTTTTTTCTCTTTACTTTTCTTATATCAATTTCCTTAATTTATTTAATTTTAATTATTAGTATTTTATCTCTCCCTTAAATTTTTGTGTCATTTATGATTCTTTGGTCATTTTTATTATCTTATCTCTCCCTCTTAGATTTGTTCAGACAATACATCCTTTGTGATTCTTTGTTAGTATCATTTTATAATGTTTCCCTCTTGGGTTTCTTCAGCATTTGCATCCTTTGTGTTTCTTTTGTATCTTTACTTTTCATGTATCTCCCTCTTAGGTATATTATTCTATTTCATCCTTTGTTATTATTTGGTATCTTTACTTTTACAATTTCTCCATCTTGGTTTCATTCAACCATTTCATCCTTTGTAATTCTTTGGTAGATTTTGGAAATATTCCCCTCTTGGGTTTATCTATCTCTTTATTTGGTTTTACCATTATATTTTTTTGTGTTAAACCTATAGTAGGTTTACATAAATTATCTAGATACATTACTACCTTCCTAAATATCATAGCCATATTGGGATTATCTTCATTTTCATTCACTTATTATGAAATTTGAATTAAATTTCCATGTGCTTTTAAATACATTTATGCCTAATCTTTTCAAATAAAAAATCCACCTTATTTTAGTCAATTACTAGCATATCTTCATTATATCACCTTACATATTTTGGACCCCTCATAGTCCCAATATTTCCCTTTTCTATCTTTCACTTGAGGCACACTTATGCTAGAGATGAGATTGCACTCTCTTCTAAAGTGTAATTTTAGGAGTATCTAATATTATCAATTTCTAGGTTCACCTCCATAGTGACTAAGTGTAAATTCTCTTATTTTATTCATATTGAGCACCCATTGTTTGTCTTTCACATCCATATGGAGGAAAATATTTAAAAAAAAATCAAAATCCAAGATACCAAAAAGGTGGGGTGGGGGGGAAATTTTAAAAGGAAAAATGTATTTTAAAAAGTTGTATTTACCAAAAGACATGATTTTTGGTGTACCCCCTATCCTAGTTAAAGCTCAAACTCCACAATGGGACTCATAATAGAGCTTGAGTTCCACTATAGTGCAATATGATATTAAACTAGGGTAGGAGGCTTCATATTTATTATTAGTGAAACCTAAAATTTTACATAAGTACCCAATCCTTATAGTTCATTGAAGGCTTTTTCGAGGGCATAAGGAGTTGGGAACATAAGATCCTTTTAATTTTCATGGATAGCCTTTGTTGAATGATTTAGATACTTCGGTTATTTTTCCAATCTCTATAATTATTAGATGAAGTTTTCTATGTCCTTGATGTCAAAAAATATTATACATTCCCACTTGATTAGAGTGACTTATATCCACTAAGGATTTTTGCATCACCCTTGTGCCACCTCACTTCCTTATGTTAAAATTTATCATTATCAATGTCCATTTTGATGGATATTGCTTCTATTCAATCATTTTTCTCTTATTTATATCCATTTTTTTAATCTCTTGACTTTAGATTTGACTCTTAGATATCATTAAATTAGAGATTCTTAGATTTTTAATTTATGTTTTGCATAGTAAGACCTTGGGGAATATAACTAGGCCCTCTTTAAAAACATCAATCACCTTCATATCCACATTATCTTTATCATCTTAATTTTATAATTAGATGGTCATGTCATCCTATGATACATTATAATTTAAGCATTCATTTGGTTTTTACTCTTTTCCTTGATTTTAGTTTTATAAATCTTATGTTTATTCTAGATTTACTTTATCCACTTACATTTTATGTCTTGAAATCATTCTATATTTCATGTCCTTTTGTGCATTACATTTGATGTAATACTTTATTACATTTAATAATTATTATGTTTAATTTATATTTATTTTAATATATTTACATTTGATGTATTGTATAACCTTTATCATTTATTACACATATTTAATATGGTAAATTATTTCCTATTTGAATGCTTTATATTTCATTTTTACACTTTGATTTTAATTATTTGTATACATACATTCTCACATTTCTTACAAGAGAATGAAACATGTGAGACAACAAAATAAATTCATGCTATAATGCCATATCATACCAACACATGTAGATAACAATGTGAAATTAATGTCATATGTTTGTGTGTGTTTGTTTGTGTGTGTGTGTGTGTTTCTCTCTCTCTCTCTCTCTCTCTCTCTCTCTCTCTCTCTCTCTCTCTCTCTCTCTCTCTCTCTCTCTCTCTCTCTCTCTCTCTCTCTCTCTCTCTCTCTCTCTCTCTCTCTCTCTCTCTCTCTCTCTCTCTCTCTCTCTCTCTCTCTCTCTCTCTCTCTCTCTCTCTCTCTCTGTGTGTGTGTGTGTGTGTGTGTGTGTCTGTGTGTGTGTTTTTTTTTTTTTTTGGTGTGTGTGTGTGTGTGTGTGTGTGTGTTTCAATAGTTTTTACATCATATACAACCATAAAAATACATCATATGCATCATGATTATCTAATCATCGTTCATGCATATGTGGGCAAGGGCATAAAATTTATTTCAATCCTAACTTTCCATGGGATGAAGCTAATTATCTTACACAATAATACTTTGGCCTCTCCCTATGTTTCTTCAAGCTCCCTCTCTAACTATACCACCTGATTTTTCAATTTCCACTCTCTTTATAGTTTCCAATGTCATAGCCAAGTTTGATTACTAATGTTATATTTCCACTTGCTGCCATAATGTAACCTCTCTTCCCATAGGTATTATCACTATTTTAGAAGGGCCATAATCTTGTCTCTACCACTATACTATTTTTTATTCCTCTCCAAAAAATTCAAACAAACCAATTAAATATCTGGTAGATAGTGTTGTTAGATCTAATAAAGCTATCATATTATGTTGAGGAATCAAACCATCCCATATCTTGTGATGTGTGGACTTGAAAAAATATTTTCACCTCATATTCTCTATCACATCTACAAAAAAAAAACACAAAATCTACTATTAGCCATAAATATATCAATATAGAATAAATTTGTCACTATCCTATCCTATAACATGATCATTTATAAGTCTAGAAAATTAAGTGATTAAATTCAGAATAAAAAATACTTGGATCTACACAATTTTTACATAAAGTCTCCCCATCCTAATGACTACCAAGTACCTCATCATTATTATATTCTCATCATCACTCTAGCATGCCTCAAAGGCCACCACCAATATCCGTCCTTTTGTCTCCATTGTCTACTCCATATCTATATGTTCTCCTCTTTTTATCCTACTTGAGTTGGGGTATCCATTTGTTCCTTAGAGATGTCCTGCATATGAATCTTTTTATATCCTCATCCTCCCACTATTGTTACCTCTAATCTCCATAATTTTATCCTCCTTAACCATAGAAGAATGTTTCATGGTCTCAAACTAGAGGTTGTAGTTTTCCCCCATAACCTCTTGCCTCCCTTAACTCCCTGGCATGCCTTGCCCTATATCGAGGAAAACATAATGGTGTCATTAGGTGTGGTATTTTGAACTATCTTAGAACCTTTTAAAATAGATGTGGATCCATCTTCCATGTATTATACCCTATTACCTTATTTCATCCCTAAGCCTGCACTCTAGATGGCCATGATGGCCATGAATATATGTTCCTTGTGTATGGCATGTAGGTGGAGGTATCTCTCCACATGGTATCCATTATTGGATAACTTGTTGTACATATCACCATAGGTCCTTGATCCCATTGTTTGTCTTGTCAAAAATGATTTGTAATCTACATTATTATCGCAATAGGGTTGTACATCAAAAATTACTCATATACCTAACAAGAAAAAAATGGCTTTATCTCCAAGTGTTATCTGGTTAACATGTTATTAAAATATTTCAATAAATTCACCTATATACCCAAACCCATAATTTAACATATAAATCATATACAATGGCAATTCCATCAAAATTATGACACAAGCCCCTTTCATCATCGTACTTAGTATTACCTTTTGAATATATATAATCAATGTAGTAAATACATTCTAAAATCTCAATATAAATGTATGTGGGTGGTATGTATCTAACCCTATAGCCCATTGTGGTAATATGCCTATCTCTTTTCCAATATCTCAGGAGTATCACATATCATTAATGTCCCCTTTAGAGATAGTCTGAGTATAGCATGTACATCCTTCATTGTAATTTACACCTCCATTGTATCCCCCTTTTCCTCCCATATGAAGGTGCATGTCCATGTTTTCTATAAATCAAGGAACACCACTAATATATCTACAATTAGTTACACTCAACACATCTCCATGATCCATTTAAAATCCAAACTGATCAATTGATCATTATTTTAATCTGACATTATAAATAATATATCAAGTGGCTATTATTCATCTACCACATACCATATTTAAAAACCCCTTTGCTCTTATAAAATTCTAAATAAAAAATCACAATTAGTCCCCCATTACATAAAAATAGCATAAAAAAGAAAAATTTAAAAATTACACTAAGTATAGAAAACAAACTACGTCAATGCATTTGACATGACATCATCAACCATTTAGAAATTGTATATTACGTCAGCCATCTAGGCATTATATCCTTATCCATTTCATGCCTTTTAATACTACATAGTCCATCTAGGCACTACACCCTTGACCATTTGATGTCCTATATATTGCATTGGCCATATGAGATAATTACATCAGCCATGATTTGAAATTTATCCTACATAACTACATCAACCAAGCTGATTAAATTATGTGCTTATGTTAACCTACTTTATTGTCTAATATATCAAATTTGTTTTAAAATAAAAATCAATCACCAACCCATTACCCATCTATTTTCCTCTTCATTTTGATGCCTTTTTGGTAAAATTTCCCTAGACAAATTTTCCCTGGTGCTCATTTTTCATAATATAATCTATCTACCATTCCATAATTAAATAAAAATCATACTTGGATGATTAATATATCTAGACCCATGCACCTTAATTTTTTTCCCCTTGCCATCATCTCCCTTCATGTAGTAAATGGTTACCTAGATCTCTCAGAATCTCAAAGCCTAAAAATAACAATGACCAAATGAATATACTTTCTATTTTAGGTTCTTTTTTATTTAAAAATGAAATGCTAATAATAAAGAAACTATTTAAAATTTATTTATATATAAATAAATATACATATTTTAATGCGTAATATGAAATTTATAAATTTTGAAATGAGCTAAAATTAGCAAATTGATAAACAAATATGAAAACATAGCCAAACTGAATATATATTGAGTATACAAGTTGATTGTTACTATAAATTAACTATAAAGACCCATAATATGTGTCACAACTAAAATTAGGAATAAAAACTATGTTGGGAGAAGGTTTAACTAGGAGGACAAGGTTGTATGATGGCCTTTTTTATTGACTTCAATTGCATCCTAGTTGATTATGTGACTAATTTTTTATTTAGGTGTGTGTGCTTGTCTGTGAGATTTTATTATTTGACTACATGTCCCAATTTTTCATACATAGTACCTATAAAATACAAACCCTATCTCATGCATAATAAACTAAATATAAATAAAATTTCAAAGGGTGAATAGGGTTAGGTAAATATCCAAGTTATCCTCAAAAAACCCCATGTAATTTGAGTATTGCATACATGGCCCAAAAGAGCCTTAGGACTGTGTATTTCTCCTTTCTAGAGTGAGTGTGTGAATCTTGACTTTTTTAAATGAATCCAAATATAAATATTTAATTAAATGATTAATAATGGGTTCCTTTGACCTAAAATAAAATGACTTTAGACTTGGCCTATGACTGTTAGAATATAATATAATTAAAATTGGAAATAATAGTGCTTGTTTACTCGATGTGGAATATAATTTCCAAGTGATTTATAGATGTGTTTGGATAACTGTTGATGTTATTATATATAGTAATATTTTAAATATTTACACTAATTATCCTGCTAAAGGGAAAAAATGCAACATCTCAAATTTAAAAATCTACAGTTGGAATATGGGAGACAAGGTTGCACTAGTGGACAAGGTCATAGTGTGACCCTCTCTGACCTAGTGTGGTCATGTCCTAAAATGAAAAAGACTAATATAACTATTCTGATATGATTCTATAATCAAAATAGAGATGTCTAAATGATGTTCTGAGTAGTTTTAAGACAATGAATAGAATAGTGAATGCTCCTTAGATATTGCAAGTTAATAGAATGAATAATAAACCAAATAAGGGTAATAATATCAATATTAAACATTTTAAAGAACCTAGTGTATCAAAATTTAGTGATTAAACTTTCCCCCTATTTATTTATTTTTTAATAAAAATAATAATTTTCAAAAATTATCTCTTCAATTCCATATTTCAACCATATCTTTATTTGTGTATGCCCTATCAAAAAACCAAAGAAATGATAAAATCTTGATGTCATAAGTAATTTTATGGTACTAATGGAATAAAAAAAATTCTTGTTTCCTAGCCCTTAAGATCTATTGTAATACCAATTTGCCACCTTACATTAATTTTTTCATGCACCTAGTTTGTCAAAGTCATCTTAGCACCATATATCATTATTCTACAATCCAAGTAAGTGAATATACGTATAGTCATAGTTTATTTCAAATTATCATTAAGTTATTACAACACATAATTTTATTTTATTTTTTTATGTTCTTTTTCAAATCACCGTTACGCATTACACTATTGTTACATGTGATGACATTTAGGTGGGCCATATGTATACACTAATACTTTTTACTTATTTATGATTTCTATTATAAGACTCCTTGGTGTATCAATATACCTAAGTGCACATCCTAAAGAGTGTACTAGGATTGGGGTAGACTATTTTGTGGTAATTTTTTGAGATAATCCCATGACGATCATCTGTTATACATGCCTTTATACATCATCATCTACTTAGTATTCCAATGTCTTTTCATTATAACATAAAATTTTGGACTCACATTATGCTAATAAGATATGATAATTGGATATATATTCCTTTAAAATTAATGAGGACTTAAACCTAACCCCAAATAGTACTATATTAACTACTAAGGATGTCCATGTGATTGATTTGATTGAGTCAATTGGTGAGGCTCATCATTGAAATGATTATCCATACTTTTTAAGAAGACCACATTAGAGCTAAGATGTAAATAAATTCTATATAATGGAATACACATCTATAATTTGAGGTAAGAAACCTTGATTAATGGGTGGTTTCACCTTATCTAAGGAGGAGTTACCCTAGGTTTGAAAAATAGTAAAATACCACTAATCTTACCCTTATGTCCCTATAAAAATAATTTTACCTGCTCACATTCCCCTAAGAATACATTATGAGTGGGTATATATTCCATGATTCAAATTACTCAATAACTCAAACCCATCACCTCATGTTTTGACTAATACTCACGAACCCTATATGATATTAAAACCTTGGTAAATAGCTGACAAGCCATCAAACTCACTATTGAACCAAAAATCCATCACTAATTTTGAGTATGCCTTTTTAAAATAGTGATATGTCATCATGTCATTCAATATAATTTTTTAAATATGATCTTTTTACTATTTCCAATACTCATTTTGTAAATTAGCACTAGTGTATTAGAAAACTAGTGCAAACAAACAATGAAAAATACAAATAAGCATATACTTTTACTTGATAGATACGAAAAATTAGTCTCCCATATAAATTCCTTACTTTTAAATTTAAATTTTCAAGCAAATATTTTCTTTATCCTTTTATTTATAGGTCTAAGGAAAACCATTCAGTCAAAATTTTTCCAAGATATGGCTACTTCTTGTTAAAATAATCATATACACAGGTAAGATCAAGTTTTGAAGATTGTATCAAAGACACAAATGCACAACACCAAATATACATGGTAAAACCTCATAGAGAGGTAAAAATCCACATTCATTATTCATTAATTGAGAAATAAATTTGACCTAATACAGTGAATCTTCCTCTGACACTTCTTCTTAGACAATCTTCTTCACAAAACCATTGATTTAATATTAAGAATATATGAATAATCATAAGGTTGAGTGTATGTTGGAATTTATTCTATATGTATTGATTTTACCATGTAAAATAAATCATATGTGGAATGAATTATTATAACCAACGGGATCAACCTCCCACCAAATTCATAATGGTAAGAAATATAACTATGTATTTTATTATTTATTAATGTAAATATTAATCCATAAAATTTAAATAATAAAATATATTATTATTATTTACCTATATAATTTATATTATTAGTTTTTTAATGGTATTTTATATATCACTAACATTAATTATTATAACATTCCCTCTTAATGTTAAGCGGGGATACATACCATAACCACATATATACAAAATGAATTATACTCCATAAACCATCTACTATGAGTTGAAGGTGCATGTAACATTTGAAGGATTTAAAAATTTTCATTATGTCAACATCACCTTTTGAAACAAAATAAATTATAATCTATAAACTACTTAAAGTAAGTTTAGGCTAGCATTATCATGAGACTCCATCTCATAGTTTCTTATGAATAATCAACCAAGTATTTTGGAACTTTTTATAACATAAGTATCTCCATTATAAAGTATTTTTTTAAGTATAAGGTACATTGTAAACTCATATATGTTGAAGTTTATAATGTTTTTATAATTTAATAATAAGTATAGATAAGAATTAATAAATACATGGTTGTTAGAAAGTGGCATTGTCATGCACACTTCCCCTCAATAGAAACTCCAAGAGGCCCAATATTGTATAAAGCTTGTAAAACCCAGTATCACCAAGTAATTTTGTGAAGATATATGTCACTTGTTCATCCATAGGACAAAACTAGATATCAATATCACCATTGAGGGATTTCTCTCAAATAAAATACATGTGAACTTCAATATACTTGCTTCTATAGTGTTGCACTATACTTTTTACCAAAGCTATGCAACTTTGATTATCATAGAGAAGGGTGGTAATGTGAGAAACATCTAAATAGATTTATTATAATAACCTTTGCATCCACATGAATTATTTAATAGTTTTCATATCACTTATATACTCTTATTTTATAGAAAATATAGAAATAGTAGGTTACTTTTTACTGCATTAAGTGATAACACCTACACCTAACATAAACTTATATCCAAAAGTAGTTTTGTGATCTATAATATCACTGACATGGTCAGCATCACAATAACCACATAAATTAGTATTATTAATGGAAAAATAATATAAACCAAAATTTATAATTACTATTATATACTAAAGTATCCATTTTACTAATTTTTAATTATCCAAATATGGATCTTGCATAAATTTAAAAGCAACACCTTCAACAAATTAAATATTTAGCCTAGTAATAGTTAGATAAATCAAACTACCAACTATTTATATATAAAGAGTGGGGTTAAATTTATAATAAATAGGTTTTTAATAAATATTAACACTAACTTTAATAGGGGTATATGTAAGCTTACAGACAAGCAAATCAAACTTAACAAGTAGGTTATGTGCATACTAAGATTGAGATACAATAATTAAATTTTTATCCTAAAATATAGTCATTCATAGAAATTTATAAATAATTATTAGATCTATAATTTCAAAATATTGACTTAGTTTATCTTTATATTTAATAATTAATCTAAATTGATCATCATTAATAAGAAGATTATCAACATATAATACCATTAAGATAAAGTGACTATTTTTAATTTTTATAAAGAGATCATTATCAGAATAATAGTTAAAAAAATATAATTCTATAAAATAACTAATGAATTTAGAATACCAAGCTCAAAGAGCTTGTTTTAAACCAAAATAGATTTATTTAACTTAGAAACATAATGTTATTTTTTAGGTTCAGTGAAACCTTTAAGTTGTGTCATGTAGATTTCTTCTTCCAAATCACCATTTAGGAAGGTATTTTTTATATTTATTTGGTGTATGATCCAACCATTATAAGTTTTAAGGTCAATATGCAATCGAAAATTATTCATTTTTACTACAAGGGCAAAGGTTTCAACATATTCAATCTCGAGTTTTTGAGTAAAACCATAAGCAACTAATCTAGCTTTGAATTTGTTAATTTTACTAATTGAATTATATTTGATTTGTGGTTAAAAAATATCAAGGGTCCATTAAGTAAAATCATTTGATATTTTATTATAAAAATAAGGTCAAAGAAATGAAGGTCAATTAGCATATTATTTCCCATTGGAGATGCTATTCATAAGGCTCAAACCATTTTTAATATCAAGATAGGAGTTTGGTCAGATGTTTCAAACCCTTAGATGGTTTGTTTAAGTTCAATTTTGATGGTGTAGCCAAGGAGAGCCCTAGGATTATTGGAGGGTTTATTATAAATTATAAATATTTATTGGTGATAGATTTTACTAATAGGATGAGAACCCAAACCAATCATGTGGTTAAGACCAGAGCAACCCTATGGAGAATCCATTCGGTAACTGAGTTAAGATTCAGAATATATTTATAAAATGAGATTCCTTGAACATTATAAGATGCATCTTATGTAAATCCCACTCTTCTTGGACCATCTTAAAATAAATTAGTGATGTTAGAACCTTATACAACTATTTCCAATTAGTTAAGATCAAGCATGAGTATAGGGAAGGAAATGGGTGTGTTGACATAATGGCTATCTTAGGTGTGGGGGTTAAATGTTTTAAAAAATGTTTATCATTAGAGGATATCCCACATCAACTTATTATTAATTTTGATGTCAAAAAAATGGTATCCATAACCAAATCCAAAGCTCTTGATATGACTATTAATTTTGATTGAGAACATTTCATCCTCTAACCTATGGGAGAGCTTAATCCCTAATGAGGTGTATCATTTATGTTAAAATATGGGATATCATTCATATATGTGGGAGGAATTCAAAATCACTTGGAAGACTCAAGGCCATCATTAAGGCACTTTTATAAATGCACATCATTTTTAGTCCCAAGTTTGGATTTTCTCCATTAGAACTCACAAAGCCAACAAAAATGGGGGAGAGTCAGATAGAATTGATCTAATTTCATGTGTAGATGTTAAAATTAGTATAATTTGTCAAATAAAATACAATGGAGGTATCATAGTGTATATGTAAATAATTAAAATCCATAACCCTAAAATATAAGTCAACTTTATAGAGCCTGGAGAAATAGGGTAGTTAGGATGAGGGGGTTCATGGTCAATTTCTCTAAGGAGAGAATTGTAATAGATACTTATATATCCTTTTATGTTATAAATGTGTTCAAGGACAAGAATTATAGATATGATTTGATCAATAGTTTTTACTATGATGAGACACTTATGAATAAGGTAAAAAAAGGTTTATTAAAGTAAAGTCTCCATTTCTTGGGTCAAGGTGTGTCTCCATGTCATGAGGAACATGATGCTTGATGGGAATAAAAGGTTGGTAAACTCACATAAATTCCTCCTACTTAACCATTTCAAGAAAAATTTCACCCTCAGTCTATATTTATTCATATTAAGGTCCTTAAGATCATAGTGGAGGCCTACCAAAAGACATCTCAAATGTCATCATCTACTATGCACTTATCTTGGTGCTGATGAGGGAGGCCAAGTTATTGATGGATGCTAGGTTGGCTAGTGAGGAAGAGGTTATACCTAAGGTTATTGAGAAGGCTAGGTCTGGTGATGTATTTGAGGATCCAATAGAGTTTAAATACATATAAGACACTCATAAAATTATTAAATACCAAGAAAAAGAAGGGCTCACCTCATATCAAAATAATACTGATCATTTTGGATGAGGAGGAGGACCTTAAACTGACTAATTTGGAGGGAAACCCCCTTTTAGAGCTCAAAAATGACCATCTAGAGTCACCAATACCTATTTTAAAGGATGAAGAGGCTCTTAGAGGTTGGGTTGTACGAGAGGTGGGGACCCCTATGTCCCACTTGAAGAATGGTTGGAAGGAGGTTGTGGAGTGTGAGAGACTAGTTGGGGAGGAGGTTCCCAAAATGAACTTGAGGGGAAAGTTGAAGGACTTAGAAGTGAGACTAAAAATTATATCAAAGGGAATCAATGATATTATGAATGAAATGAAAATGGTTAGAAAATTTATCCCATCTAGAGCTAGAGTTGGTAGCAAGGGGAGAGGTTTGACAGAAATAGATAAGCATGCTTAATCCCAAGATTGAGGCAGTGATCAAAAATGAATATGAGAGGAAAAAGCATTAGGGAGAAATTCAGAGGAAGTTCAAGGATAATATTCATTAAAAAAATATGGATAAGGTGTCTAAGGTTGATGAAGCTCTCAAGAATCTACCAAACATTGTAATAATGGAGGCACCTAGTAAAAGAATAAGAGGAAACATGAAAAAGAAGGCAAATAGAAAAAGGTAGTTTTTAGATGGTAGTAAAAAGAATAAAAATGCTAAAAAAACTAAACAAAAGGAGTTTAAATATTGTTAGGATAGTCTGATGTTGTCATGTATTATTTATTTTTATTCTTTTAGGTTGGGTTTCTTGTTGATTCTAGGTTGGTCCTTAGAGAGTTTTTGTTAGCTACATAGAAAGATGCCTATTTTAATTTTTCCCTATTGGTTATTTCTTGTTTTTCTTCATCGCTTATGTAGGGGTTATGGGATACCTTAAAACCCATCTGTCTACCTTATAGAAAAACTATTTTATTTTTTAAATCCACTTAAAACCAATAATATGACTTTTAGGTAGAGGTGGGACAAGATCTCAAGTCAGTTTTTTTATTATAGTTTTATATTCATCTTGTATAGAAACTTTCCATCTATCATCTTGAATAGTTCTCAATATATTGAGGTTCACATTTATATAGAGTCATTAAAGAAAGATAAGTATGTTGACTCTTAGCCACTTTATTAAGATTATCAAAATTAGATGATTGAATTAGGGATTCAACTCATTTAGGTATTTTAGTTTGAACACAAAGTGTATAAGGTTGTCCTTTAGACTTTAAGTTATCCACAGTTGGATCAACTTCCTTTAAGGCATATGTTTCTTCATAAGGAGTAATAAAGATTCAGGATCATCAAAAGAAGTAATTTGAGGAGGTTCCACAGAAAGATCACAAAAATATTTATCAAGGATTTGGACATTCCTACTCTCAATTATTTTTATTTTAAATGGATCATAAAATCTTAATCCTTTAATTTTTTATACATAACTTATGCAAATGCAAGAATAGTAAGTAAGATCAAGTTTCTTTATTTTTCTTTAGATATAAAAATGTAAGTAAGACTACCAAATATCCTAAAGTGAGCAACACTTTATTTATTATTAGACCACATTTATAAGGGTGTAGAAATATGTAAATCTTTAGTAGGTACTCTATTTATAATATATACAACAATATTCATGACTTCAGCCACAAGAATTTATGAATCTTTATAGAATGCAACATTGTTCTAAGCATTTTAAGGATGGTTTAGTTTTTTCTTTCAACAATTCTATTTTTTAGTGGGGAGTAGATATTTGTTAACTATGTTTGTATACCATAATTAATGAAAAATTAATCAAATTATTTACTAATGTATTCACCACCATTATCATTTCTTATTCTCTTAATATAAAAACTAGAAAAAAATAATCAAAAATTATAAATTCTTTGAACTTAGATAACACTTCAGATTTATTTTTAATATAGTAAGACTAAATCATCGTAGATTAATCATGAATTAAAGTAACATCATATAAACAACTATTAATAGAAACAACTTCTAGAGGTCCTCTAACATCATTATGAATAAGTTCCAAGGGATAAGAGGAGTTAGCATCATGATTTATGTAAAAGGGTTTATAGTGTTATTTACCACATAAGTATACCTCACACATTTTATGATGCGAAAAAATAGTATAAATACTAGCCACAAGATAATTATGATACATATAATATAAACTTATAAAATTAGCATGACCTAATCTTTCATGCCACAATTGAGATTCATTTTTATTTTTTGATGAAAGGCAATATGCATAAAAAGTAGAAAACATATATAATCTATTCTTTTAAATTCCTTCAACAAATAGGGAAAGAAATTGATTATTAATACACCATTAACTTTTCCTTATCTATTACTTCTATAAATATTTGTAATATATATTTTTAGTATCAAAAAAAATATTTTATAAACATGTCATTTGATGTAATGCACCACTATCTAAAATCCATTCATTTTCATTAAAAGCAAATAAGATAATATAAAATATAATAATGTTAGTATTATGATCTTGATTGTTGTTTTGATTCTAGTTTTGATTTTATGTTGATTCTGATTAGAACCTTTCTTCCCTTTATTAATTTTAGATTTTGAATTATTATATTTTTTCTTATTTTTGTAACATTATTAGTTTTTATGTCTAAATTTACCACATAGATTGTAATTTATGTTAAATTTAATTTTATGATTCTTGTTTTTAGACTTCTTGATCCCATATTTTCCATTGGTTAATTTATATTTAATTTTATGGATTCCAATATTTTCAAGAACACTATTAAATGTGAGAAGTACATGAGTAGAATTCTCTTTTGAATTAAAGTTTGACGTCACTTGTTCTTTGTAAATAAGAAGATCAGATACTGTAGTGAGATCATAAATGTCTTTTTCTATTTGGTATTTAGAATTAAGAATAAAAATGAAATTGTGTAACTTTTTATGAATGTTCAATTAAATAATAAAGTGCAACATCTGATCTTGAATAAGATTACAATTACAACCATTTAACTGAGATATAATATTTTTATTTTTAAAAACTACATTTTTATCACTTTTCATGGGAATAGTAAGTAGTTTAAATATAAGTTTAATGATTTTTTAGAGACAAGTGCCTTCATGCATAGATTTAAAGAGTTTCTAGACATCACTAGAAGATTCATATAATCTATATAGAGTAGGATTTCATCATTTACACTCTTCAAAATTATTGACATTCCTTCTTATAATTTCTATTGTTACACATTAGTAATTTTGGTCATGACATGTCTCTCTGATGAAGGTTTTTCAACCCCAACAACAATGTTTCAAACTTTGAGTCTTAATTCAAATTTAAGATAGAGTTTTCAAATGTTATAGTTTGACCCATTCAATATTTTTGACTCATCTAATATAAAATTAGGAGAATTCATAATTCCCTTCAAAGTTTGAGACTTTATAGTTTTTGTTTTATACTAAAACAACACTAAATATATTTTAAAAATAAAGTTTTTATGATTTTATACTTTATTTCTAAAATAAAACATATATTTTAATGTTTAAACAATAATAAACATTTAATTATATGCAAGATAATTGAAAAATGAAAAAAAATGTAACTATAGTAAGAGTCATAAGTGTGAACACCTAAATTTTACCATTTAGTGTCGAAATTCATTTTGACACACTAACTCTTATCAGTCATTGATTTGAATTCAAATTAAAATTACTTCCCTCCAAAATTCAAATAATTGATTAATACTCAATTAATTTATTATATTTATGTACATCATTTTTCTCTAAAATTAATCAAATTTAGATTTTCTACCTCACCCAGACATCCTCCATTTTTATTTCAACCATGTGTTGACTCGTCAAACCACCCTTAACTTCTTCAACCACCTTATGAGTCACTTAAGAACATTTTAACTTCTAAGCTAACTTAACCAACTAACTTGACTTATTCTTGTTGACTCACTCAACTAACTCCCATTTCTTCTCAATCCATTGAATTGGTCACCATCATCATGGATGAGGATTATTTTCTAACTATCGATTATTTTAATAATTTAACAAATTTAAATAATCAACAAACATATTATTAACCTCTTATAAGCTTATAAATTGATGTGTAATCCATCATTATTGATCATCTCTATTTATGCTAATGAATTTCTATCAAATTATCAAGTGAATCTAAGCCATCAAAAATCCTCTTGCATACTAAAACATTGCTTATTTATTTTTGCTTTGAAGAAGATTTGAGCACCCACATCTGTTATTTTTAAGATAAAATCATTTTTAATCACAATGGACGAAGCTTATTCCACTTTGGTTTTGTAAGTGTGTGTGTTTAGTTTAATTTTGATCATTTTTTGCTCTATCATTGAAATCTAAGTTTATAGTTTAGATTTTATTTGATTTAGTTTAATTTCTTAGCTTGCATTTTATAATTATGTTTTATACATTATGGCACTCCTAGTGGGACCTTTCCTAAGTTTTTTTCATCTTATCTTTTTCTTTTTTCTTTTTTAAAGTTTAATTAACTTATTTTTTCCTTTTTGTAGAGGTTTTAGGCTAATTTTTATCTAATTTGTTTGATCTTTATTTTATTTTATTTATTATTTTTATTTTCTCAAATTTAATTTAATTTTTTTATTTTAAAAACATGTGACTATTAAAATGGTTATAACTTTTAATTTATAATCTAAGTTTTCTTAATTTTTTGTAGGTTGGTTCTAGTTTAATCTAAACCTAATCCATTAAAACTTAATGTAAATCTGATTTGTAATTTAAGAGATATCTTAAAATTCATGACTACTTTTTTATTTAGTTATTTTTTTATTAAAACAATTACGACTGTTAAAATAGAAATAACTATTTTTTTAATATAGGTTTTTATGATTTTTCTCAAGCTTATTTAAATTTACACTAAAAATAAATTGTGAAATTTTTTTGAAAATCTAGGTCATATTTAGGAGATATCATCAAAATAGTGGCTAATATTTTTTATTTTTTCTTATTTTTTTTAAAAGTGTGTGTGTGTGTGTGTGTGTGTGTGTGTGTGTGTGTGTGTGTGTGTGTGTGTGTGTGTGTGCGCGCGCGTGTGTGTGTAACATTTTTGGCTAACTTTGCAACTGCCTTGAGCATTCAAATTCTAAAATATTTGTAATTATTTTTATGCAACTTGATTCTCCAAGTTAAGTCAAGAAAACCAAGTCAAAAATCAATTTCTTTTGTTTCTAATGTGTACTTATATTTTTAATTTTAGACTAACCTTGTCATTTGATTTTTAAAAAATTATCTTTATAAGTAATTAGATCACATTTTCCTTTTGGTGTTAATTAAATTTCCATTTCAATTAATTTATTATGTGTGTTATAAGGTTGTGTATGCTCTTCCCTTGGCATCACATTTGTGATTATACTTGGGAATAAAAAACAATCCTATAACTTTTGTGTTACCCAAGTTGTGTTTATCTGTATGTTTCTTTTTTGTTCACATTGGTGATGATACCTATAAATTAGATACAAGTATTAACTTGTTTATTTTATTTTATTATGGGTTCTATTGACTATACACTTCATCACCATATAATAGACTAAACTTCATGTATTGATGGGATATATGAATTGAGTTAAAGTTGTTGTTATTAGCTAAGTGTTATTTTTTTAAACACATTATGAAGTGAGAGGATTTTATCTTGTAATACCCAGGCCTTAGATATTATGACTTGAATTTTGATTTTTTTGACATCAACACATTGAAATATTTTGATTATGTTAGGTACATTGGTACTAGATCCATTTTTTTGCATCTATCATATTATATTCTTCTATAGTTTTAGGCCTCATCATACTGAAAGGTGTGTGTGTGTGTGTGTGTGTGTGTGTGTGTGTGTGTGTGTGTGTGTGTGTGTGTGTGTGTGTGTATGTATGTATATATATATATATATATATATATATATATATATATATATATATATATATATATATATATATATATATATATATATATGTATGTATGTATATATATGTATGTATATATATGTATATATGTATATGTATATATGTATATATGTATATATATATATATGTATATACATATATATATATGTATATATATATATATATATATATATATGTATATATACATACATATATACATATATATATATATATATATATAACTCTCGTAGCTAAACTTGTTTAAACCTTAAGCCTAAGAAGTACATTCTCATTGTTTAACATGCAGTGCATCAGTTAATGGTTAACATCGAGTATCTACTTTTCATGCACCCTTGAAATCAAGATTATTGGGCCATGGAAATGATAATATCCTCCATGGTTAGTGTTGTGAACTATTAGGCTATAACTAATGCAACTAATAAGTAAGTGACATGAAAAGCTTATGAGTTATTCAAGTCACTTTTACCTAATTTTTATCCATTTTTATGCAATGCATGTGTGTTTAGAGTAGGACTTATTTTTTTTACTCCATTTTGAAATACCATGTGTTGATATCCTTTGATAGATACTATTAAATATTTTGAGTATTGAAACCAATAAAACAAGTCCTAAAGTCAAAATTCAAAAATACCTTGTTTTTAATCAACTTTTTAGTCATTTTAGTATTTCACTTTCTTGGAGTCAAGTATTTATCCTTTTTTTTTTTTAGTCAATTTTTTTTCTCTTATCAATGTTGCCTATCATAAGACAAATAGCCTTATTGAACAATCCTAGGTTGAGAGAGGATCCTTTTGGTAATTCTCTTTTTCACTTTGAAAATCAAGAAAACCATATTGATATCAAGGATAATGTTGAAGATGAGGAGCGTAGACCTAGATCCATTTTACCCCATTCTCAAATCATAGGGTATATTATAACCAACAAGAATGACATCTTTATACAATATTTAAGTCTAGGAGCCAAGCTTCACCCTGATATTGACCCCAAGGATTTACATCATTTACTCTCTAGGAAGGAATCCACACCTCCCACTCAAAATCAAGCCACATCACTAGCCCACTTCATTACTAGGGAACCCCAAATAGTTTTACATAAACATCAACCTACCACTAGTAAATTTATTAGCTAAAATCAACCAAGTATCCCATCCATTAGTTATAGTCTTGGTTCCAAGATCTCTTATCATACTAGTAAAATGAAACCAAATTATATCACCCCTGCCATTTAGTATCACCACACCCCCAAAGACACAACTAATCCAAAGCAACCAACCTACCAAAAACACTACCATGCCTAGTGATCAACTTAGTCAAGAGAATTGAAAATTCAAATTCACTCCTTTAGGAGAACCATATGACATCAACTTTCAAAATTTGGTCACTGCAAACATTATCATGTTCCCTAACACCAAATATTTTGATGAAAACATTCCAAAACCTAGGTAGTATAGAGATAATGAATATTTTGAATACCGCATAATCTAAGGTCATTCAAAAAATAGTTTTATGAGACTAAATCATTATATCCATGATTTTATTGGCAAGGGGCACATTACAGTAGAGCCAAGAGTATCCACATCTAAAATCATAGTTTGGGGGTGTGACAACATGTCTTTTATAAGCATAATCAAGCAATTCCACCTCTAATTCAATTTTATATAATTCCAAAAAATTTAAATTAACCCATTTTCAACCAATCCATAGTAGATAAACCCACCTTTGGTCACCATGGCCCCACCTTCCATTTTTGATGAGCCTGTATTTGGCCACCATGGCCTACCTTCCATTTTCAATGAGCTTGTTTTTGGCCACCACAACCTAGTTTCCATTTTAGATGAGATTATCTTTGGCCACCATAACCTACCTTCCATTTTTTATGAGATTATATTTAGCCACCATGGATTACCTTCCATTTTTTATGAGCCAATCTTCAACCACCATAACCTACCTTCCATTTTTTATGAGCCTATATTTGGCCACCATGGACTACCTTCCATTTTTTGTGATCCTATATTCAACCACTTAGTCATATTTGATAAGCCCCTTTTATAATATCCCCTCATTCAAAAACTTATCTTCAACCAAAATCCTATCTTTGACCAAGATCCCTTTTTTAACCAAGATCCCATCTTGGACCAATCCTCCTCTAACCAACACAACCTATCACCCATTGGCTAAATTCCTAACCTCTTATCACAAATTAAAACCCCCATTTCCCCACAACATATACCCTAAGTAACCAAAGTACTTTTAAATAAAAAAATACATGAGCAAGGAATTATCAAACCCATCCATTTCTAAGTAAACAATTAACCTCATGGCATTGGCTACAAAATATTTGGAAATAAATGTAAATAGATTAATGATTTTTTCATTATTTTTAAGGAAACTTCATCTATAACCAAAAAATGATCCATTCATAGTCCTTACAAGGACAGTGTTACCACCACTCCTTTAATAAACATCACCAATCATTCCTTTCAACTTATAATCCAATATCTTGAACCCATCAATTGAGACAAACAAGCCTACTTACCCTTAGTTTCCTCCCATGATGATCAAGTAATCATATAACTCCTAACTGGTCTCCATCCATAAGAACATCAAGAAATATCTACATATTTTGAGGAACAACAAGTGTTCATTAATCAAAATCAATACTACAATCCAAATCTAAAATAGACATCCCATAGTGAAAACCTATTTTTATCGGATAATCAAAATTAAAATCCATAAAATCGAAACTACACATCCCTTAGTGAAAACCTCTTTGAGACATTATTGGAAAATATAAATATATTAGAGGTACAATCACTAAGAGGGGGGGTAAATCAGTGAGCCCAAATAATCCAAATTTAATTTCAAACCTTTTAAACTCTTAATCAATTACCACAAGTATTTCATAAAGCATACATATCATTCATAGCAATGAACAAGAGTGATAATGCAAGATCAAGCACATAACACATGACATATGTGGGAAACCCTCTTGGGGGATAAAACCCACTAAAACCTATAAATGGACTATTGTCCTATAAAAACAATAACAAATTTAGACCAGCTATAATTAATCAAAGAACTACTATCCCTTATTTAGTAAGACTACAATCCTACAAAGTGCTATAACACCTGTCTAGTTGAGCAACCAAAACATCTAGACTTTTATCAAGTTTCACCTTGAAAAGAGGCTACAACCCCCTAGATGTTGAGAAGCCACAACACCTATGAACAAAACATCTCTTGAACATTGATTACCTACCAATCTAATGGAGATACAAATTATATCAACTCTCTTCAACTCTACACACTCAATGCATCTAAAGCCACCTTTTGCATCACTCTTCACTCCTCAACAACAAATATTTCATCACATAAATAACATTAATAAATGGTCATACACATATTCCACACTCTCATATATCTCTCAAATCAGCCACCAAGCTTACATAGAAAACATCTATCTTTTGCTACACTCAAAGCATCTAAAACATCATTTTGGATTACCCTAGACCTCTTCGCTCTTCTCAACCTGAAAGAGTATTATTCTAAAATCAAAAACATGACCCATAAATCATACACATAGTCCTTAATACATTCTTCTTATCATCTCATCTACTAGGCACTCTCCCTCTCATTCTCTCCACAATGCTCACATGCACACACCTCTTTCAAGTCTAGAAACCATCACATTTGGTTTCACTATTTATAGAGAATTCATGAACATCCCTATCTTAGTTGGCCATTAGACATGCCTTAGACATTGAGTATTCTCTCAAATTGATACATATCTCAATACCATCTTCAAAGTTCATCCATAACATCCATGGGTCACCTTTAAGTAGCTCCACCTATGAATTAGACCCTTGTAGCCCTTATAAGTCTCATAGAGACATATTCACACATTTAGCACTTCATCAAGAAAAAAAAGAAAATATAACCACTTTAAAATTCATAGGTCCACTATACATGACCCTTTTGACATTCTCAAATTCTTATAGTCATCATTTCACTCTTCTGTGCAAGCTCAATTAACTCAAACATTAGCCTTGTTCATAAGGACACCATGAACGAACACACAGTCAACTTCTTAAAAAAAATTCATAATTAATATATATTAATCACACCTTGAAAATACATATATATGATCCTAATGTATTCTCTAACACTCTGTAATAGCTAATTCATCATGAAACATCAAAACAGTATCAACACAAACTCAAACAACCTTCTCGAGACACTTGCAAAACATAGTCAAACACACAGTCAACTTTGGAGATCAAAAAATTTGACTATCCAAACATTAAAATATTTTAACCACATTAATTATATGCATCATGGAGTCTTATTCAACTTTTATTTTCACTTCATCTTCAAATTCATCTTGAATCAAAAGTTATGGCATAAACATTGAGCATTGGTTTTTCTTTCATTAATTTTCAAATGCCAATGGTTACAGTTAAACCTCAGACACTATTTTATCATCTTGTGTCATCACTACTTAGATTAATGATGTAACATCAATCTTATTTTAAGGATATTTAATTTTACCTTTTTAAACCTCTATCACTTTGACCTCTTTAATTTAATATGCACTGTTGATCTTGATTAGTATGAACACCTGCCCATTGTTAGATCTTAAAAGAAGCTTGATCTTTACCTCAGGTTTACATTAAAATTCAAACCCTTATACTCATATCAATTATTCCTAAGACCTTATAAAAAACACACTTTATTTATCTTTGTTTAATGAACTTGATCTTTACCTAGTTTAAACATCAAACACTTTGACCCTTTTGACTTACTATATACAATAGATCTAGATGTACGAACTCCTATGAACTGTTGGATATCCATCTGGTCCTGATCTTTAACATCATGAAAAAATTACTAAGTATGGGTACTATTTAAATCTTCCTATAATTCCAAATTTTCACAAATATATCTTTTACCTTTCTCAATTGCATGTTCTCAAATTTGAACCATAGAAACTAGGCAAAATACTGAACAAACCTATATGACCATTTCCTCCTAAACTGTTCATGCATGTGAGTTATGCCATCACCAAACTAATTAATAAACTCTCTATTGTAATTGTATAAATAATTTATTTTATCTTTGATTCATTTCATGTCATTTATCTTAGATGTGATGAAATGTAGGCCATTAGATCTTCTTTACAAATTTGGATAAGTGTTGAAATTTAGTGCACTTCTATTTGAGAGACCAACTTTGCACCCACATATATTTTGTTGCAATAAATCACCTGATAAAAATGTTGGACCATATTATCTCTTCACATATAATAATCCAACCATATATCAATATGCTCCTAGAACCCTCAACATGTGATATATAATGACATTAAAAATGCCTCCTCTGATTTATCTATCATAGAGCCAATTATGCCTAAATGAACATAATAAATAATTAGATGAATTCCACTCATGAACACAAGCACTTCAATCACCATGGACCTATTATAGGACCCTTCACACATTCTCAATACTTTATACTCATCCCTACTCAAATCTAAATGGTCAAACTCTCAAGATCAACCAAATATACTTCAAGCATACTAGGACAAGCACATTGCACACTTTTTTATTATTACTAAGACTAACAAGGAATTTCATCCACTCACCTGGACACCTCCATGACATCATTGATAACTCTCCAAGAATCTTCCGACATCCATCATATAGTAATATATAGCTCACCTTCCTTTTATCTCTTCAAGC
Source organism: Torreya grandis (assembly GCA_037957365.1). NCBI lineage: Eukaryota > Viridiplantae > Streptophyta > Pinopsida > Cupressales > Taxaceae > Torreya > Torreya grandis. The sequence continues at coordinate 2,729,648 of JARHVA010000581.1, read as the reverse complement.
ACTCCACAATAGGAACTTTCTCCCCCTTTGACACAATGACAAAGTGAGCACCAACTGATCTTGAGGACATAAAAATATTGCCAATAGGATAATACCATCTTATAAATATAGTACAAACTCCCCCTTACCTTGAGCCTACCTCTTCTTGCCTTGATAACATCCTCTTACTACATACTAAAACTCTTTAACCAAGCACTGCAACCAATGAAGAACACACAAAACATTTAAATCTAATGAAACTCACCAAGAAACATCTGAGATGGACTCCCCCTAAGATATCTGAGCCATTGTACCTCTTGAGCACCTTCAAATCTCCACACCCCATGAAGAACCACCACACAAATTTACTAGCCTTCTTTCTTAAGCCACCTCAAAGACTACCACTAGATATTCATGCCACTCATCAAACATAAAACATGATCTAAAATAACCTAATAACTCACCTTGAAACACTCATGCCTTGTTATTTTGGAGAAACTGAGCAAAAACATCAAACCTTCATATTAAGCCTATCTAGACTCCTTGTAACCCTACCTAGAACTTGCAGAACCCATAAATTTCATTAGATATACTTTAAAAAACTTAAACTTCACATATATATCACTCTCATATTCCCCCTTAATCACACCAATTTTCATCACCTAGATCATCCTCTATACAATATACTTCCTTCACAAACCTTCTAGCCAATTAGGCTTCCATTTTGATAAAAACTTGAATAACATGAAATTCACAAACCTTCAGATCTCTATGAATATTGATTTGATAACCCATTTGGACTATTAACTCTATTAAGAATCCTTAAATATTAACTCATAAGTCAAACCACTTTTTTAGTAGAGCCCAAAACCCTAGAATCTCAAAACAAAGTCAACAAACCTCCTGGTCAATGCCATCCTCTGAAACATATTACACACCTGGAGATAACCATCACACACTTTTGGACCAAAATTTGAGCCTCTATACCTTTGGTAAATTTGATAACCCATTTTAGGCTCACTTGCCCTCAAGTCAAAACTGAGAAAACCAAGAGCACTCAAAAATATTCAATTGGCACAAATAGGATTATCAAGACACAAAACTACCTATAACACATCATAAAGAAGTGTACAAACCTTTATAAGCATAAAAATCTTATTTACATTGCATCAATCTCATTAGGCCACCTATAAACACTCATTATGACCCTACATACATAGTAACACTTACTTCTCCACTGAAAGAAGTCTCTTAATAAGCATAGATAGAGACACCCTACTTCACAATGTCTTAGAATAGTGTGAAACTAGGAGTTGCCCTCAAATCCTCATATTCCTTCTCATCCTTGGTCATTTGATAATTTTAGTTCTTTTTCTTCTTTTTAGGCTTAAGAGAAGCAACATACTCAACCATTAAAACATTATCCTTCTCTTCTAAGATTGAATTGATCATACATGGAGACAATAAAGATTCATGACATACCTTTTCATCTAAATAATCTTCCTTGTAGTTTAGAACCTCATCACTAAGAACTAATAATTAATGATGTTTGCATGAAACTTGATCATCAATAATAGGATGTTCACTTAGATCCATACTCACCTCAAAACTAGCCTCAACCAGTACCTTGGTCCTCTCCTTGAGATCAGTCTCTTTATCCAAAACATGAGCAGACAATGCGATCCCTTGACACACATTAACTTTTGTATCATTCTCCACTATATAAAATAGATTACTTGGACTAGTATACCCATCATGATCATACTTATCACCTTTAGTTTCTATGAGTTAACTTGCCTTCTTCCCTTAACTAAGGGAGCTTGATTGAACTCATTCTGATTTGATGACCTTTGCTTTTAGAATCTAGCAATGTGACCAATCTTCTCATAGTTATGGAAAACCATTCTTTTTTAAGTGAACTCAACTTGCCCTACCTGAAATAGACAAAATCTTGAAATGTGTCCTATGTCATCACAACTAAAATAAACTCTTTCTTTTAAAGAAAACTCACCTTGCCTTATCTTATTTAGACACTACTAAGCAAAGTGTCCCTCATCAATATAGTTGAAGCACTTAACTTTTTTCACACCTTTTGACTAATGACCCCCATCATAGTTATATACAAACTCATTTCTAATATATCTCTTACATTATCTAGCTATATCTCCAAACTGATTACATGTGTAATAATAACCATTGAACCTTACATATCTCATGGCATTTGGTTGTTTGATCTGATTTATCTTCAGTTTGCTAGCACCCTCATTCCTTATCTAATGATTTGTCTTCAAAGTTATATTTTTCTTGTTCACATTAGTCTTCATCTTGTCTTGAGTTGCATTCTCTAGTTATTCTTTATATCCAAGACTAGTTCTATCATTTGCATGATATTGATCATTCAAAATATTGTCTAGATAACTTGAGCTCTTTTCAAATCTCACAAATGATTTTACCTTACTAGATGTCTTCTATAACTTAGATTTCAATGACTCATTTTTAATTGCATGCCTTAAACATTCATCTTATTTATCTTTCAATATTGTAGACAATATTTCCAATTAACAATTGAGATGCTTAACCATAACTTCATGCTCCTTGGTGTCTTCATTCATTCTTGCTTCATACACACTAAATTGTTTCTCATAGTCTTTGATTTGTGACTTCATCTTATTATTTATCTTCTTATCAATCTTTAGTTATTCAAGGCATTCATCAATTCATTCTCTTAGTCCACCTCATCTCTATCAACATCTGAATCACTCCAAGAGACTCCTTTTGATAAGAGCAACTTCCTTCCTCAGCCATGAAAAGGGATTCATCTTCAATAAGACTGTCATTTTCATAATCATACTATGAGTCATTTTCTTCACTCTCATCTGATGAGCTATAGTATTTATTGGTGTAGAGACTCTTCTTGTTCTTGAAGGACTTCTTGTTGTTATACTTTTTGAATCCTTTCTTCTTGTATGTCTTCATATCTTCATGTTGGTATTCACCATGTTCTTCATCATCACTCTTATGAAGGAACTTACTATCAAAATTTCATATCTTTCCATAATTCAAACATTTGAAGGGTTGTTTACCCTTATGCTTGCCTAAACCTATTTTTAATTTCCTTACAAAAAATAAATTAGTTCATCCTCATCAATATCAAAAATGTCATCCTCATTGGGTTTCACACCTTGGAAATTCTTCTTAAGCTTCATCTCTATTTTTAATGTTGCTTCCTTCTTCAGTGGTATATCATCATTTATTCTCATCTCATAGGTAGTAAGGATGTCATGCAATTAATCCATCTTCAACTTAGTAAGATCATGACTTTCTTCTACATCAAACACTTTTGAATCAAACTTGATAGAAAGAGACCTTAATACCTTTTGAACTATAGTATCCTCTTCAAGGTTATCTCCAAGACCTTTGATGATGTTCACAATCTCATCAACTCTCTATAGAAAATAGGCCTTGGAATCTTCTTCCTTCATCTTGAGATTCTCAAATTATCTTTGGTGAGTCTAAAAATTTGAAAACTTAACTTTTGAGTATCCTTCATAAATATTCTTCAATTTATCCCACATTTCCTTGGTAGATGTACAATGGATTATCTCCATGTATTTATTTTTGAAAAGACCATAAGTTATAGCATTCATTTCCTTAGAATTATTCTCAAACAACTTCTTATATGAAACACTCGATGAAGGAATGGTAGGTGTAGAATAACCATCTATAATAGATTACCAAATGTCAAACCCTAGGGACATGATATAGGTCCCCATCCTTTCACTTTAAAAAGCATAATTGGATCCATTAAACATAGGTGTTTGTTTAGTAGAGAAACCTCCTTGATGACTACCCATATTGTACCTTGGATCACCTTCAAGTTGTCAAGCCTTTACCAAAGGACCTACTTTGATACCAATTATTAGAGGTACAATCACTAAGGGTAGGGGGTGAATTAGTGAGCCCAGATAATCCAAATTTAATTTCAATCCTTTCAAACTCTTAATCAATTACCACAAGCATTTCATGAAGCATACATATCATTCATAATAATGAACAAGAGAGATAATGTAAGATCAATCACATAACACATGACATATGTGGGAAACCCTATTGGGGGAGAAAACCCACTAGAACCTAAAAATGGACTACTATCCTATAAAAACAAGAACCAATTTAGACCATCTACAAATGATCAAGGAATTACTATCCCTTATTTAGTGAGATTACAATCCCATGAGGTGCTAAAACACCTGTCTAGATGAGAAACCATAACAACTATACTTTTAGCAAGTTTTAACTTGTAAGGAGGCTATAACCCCCTAGATGTTGAGCATCCACAATAACACCTATAAACAAAACATCTCTTGAACACTTATTACCTATCAATTTTATGGAGATACAAAGTATATCAGCTCTCTTCAAATCTGCACACTTAATACATCTAAAGCCAACTTTTAGATAACTCTTCACTTCTTAACAACTATATCATCACATAAATAATATGACCAAATGGTCACACACATATTTCACACTCTAATCTATCTCTCAAATCATCCACTAGCTCATGCAGATATCATCTATCCTTTGCTCACACTCAAAGCATCCAAAACATCCTTTTGGATCACCCTAGACCTCTTCACTCATTCTCAACCTACAAGAGCACTATTATGACATCAAAAACATGACCCATAGGTCATACACATAATCTTAAATCTTATCTACTCATCAACTCATTTACTTGGCACTCTCCCTCTCCTTCACTCCACAACACTCACATGCACACACCTCTTTCAAGTCTAAAAACCATCACATTTAGTTTCACTATATATAGACAATTCATGAATATCACTATCTTAGTTGGTCATTAGACATGCCTTAGACCTTAAAATTTCTCTAACATTGAGACACAACTCAATAACATCCTCAAAGGTTGGCCATAACATCCATGGTTCACCCTTAAGTAGCTACACCTATTAATTAGGCCCTTGTAGCCCTTATAGGTCTTATGGAGACCTACTCACCCATTTAGCACTTCATCAAGAAAAAATAAGAACACATAACCAATTTAAAATGAATATGTCCACTCCAAATTACCCCTTTGACATTCTCAAATGCTTACAACCATCATTTCACTCTTCTATGCAAGCTTACACACAGTCAACTTCTTAAGCATTTTGCATAATCATGTTAGATTGATCACACCTCAAAAATCCATATATATTATTTTCATGGAGTCTAAAACACCCTCCAATAGCTAAGTCATCATGAAACATTGAAACAACATCAACACAAGCTCAAACAACCTTCTTGGGTCACTTGCAAAACACAATCAAACACATAGTCAACTTTGGAACTCAATAAATTTGATTTTATAAACATTCAAACCTTATATCCATATTTAATAGATTCACTATAGATTCCTCTTCAAATTTTATTTTTACTTCATCTTCAAATTCATGTTGAATCAAAAGTTATGGCATAAACACTGAACACTGGTTTTTATTTCATTAATTTTTAAATGCCAATGGTCACAGTTAAACTTTGGACACTATGTTATCATCTCATGTCCTTGTCTCTTAGATTAATCATGAATTTTTGATCTTATTTTAAATATTTAAATCTTTACCTTGTTAAACCTCTATCACTTTGACCTCTTGACTTTAGTATGCACCATTGATCTTGATTAGTACGAATACCTACTCGTCCTTAGATCTTAGAAGAAGCCTGATCTTTACCTTAGCTTTACGCTAAATTTCAAACACTTGTCCTCATCTCATTGATTCCTAACACCTTAGAACAAACATGTTCCATTTATTTTTTTATAAGGATCTTGATCTTTACCCAATTTAAGCATCAAACACATTGACCCTTTTGACTTACTACGCACCATAGATCTAGATGTACAAACTCCTATGAATCATTGGATCTCCATATCCTGATCTTTAATATCATGCAAAAATGACTAATTATGGGGGCCATTGTAATCTACCTTGAAGGCCAAATTTTCATATATATATATATATATATATATATATATATATATATATATATATATATATATATTACCTCACTCACTCGCATGTTCTCAGATTTGAAGCATAGCAACTAGGCAAAATACTAAATAAACCCATATGGCCATTTCCTCCTAAACCATTCATACGTGTGAGATATGACATCACCAAACTGATTACTTGACTCTTTCTTATACTTAAACAAATAACATATTTCAGCTCATATTCATTTCACACCTTTGATCTTCGATGCAATGAAATGTGGACCATTATATCTTCTTTGCAAATTTGGATAAGTGTTGAAACTTAGTGCACTTATGTTTGAGGGACCAACTTTTCACCCATATATCTTTTGTTGTGTTAAATCGTATGATATGAAATTTGGATCATATGATCTCCTCACATAGGATAATCTAAACATATATCAATCTAATTTTGGAACCTTCACATGTGTGATATATAATGGCATTGAAATGCCTCCTTGGATTTATCTATCATAGAGCCAATTATGCCTAGATGAACATGATGAAAAACTAGATGAATTCCACTCATGCACACAAGCACTCTAATCACCATGAACCTATGATAGGACCCCTCACACATGCTCAATAATTTATACTCATTACTAATCAACTCTAAATAGTCAAACTATGAAGATCAACCAATCATACTTCAATCATATTAGGACAAGCACATTGCACACTTTATCATTGTTACTTAGACTACCAAGGCACTTCATCTACTCACGTGGACACCTTCATGAAATTTTTGAAAACACTCTACCAAAATATGCATCTCGATTAAAATAATAAATAAGTACCCATTGGTGAAAACCTTTCTAAGGCACCAATGGATGAACAAATTAATATAACCCCTACATCAGTATAGTTACATGGTATATCCCCATCATATATTGAATATACCATTAAATTAGCATTGGACTCCCAAATCATCCAACATGAAAATAATCCTAGTATTTTTAAGTGTAAGATTGTTTGTCATAATCACCCTTTACATCATGACACATATACTTGTCCCACAAGTAATCCATCCCTCCAAAACTTTCATGCACTCAACACACATCCTTCATCCAACATACCGTTCACTTCACCCTGTTTGGTAACACCCTTCATTTTAGGGGATATGATGGTATCCTATTAAATTTATATAATATATAGTGATTTAATATATATAAATTATACATAGATTAAATTAGAGATTATATAGACTAACATTGATTCATAGATTAAGTTATCTCTAATTATCACTTTAGATAATAAAAACTTTAGTAATTTGAATATGAATTAAGTCATGTATAAATTGGTTAAAAAGTATATTAATTTATATATCAATTATACATAAATTATGACATATCTAAGATTATCAAAATTTGATGGAATATATATAAACTAGTATACATGTCTTAGATAAATATATGTAAAAGATGTAGAGAGATATCATTCTTAAGGTACCTATATATGATTCTAGATTTATGAAATAAATGGAATGGGCCACCTTGAAAATGATATTTTTTTAATGTCTTTTACATAGATTTATCTAAGATATGTATGCCAATTAATTATTAATTTAAAATATTAAAATACACACACACACACACACACACAATTAACTAATATAATATTTAAATTTTTGATTAAATTTATTATTTTAGTTCATATTTTATTTATTACACATTTTCTCTGGTCCATATAGTTGCACCTCACAGCCATGTCTAGGGTGTTTGTCTATCATATATATAAATATATATGAGGATTAAGAATCACTTTTAAAAGTTGTGTTCATTCCAAATTCATCCATAATAAACTTCATTTAATGAACATTCAAAATTTAAAATTTTATTATATGATATGTCTAGTTCGAATGGGACTAAAATGTTTTGTTAATAATTGCCCATATAAATCATAGTAAATGATGAAAACACTAAAAGAAATACATATTTTATTTAATAGTTTAGTGTGCTAAAAATTTCACATTACATCTACAAAAAAAATGATTGTAATTTAATACAAACAATTATACATAAATCTATGAGCCATACAACAATCATATTTAGTTTACAATCAGATTTAGTTTACAAACCTAAGCATAGCTCTATTTTTTATTTCAGTTGTAGATAATTAAATTAATAAAAAATTTATCACCTAGGGTTACTACAGTGTAATTGACATCTCCAAAAAATATTGTTTCTTCTTTAAACTCCCTTTTTAGGATCACTAAGAAAAAAATAAGATAATTATTAATCTATCAAAACAATAGTTTTTAATCCTAGAAATGAGCCTAATTTTATAAGTATCATTTAATCAATTTGGAGATCCTAGTTACAATGCTGCTCAAAATACACTTTGGAGTCTTAGATGGAAGTAGAACTGATTCCTTGAAAGCACACTAACATTAAAACTTAAATAAAAAATAGCCAATTTTAATTTAAAAAAACTGAAAAACATTTTTTTTGTGCACTTAGTGCTACATGGAGTAAACAAAAATAGAATTTGGTATTATGGATCATCTTAATGTTCCAAAAATATATAAAATTAATGTGTGATGGTGGAGGGTTAGCTGAAATTTAAAAATATGTCTTTTTAAGTTTTTAACTTGTAATAGTGTTCACTCATAAAATTATATTTTTAATAAAATTTAATATGGTATAATAATGTCGATTACGTTTTAACTTATAATAGTGTCCATTCATAAAATTATATTGTTAATAAAAACTAATATGGTATAATAATGTTATCTAGTTTTCTTTAAATGAATTTTTTTATAAGTGATAGTTAAATGGACATCAAATTTAAAGTTAAAATTAAAAGCGAACACACTTACTACATTACAACTTACCACCACCCTTTGGATTGCATTGTAGAATGTCTCTTGATATGTTCATATGTATGCATGTATGTATGTATGTGAATATATTTGTATATTTATATACATTAATATAGTTTTTTTTTTTTTTTTGTGTGTGCGCGCGCGCATGCAGACGATATTTTGTGATTATGTATCACCTTAGTATTATACACTTAACAAACTTAGACATTGTTTGTTCCTCTTAGTTTTAAAATCTCGTCACTTCTACAAACCTTGCATATGTTTTATCTTGTGCCCATGGCCTATCTCTTAGTCCAATCAATCTTACATTGATGGCATAGACATTTTATCTTGCTTAGAATAATTAAAATATACTTATATTAAAACTCTATAAGATTTGATCTTTTACCTATTTTACTACTCCCTAGACACTAATGTCCAAGATAGATAGTAGCATCAACATTACTATCATGCCTAATGCAAGTGTCCAATGCCTTAATGTCATCCAATTTATAAATAAAACATATCCTAAAGGTCAGCCTAATTACTTTAATGTGAGTTATTACTCCAAATAGAGTGATATAAATACAAGATAAACCCTCATTCATTCCTCAACTAAAAAAGACTAAAAAGACCAAGGCACTTATCAAAAATCACTCTATCAAGCATTCAATTGATCAAAGCTTCCATATTTCCATACCAGTCATATGTACAACACATTTACATGTCTAAAGTACTAAAGTAGTATCCAAATATCCTTTTAACACACATTACATTATTCATACACAATCCAATACATGGGGGAGATCTACATCAATCTGAGGCCCTCTTCAGAGTATTAGCTATGTAGGCAACATCCTTTGATAGCAAAGTCATTAGAATCATCTCAACACTATATTCCCACTAACTTTTTTTCCTCATGGAAACATTAAAGATGAAATATAGGGTTTTTCCATTTCACAAGTAGAAACAATCCATTACCCATATAATCATCTAGGTGGTCATATCTTATTTCACCATATATTCTATACAAAACACTATCATCATACTCAAATATTAGTGTCAACATAACCATCCAGGGCTGACACAACTATTTAAATAGTTAGAAGCACTAGATTTAGAATCTAAAAATTATTCCATAACTATCTTCCTACCTACTTCTAGCCTATTCAAGATCTAGAACTGCATTAGCATCAAAATAATCTAAGTACTTCATTTCTTTGTCATTTCTATATCTAGCATAGTTGTACTTTCCATATTTAAACTATCTCATCATAGTGAATCCAGTGTATGCTTCTATCTAAATTTAGAATTTAATTGGCCTATTATATATTTGATTATCACCCTTGTGCAATTTCATTTCTACATTATTAGCCCTAAGCTTAAAGTGAAATACATACTACACACTATTTCATTTTATTGTATTGTACCACATTTACAATGGGGATATATCTATGACCATCAGTTGTATGACACCATAGGATGATCTTTTCCTACCTACCAAAAATACCCAAAAATATCAAAAACATTCAAAATATTCAAAAATAATTTGGGCACTTACATATTCTATTGGCTCTTTGGCATCTATATGTTACTTCCATATTGATTGACCACATACTTAATTACTCCTACATACACATATGTGTCACACTTATACATTAGATTTGATATAGGAATACATAGATGAATAATACACTCATATTTTAGATGTTAATTTTTCCCTCCACTCAGATCAAATAGACATTGAGGGCATTTGCTTATTCTATATCGATACACATATGTTATATGATCTGATGATCACTCTACACTATCATGATTGAGCTTACATATGTACTGACACATGCCTCTTATCAATGATTATATTTTACACATGGTACTTCATATGTTATATACTTGACATACTTTTCTAACACATTGAATCCATGGACCACTATGACATGTTTAATTTGGTTGCTTATGCTTTATTTTATGCACTTCTTTGAGTGTCTTCTCTTGATTGTTCAAGTACTTAATATGTTGTTTTGTTTGAGGCCCTTATTCCTATGTATGCTTTCATTTAAATTTACATGTCATTATTTTTTGTATGGACAGTTAAATGTCATTCTTGATTTCATGGATATTTGAATAATTCATATCCCTTCAATTGTGTGGCAATTAAACATGCCCCTTATTTGTGGTCTCCTTAGACCATTACTTATTGACTTGATTTTGAGTGATGTTGTGTGTGTGCTTGTTTACTTGTTGAGATTATATTGTTAATATCTAGATGTTCCCATGATATTTATCATGCATCTTAGGCCTACGTGTAATCACATTAGTTTTATGTGCTTCAATGATACATTTACATAAGCAGGCTTCTTCTATATGCTACATGGTTAAATTCAAAAAAAATACTATTATCTTACCCTTTTGAGGTGAGGTAACTCCTAGTTCCTACTTTTTTACATCACCTAAAATGAAGGCATATTAGTGGGGGCCATGATGGGGAAGCATGTTCTCCATACTTGGCATAGTTCTCAAATTCAGTGTGGGCATGTTTTGTAAGCATGTTCCACACACTTATTCAATATTTGATAATTATATCAATTTTTAGATTCAGTGGTGGAATGTCATATGGGCATGGCTTCCACACATTCACAATTTTTAGATTTAGTGGGGTCATGCTTTAGCAGCATGTCCTCCACACTTAAATAGTTATCCAAATTGGCCCAAAGCACATAGATATATGACTTAGATTCATAGTTGTGGTATAAATATATACATTGGTATCATTATTATACATAATTTCATCATGAGACATATCTAAGGTGTATATTTTATACAAAATTTGCCTAATATTGTAAAATCCAAATTAGTTTTAGATTCTAAAATTATTGCACGTACTGATACTCTATAGATTTTTATAAACCATATTGAGCTAATCTACTATAGTACTTGTTTCACATTTTGGTATGATTGAGGTGATAAAATCACTCAATCTTTCCAAGTTGTTAGGTTGGACTTGATCATCCAACCTCATAAATTTATAAGTATCATTGGGTTGCATGGTTGATTTAATCTCAACTTTCAAATGGTAACTAAATTTTCCTCCAAATTTGGGGGCATGTGCCTTCCAATATTTCTCTCTCTATCTATATATCTCCTTGGATATATACACTTCAAATATTTATCTATATTTATCCTAATCTCAATGTCATAGCCTTATAATTATACATATTTTACAAAACAAATTATCAATAGACAAGATGGTTACATTGACACACATGTACTAAATCTTGTTATTTCAATTTCAATATATTTCAAGTACTTGTAACTTATATTATATGCATTTATTTTACAATGTAATATTATCTTGGTTGTAGGTCAGTCACCTTCAAAATCATTCAAATTCAACTCAAGTTAATATAAGGTGTGCATACACACCTAGGTACTTATTCCTTTTCTTTAAACTAGTAATTTTATTACTAGATTAAATAGGGAAAAATGTATATGATATTTTTTGATTGTGTAGAACCTTAGTCTTGTACATTTGTCAAACTTAGACCTTGGCTATTCTTATTATATCTACACCCTCCTTACTTTTGTAAGCCTCACATCTGCTCTATCTTATGCCCCTGACCTATCACTTAGTCTAATCAATCTTATATTTATGATATAAACATTTTATCTTGATTGGTATACTTAAAATGTACTTATCTTACACCTCTATAAGTTTTGATCCTTTACCTATTTTTCTAGTCTCTAGACACTAACGTTTGGGATAGATTCTTACCCTAATGCAAGTGTCCAGTGCCCTAATGTCATCTAATTTACAAATGAAATTTATTCTAATGGTTGGCCAAAGTAATTTAATGTAAGTTATTACTCCAAAGGGATTGATATAAATACAATATCAACCCTCATTCATTTCTCAACTATAAAAGACCAAAGAGACCAAGGTAGTTATAAAAAATCACTTTATCAAGCAATCAATTGATCAAAGTTTTCTGATTTCCATACCATTCATAATTACAACACATCTATAGGTCTAAATTATTAACGAAAAAACCCAAGAGCCCAATTTACCAAGTTACAAACTAGGTCAATATTGTACTTATTTTACACACATTACATGATTCACACATAAGCAAACACATAGGGGAGAACTACATTAGTCTAATACCCTCTTCTAATTATTAGCTCTATGTAGGTAGCATCCTTTGATAGTAAAATCATTAGGGTCAACTTGACATTTTATGTCCACTAACCCATTTTTTCCCAAGGTCACATTGAAGATATAAATCTAGGGTTTTATGATTTCACAAAGAGTGATAGCCCATGACATAGATCTAAATAACTAGAGTGAAGGTGAAGCAAAACCCAAAAGCATCAAGGTGGTCATGTCCTATTTCACTAGATATTTTGTATAAGACATTATCATCAGACTTAAAAAGTAACATCGATGCAACTATCTAGATATTCAGAGGCACCAGATCTAAAATTTGACAATTGTTCTAGAATTATCTTCCCACATACTTCCCACTTGATATAGATCCAAAACTACATTAGTATCAGAACAAGCTAAGTAATTCAATTTTTTGTCATTTCTATATCTATCATAGTTGTAATTTTCATATTTAGACTATCTCAGTGTAATAAATTTAATGTTTGCTTATATATGAGTTTAGCATTTAATTTTCCTACTATAGATCTGATTATCACCCTTATGCCATTTTATTTATATACTCTTAACCCTATAGTTAAATTGAAATAGATACCACACACTTTCATTTTAGGGCTAAATAATACACTATATTAATAAAAAAAAAATTTTTATTATCATATATATAAATATAAATATTATACTATATATTACTATTTTGAATTTTATAAGTTGAGTTAACTAGGAACCTATCATAGAGCAAAAAATTAAAAAGTAGCCTAGGGAAAGCCTCTACAACAGGATTAAAGATCTGAAATCAATTCAAGATTCAGACCCATCAAAATAACTAACAATATGCTAACCTATTGATGGGAATATTAAAACATGAAAAATTTCTTTAAAATAACTTAGAAAAAACCTCAACTAATACAGTAAAAGCACCAATCACAAGCCCATAAGTCAATTTACTGAATGATTTGGGGGTAAAATATGTATCATATCTATATAAACTACAATATCAATGTGTTTAATACAGCTAGTGGTGGTTTAAAACATGAAAAGACATGAGATATTTAAATGGAAAATTACATAGGCCCTTTAGTATAAATATATACAATTTTATTCATAAAAAAAGGAAACCAAGTATCTGGCACCAGACTACTTGATCACAATCATTTCCTCTACATCTTCCATTCTAGTGACCTCCACAACAACTTAAAAATAAATAACACCTTTATATCCATGAGGTTCATCATCCTCCACAATCTAGTAGGAAGGGGGCTCAACTAGATTTCCCTTGGTAAAATGGGTGCTCAACTTCTTAGCAAGAAAGGCTTGGCCTTTATTGATTCTCAGTAGTCATTCCAGAATCAGGTGGCTATGATCCACTAATTTCAAACCAATGAAATGCATCAAATTCTCCAAATATAGGTGTTCATCATGGAGAGAGTATTTTATATCCATATTTGAGAAAATATTAAGTTCACTAATTTCTTAAGCCATGTCAAATGCATTCCACCTCCCCACTGATTGCTTTGGGTCAAACATGAGAGCCTTAAATTATTTTGTAATGTTCTTGTTGTCTACTTCATCCATCTTGGTGGTGAAATTACATAATTACTTCATCTAAATTTAAATAATAGGGTTTTGGATCTCATTATCAATCTAGTATGTAAATTTATTAACAATCACCTCCACATTTAGCCAATGCAAAAGTGTTAGGGCCTTCCTAGCTTAATTCCTAGATAGAGAATACTACTCTAGTTTGACACCTTTACCCATTTCCATCATTACCAAAACCATGCTTTAATAACTTTACCAATGAAATATACCCATAAATAAACCCCAAGATAAAGTTTCCTTCACATCAAATTATGAAATCACTTAGTTAAAGGGATAGAGAAAACAACTTGGTCATCTAGTCACTTGTGTGAGCATGTTGAATTCCATAAGCTCTCTCAATAATAATTATCTCCTCATTATTAAAATTTATGGAGAGAAATAATGCAAAGGATTATTATCACTATCCTCATAATTAGGTATCACCTACTATAAGCATATGCACCTTAATGGGAAGAGGGGGATTCCACACCTAAAAATTAACATTCTTAGTTTGCCTAAGATGAACCCCTTAGTTAGCTACCCAATCATCCACTACATTTCCTTCCTTCAAGTGTGATAGTACTCAATTTGATCAAATAGAAACCTCAATAAAGATATCTCCTTTATAATGAATTGTATTTTCCATGCTTTGATTACCCCATGTGACATTGCATTGATGATCACTTATGAATCCCATTTCACTGCTATATCTTTCCAACCTTGCATAATTACAATTTTCAAACCTTTAAAAATCACTCGAGCCTCAACTACATTATTTATATCCAAACCAATATTTAGAGATAATTAAGATTGGTTGAGCCTCATGATTTCTAAACACACCTCCATGACTAACTAGATCTGTATTTCCCTTCAAAGATCCATTGAAGTTGAATTTAATTTTCCCTAACTCTAGAAACTTCCAAAAAACATTGAGATTTTTTATCAAAGGTCCAACCTTATCAAACCATTATTAGGTGAGAAATACTTGAACCAATTAGAATAGTCTCATATTCCAAGCTAGATATGGAAATGCCTTTGAATCCCTAGGCTAAATCCATCTCCACCAAAGCTTTTTTAATCTTTTCCCAAAGCCACAAATCTAATTGTGGACTACTTGATAAAATTATCCTATTATGCTCAGTCATACATTTCAAAGAATGAAATAAGGTCCCATCTCCCATATTATCTCCAGGCATGATGAAGAGATATTCAACTTCCATTGAAGAATTAAATCCTTGATAGACTTTGGAAATGCACAATAGATCCAAAAAGTGTCAAGGAATAACCCTAAAATTTTCTAGGCATAAGGACAATAAATGAAAATATGTTCACAAGATTCTTCATCATTTTGACAGAGGGAACACATTTAAGTTCCTATGCATCCTCTATTTCTTAGCTAATCAAAGGTCAAGATCTGATTTTGAGTTGTCATCCAAAGGAATAAATTAGCTTTTGGAAGACCTTTGGGATTCCAAAAAAACTCAATCAAAATTTTCATATGGATTTCCCCTTCCATTTTGAGGATAATTTGATAGTTCTAGTCAATGAACACCTCTCCAAATGGATGACCTTCCCAAATAAGCAAGTGTTCAGAGAGTTGCCTTAGGCTTAAACAATTTTCTAACTCTTCGATCATATTTTTAGCATCAGTTTAAGAGATATCATCTAACCACACCAAATTCTTCCAAACCCTGCCTAGTTGAGACTCACCCTAATAGTCATCTACTAAAGTTCCACAATTATCTTTAGCAAAGGTCATTAATGGATCTATACTTTTAAAGTTAGAGAGGGCTTTAGGTCTCAACCAGACATCTCTCTAGAATGAGATGATATATCCATTACCAAATTTCCATATGATCTAAGGGAGAATATATTTTCTAAAAAATTTAACCATATTCCAAATGGTTGAGCCTTGTGGGCATTGAAGTTGAATAAAGATGTTGAGAAAATGTTGGGAATCCAAGTATTTATGTTATAAAAATTTACTCCAAATTTTTTATTTACAAGGATAGATTCTCCACAAAATCTTAGCATCGAGGGATTTATTCATTTTGTCTAGCCTTCCAATTCTAAGGACCCCACAAGCTTTTGGAGTGCAGATCTTATCCCATGAAACTAGACCAACTTTTTTATTCTCTTATGTACCATTCCACTCTCTAAATCATAATGATTACATCTAAGACTTTCTTGGGCATATTGAAAACTAACATCAAATAAATTGGCATGCATTGTAAATTAGATTGGATTATTTGAAACCTTTTAGTTGTCGATATACATTTACCTTTCTAAGAATCCATTTTTTTTAATTCTCTCAATCAATGGTTGTTAGTAGATTGAAGCACATTTTCCAATAAAAAGAAGCATTCTTAATTACTTACTTGGGAGATTACTTTCTTCAAATCCATGAATGTTTTTATTTTTTCATTCAATCCATTATTCACATTTAGGAAGAATATTTAATATTTTTCAGATTTTACTTGTTGACCAATAAATTTTTCATAAAGCAAAATAATCTTTTTCAATTTCCTTGCATCCCTTTCCATAGGATCTCCTAAGAGGAAGGTGTCATCAAAAAATTGGAGGTGAGAGACACTATCAATATTTTTCACTTATATCAAGACCCTTGAGGTTACACTCTCTAATTAATCCATTCAAAGATCTACCCAAAGCTTCAGCTAGAATAATAAAAAAGGTAGGGAGAAAGTGGATCACCTTGGCACTACCCTCTAGAAGATTTGAAATAGCCAGTTGCTTCAATATTGACTAAAACTAAAAATGAAGCTGATGAGATATAATCTTTTATCTATGATCTCCAGTCTTGGAAGAATCCAAATCTATCTAACATATGATCAAGGAAATCCTAATTTAATCTATCATAGGCTTTCATCATATCAAGTTTGATACACATTCTTGTCCTCTTAGACTATTGAAGGGAAAGGAAGGTTTCATGAGAGATGACAATGCCATCCAAAAAAAAATTACCCAAAACAAACTCTCCTTGTTCCTTCGAAATAATATCTTCCAGACAATTTTTTAATTATTGGCCATTACCTTGAAAACAAATTTGAAAAGGGAATTGAAAATAAAAAATGGGATGAAAGGCATCAAAATATGGGCAATCTTATTTTTGGGGATTGATATCTAGAAAGGTATTATTCAATTCTTTGAAAATGTTTTTTTTATCTACATTATTTTTTATCTTCCCAAATATCAAACCCCACAATATCTTTAAAAATGTTAAAAAATAGCTTGGAATCCATCTAGGCTAGGTGATTTATTATCCCCCAAGCTGAAGACAATGCTCCTTGCTTATTCAAGAGGAATGGGGGCCATTAATGCCTAGTTCATACCATCTTAAATTAAAGGAGGAATTAATTGATGGAACCAATGTTGGGCATCTCCTCCATTTCCATCTTCTTCATTAATTAGCCTTTTGTATAAGATTATAGATTCCTACTTGATACCTTTAATGGATTCAAGATCTACATTATTTGGAGTAGTAATTTTATCAATCCTATTTATGCATGTGGATAATAGTATAAATATGGGAAAACATAGTGTTTATGTCCCCTTATTTCAACCATACCACTCTAGATTTTTGTTTCTAAAAAAATCTTATTGACAAATAATCTTCTACTACTCCACCAAAAGCAATGCCTTTAAATCAACTAACTCATATGTCAACTCTCCTCTTTATAAACCTTTATTAACCTCACTTAAATCCTCATCAACTTCATATTTATTTTCAAAAATATCTCCAAATTTATTTTTATTCCAATTCAAACAAAAACTTTGCCTTCTTTTATTTTTTGGGAAATTATAAAGCATTTTGATATATTTATACTTTTATTCCAATAATTTTCCACCAAATTTTAAATGAAATGGTCTTATAACCAAATGAATTAATATATAAATGGGATACCTCTAGGTTTGGTATCATTTTCCACTTTTAGAAGGATAGGCCAGTGATAAGAACATGCGAAGAGAATAACTTTAGACATGAAGCTAATTTTTTTTGCCAACAACTTGGATTTTACCATAAAGCTATCTAATTTTTCTAAAATTAATCTATCCCCTTGCCTTATTTTGTTCCAAGTGAAGCCAATACCATATGTTTACAAATCATAAAGGTTATATTTCAAATGGAAAACATTAAAATCACTCATAGATTGAGAAATCTGATTGAATCTCCCTTTTTCTTAAACACCCTAAGGATTACATTAAAATCACCTTTGAGTATCCAGTCTATTGCATCAGACCCCTCATTCAAGAACACAAGTTTGTCCCACAAATCTTTATTTTATTCAATATCGACTGATCTATATAAATTAGATAATATCCAATGATTTTTTCTATCTACTTCCTTAACCATCACATTTATAACCTAGATATCATATAAAATCAAGTTATAATGGCATACCTTTGGGTTCTAATGGATAAATAGTTCTCTCACTGAGCCTGAAGCATCAACTAAAACCCATTAAATGACTTTCCAACAAGATTTAACCACCATATGAATTTTATCAATTCCTATTTTAGTTTATTATAACAAGAGAATGTCTAGTTTATCTTCCTTGATTAATCACCTAATCAAGTGACTCTTATCAGAGGCATGGAGTCCTCTAACATTCTAGCTTAAGATTTTCATAAGGCTTGGTGATAAGAGATCCCCTACCACCCAAATACATATCAATGAGCTTTTTTTTATCTCCCCTACTCTAATTCAGGATGACTATCAAGTTAAATTTTATTTTTTATTTTATTTTTAACCATGAGTGCTTGGAGGGCCCATTGAGGGATGGATTTTTGTAGCCACTGAGTTAAAAAGGCTTTGAGATTATCTAACTAAAATTTGAGTTTCTTAAACCTCTTAACTTCCCTAGAATCTTAAGGTATTTTAATTTCCTTAGAGAAGACATTTGAAATGTCCTTAAGAGACAGTTCAATAAGCCCTGGCACCGACTTCCCAATGGGACTAGAGGAAGTCTCCTTCAAGTTCTCCTAGAGAGTAGTTGAAATTTGGATATTCTCCTTAATTTTAAATGAAATTTTTTTATCTTTTATACCGTTCTCTTTTTATATAGAATTAGTACCCAATAATAAAGGTGGAAGATCATTATGAGATAAATTGGCTCTCATCATATCTAGAATTATTGCCTTCTTTCTATCTTCCTCATGTGGTTTTGATTGAAGAACAAATTTACCAGGCTAGAATAAGTGAGAATGATGTATCTAAATAAACCACTCTTATCTCTCCATACAGTTTTCTTTCTTATTCTAGTAAAAACCTATCATATTTTTCTAATCTTTTGAATGATCCTTCCAAACCCCCTTTTGAAGACTTTTTTTAATTGGGAAAGTTAGAACAAAATTCCTTAGAGAATTTCAAATCTAGGAAATTATTTTTTGTATGGCCAATTTTTATGCTATGGAAACATATAAATGGTAAACACTCATATTCCAAGTCTTAGTTACAACATCCCCATGAGAAAGAGAGTCTTAAAACATGAGGGATTGGCCTAAATAGATTAATGAAGACACAGACTCAATCAAAGGTACAAAGTTCTCCTTAAGAGGTGGAATCAGATAAACACATGCTACCCAACTTTCTCCATGCATTAATTTAAAATATCCTCAGTCTAATACTCTAGAGGAAGTTTATACATTCTAACCCAAACCATAACTTTTTTCAAGAGCTCTTCAGATGGATTAAAGTTTGGAGTCTAGAAGTAGTAGTAAAGCCCTGCATTCCAAAATAACTAAGGACATCCACCTAAGAAAATGATATCCTAATCAATTATTGATTGAAAAATCATCTAGAAGTATCCTTGATAAATTAAATTAAGCTCTAAAATAGGGAAGAAACTCTAATTCAAACCCTTCTGGTGCTTTAGGGCATCCCTACTCGGCCAGGCTCTAATAAATCTATAGATTAGGGCTCTTTTCAAAAATAAATCATTAATTTCCTTCATCTTCCTATCATAAATGTGCACAATTAGAATGTTATCTATGACTTGAATCTCAAGTCCATCATCTAAAAAAACCCTAACTCCTGACTAAGAATCCAAAAGGAGATTCTCTAAATAAAGGTTTAATAAGAGAAGCCAATCTAGTCCATCGATCGTATCTGCTTCCACAAGGTTATTCACCATATGAATAAGGCTCAACTTCTCCCAAGAGAATTTTTTAAAATATTTGCCTTCACCTAAATATTAAACTTTACTTCAATACCCTTAATCAAATCAACCTTATCCTTCTCCCTAGAAAAGGTTCCTTTTTATACATATTTGCTCGTATCAACTCCTCTGCCAACCATTGATTATTTACTACCAAATGAGGCTTCACCAAAATGTGTTGCTTATTTCACCATCCCACTACCATTTTTGTTTCTTTGCTTGCCATTTTATACATCAATCCAGAATGACACTATTTTTAAAATTTCCACTATTTTAATTTATTATTTATTATAATATATAAAATTAATACATTAGTATCTATTATAATATTATCTAATATACAAATATAATATATTAAAATATCAATATATAGTATAATTATATATATATATATATATATATATTAATATTCTTAATAATAATATAACAAATAATTTTATATAATATTATTATTTAATTAGTATACTATTATTAATATATATATATATATAATATTCTTAATAATAATATAATAAATAATTTTGTATAATATTATTATTTAATTAGTATACTATTATTAATGTGTGTGTGTCTATATATATATATAATATTATAAATATTTATAAATAATAATAATATAGTATAAGTTCCCTCATTAATGGGTCAGCCATGTGTTCAAAGGCCAACAGATGTGTTAAAAAGATGGATTGGTTGCCTCCTACCCCACCCCCACCCTTGGGAATGTTCAAACTTAATTTTTATGGTGCGTCTAGGGAAAATCTAGGGGTCTCAAGGGTAAGGTGTGTGATACGTGATTGTGTTATATCATTAATCAATTAAAAACCAAGTCAAAAATCAATTTCTAACTATTTTATGATAAAATATTTCTAGCTATTTTGTGTAAGCTGATTGTCCAAGATAAGTTAAAAATCCAAGTCAAAAATAAATTTATTTTAAGTTTAACATTTACTTATATTTTTCAATTTTGGACTAACCTTATCATTTTGATTTCAAAAAAATTCTCTTTATAAGTAATTATCTCATATTTTCCTTTTGGTGTTAATTAGCTTTCCATTTCAAGTAATTTTTTGTGTGTGTTATAAGGTTGTGTGCGTTATTCCCTTATCATCACATTGGTGACAATACTCAGGAATCAAAAATAATCTTGTAACTTTTGTGTTAACCAAGTTATACTTGTGTGTACACTCTTACCTTGATTAGAGACAATCATTAACTTATTTATTTTCTTTTATTAGGGTCTCTATCGACCATGGATTTTATCACCATATAGTAGGCCAAACCTCATGTATTAGTGGGGTATACAAATTAAGTTAAAGTATTATTATTTTTGAAGCATGTTGTGAAGTGAAGGGGTTTCATCTCAAAATTCCCTAGGCATTAGACAACATGACTCAAAGTTTGATTTTTTGACATCAACACACTAAAATATTATGGTTGTGTTGGGCACATTAGGACTAGACCCATTTTTGTGTGTCTTTTAAATCAGATTATTCAACACTTTTAGGCCTCATCATACCAAAATGTATATATAAGACTCCCATAAATAATATTATTTAAAACTTAAGCCTAGGAAATGCATTCTTACTATTTAATTTGTAGTACATTAGTTAATAGTTAGCATCGAGAAGTTACTTTCCATGCACCCTTGAAACTAGGTTTAGTGGTCCATGGGAATGGTAGGATCCTCCATGGTTAATTCCTTGAAATATTAGGTCACATATGATGCAATGAACAAGTGACATATAAATCCTATGAGTTATTCAAGTTCCTTTGCCTAATTTTTATCCCTTTTTATGTGATGCATGTGTGTTTATAGTAGGACTTGTTTGTTTTTCTCCCTTTTGAAATACCACATGCTAAAATCCTTTGATTGAAACCAATAAATCAAATCCTAAAGTCAAAATTCAAAAATACCTCATTATCAATCAACTTTTTAGTCATTTTGGTCTTTCACTTTCTTGGAGTCAAGTATCTATCCTTTTACTTTTTTTGAGTCAAAATCCTTTCTCTTAGGAATTTTTCATATCACAAGACAAATAGCCTTATTGAAAAATCTAGGTTTGAGAGAGGAGCCTTTTGGTAATTCTCCTTTTTGCTTTGAAAATTAATTAAACCATATTGAGATCAAGGAAAATGTTGAAGATGATGAACGTAAACCTAAATCCATTTTACCCCCTTCTTAAATCAAAGAGAATGATGTCTTTCTACAAGCTTTAAGTTTAGCATCCAAGCTTCCCCCTAATATTAACCCTAATTATTTACATCATTTACTCTATAAGAAGGAATCCACACCTCCCAACCAAAATCAAGCCACCTTTCTATCCCACTTCATTACTAGGTAACCCCAAACCATTCCACATCAACATCAACCTACCACTAGTAAACCTATTATCCAAAATCAACCAAGTATCTCATCCACTAGTTATAGCCTTGATTCCAACATCCTTTATCATCCTAGAAAAGGAAACCAAGCTCTAACACCCCTACCATATACTATCACTTCACCTCCAAAGCAACAACTAATCCAAAACACCCAACCTACCAACAAAACTACCATGCCTAGTGGTCATCCTAGTCAAGAGAATCAAAAATGTAAATTCACTCCTTTAAGAGAACCATATGATGTCATATTTATAAATTTGGTCACCACAAACATGATCATGTTCTATAACACCAAATACTTTGATGAAATTATTCCAAAACCCAAGTGATATAGATATAATGAATATTGTGAATACCACTTAATCTAAGGTCCATCCAAAAATTTTGTATGAGACTAAAGCATTATATCCAAGATTTGATTGATAAAGGTCACATTATGGTAGATCCAAGAGTATCCATGTCTAAAAATCATAGCTTGGGGGTTTGATAACATGTCTTTCCTGAGCATAATCAATATAGTCCACTTCTAATTCAAATTCATAACATTCCACTAGTATTAAACTAACCCATTTTCAAATAATCCATAGTAGATCAACCCACCTTTGGTTAGCATGGCTTACCTTCCATTTTATATGAACCTATCTTTGGCCAACATGTCCTACCTTCCATTTTTTATGAGCCTATCTTTGGCCACCATGACCTACCTCCCATTTTTGATGAGCCTATATTTGGCCATCATGGCCTAGCTTCCATTTTATATGAGACTATCTTCAACCACATATCCATATTTGATAATCCCTTCATTCAACATCCCTTCATTGAAAAACTTATCTTCAACCAAAAGCCTATCTTTGACCAAGATCCCATCTTGGACAGATCCTCCTCCAACCAACACAATGTATCACTCATTCAGGACTATTTTAGATAATTTTGACTTATTTATAGTCTAAATGAAAAATAAATATCAATAATATGCCCACATTATTCAAAATTTTGTAATTTTAAATTATCTCCAATATAATAAATAGGGAATAGGTCTAAATTATTACCATACTCTCTGCATGCAGCTACATAGAACCCAAAAACTATTCATTTTAAAATATTATCTCCCATCCAATTTAGGGACATAAGTCCAGATTATTTGAAATAGTCCTTCATTGGCCAAACACCAAACTTCTTATCACATGTTAAAATCCCCATCAACCCACAACATTTACCCAAAATGATCGAGGTAATTTTAGATAACAAACTACATGAGCAAGGAATTATCAAACCCATCCATTTTAAAGTAAAAAATGAACCTCATGGCCTTAGCTACAAACTATTTATAAATAAATGTAAAGATATTAGTGATGTTTTTATGGTTTGTAAGGAAACTTCATCCATAATCAAAGCATGATCTATTCATAGTCTTTATGAGGACCATGTTACCACCACTCCTTTCATTAACACCTCCAATCCTTCCTCACATATTATAATTTGATATCCCACACCCATGGATTGAGACCAATAAGATTACTCACCCTTAATTTCCTCCCATGATGATCAAAAAATCACATAATACCTAGCTGGTCTCTAGTGAGAAGAGCATCAAGAAACATCTACCTATTTTGAGGAACAATAAGTATTCCTTAATTAAAATTAATCCTACAATAAAAATATAAAATTAACATCCCATAGTGAAAACCAATTTTTATCGAATAATCTAAATCCAATTTTCAATCCAAATCAAAATCAAAATCCATAAAATCAAAACTACACATCCCTAAGTGAAAAATTCTTTGAGGCACTATTAGAAATTATAAATATGCTAATTTTATGAATAGACACTTGGTTCTGACATCACATGTTCCTTGGATTTATCATCTTAATTCCCATCCATTCTTATTAATCCATAATGTATCATTTCCATCCACTAATGCTCCCTTCCTTGGTGCTAGAATAGGTTTTCCCTTTGCTTTTATTTTTTGTATATAATTTAGAAATACAAACATATCCAAAATCATTTTAAAAAAAATCCAAAATATAAAAATTTGAAAAACAAACAAAGATCCTTGTCCTTAATTACATACCCTAGTCATCCCTTATGCAGATTACCCATCAGATGGTTCAACATTGTTGAAAATATCAAATTCTAAAGTGTTATACTCTATCCAAGGACATTTAAAAGGCATATGCTTACTTGTTTATATAGTCATTTTATTACATGCTTGTATATTCATTTACATTCTTGTACATCTTTGGTGTATACCTGCTTCTATAGTGTTTTTTTACATCATTATTTATTTTACTTGTATGGTTTTCATTATTACAAACATTTATTTTTATGCTGTTTTCATTGTTACTTTATGTGTCTAGATCACTATGTGCTTTACAAATGATATTATTATGATCTTCCATATCATGATTCACTAAGTCCTACACTTGTGTATCTATTAGTATTTACATGTATAACATAATATTCATCATGGTTTTCCCATACCATTGGTGCATAATATCACACACAATATCAAAAATTAGGTTGCTCAGCTCTTCTTGGTTATTAGTGTCAGAAATATTATTGGAACTCCAAGCAAATAAAATAAACAAAATCAGTTATCAAACCATCTCACATCTTCAAAAGAGCATCTATGTGTCATCTCAGACAAAAATTTTATGGTTTAATCCTCGAAGGACCCATGATGTGTTGATAAGTCTAACCCATAGAGTACTTATAGTTTGTAGTCTATATCATCTCTCTTACACCTTTTTAATGGACACTATTTTAATCTTAAATATCTACATATCCATCTCAAACACACTCATTACCATTCACAATCCCATATCAAATCATATCAATTTATTCAACCTCATCATTTTATCCAACTAATCTTTTCAACGTGGTTACATTTTTATTTTTGATACCTTCATTTTATCATAAACAAGAGCTCAAATAGAGTCCCAAGTCAAAATTTATGCCCTCTATAAGATAGCCACTACAAGTGCAAAATGAATTTGCCAATATGTTGAATAAATTTGCCACTATCTGTAATGAATTCACCACTATCTTTAATGAATTTTCCACTATCTTTAACAAATTTCCAATTTACTAACAAATTCACCATTTCCTAAAAAAAATAACCACTCTCTTCAACAAATCCATCATAATCAATGCTAAATTCATCATTCTAATAATGATGAATTCATTTTCCTCTCCTTTTCTAAGCATTTAACTACATAAAACCAAATTTGTTACACCATACATCTCATAATTACCTATTTATTCCATCCATCCATATCCAATACAAGTTATCCAATCATGTGATTCATCATCATTAGTCCATGCATTCAATAAACTTACTTGTTTATGCTTACACATTAATCATCTAAAATCATTTCTTACTCTTTACATTCAATCTCCTACACATGTTGATTACAACCAACAACATCACAATATCCATCCTTTCTCCATAAATCCATCAATAAATCAATCAATTAATAAATTAGTCAATCCAATCCAAGCTCAAAATTTTATTAATGGAATATAGCATTCCCACATCCACTCTTATAATCCTTGATTCATGGGGCAGCTCAAAGCATGCAGCTTATCTTAGGATATATCATTCCTAATCCACTTTTTTCATATATCTTTGCTTTAGGTCACATCAATATATCATCATAACCAATATCAATTTGTAATCATTAGCTTAAGTGGGCTAATAACATTTATGGGTCACATCATCACTTTACATCTCTTCCCACATTAAGAGAACTACATCAGCCTAAGGTTTATTTAAACAATGTAGGCAATGCTTAGAGACACAAGATTTATAGGGTTAGTTCAGCCACCATCATCCATCCAAATCATTTCATCTACATTTTGTACTATCATTTAATTAAGGTGTTAAACATATTTATCATTTCTTGTAACTATCATCTTTTAAACTTTTATCACACATAAAACAATCTATATTTTTCATTTTCTAACCTACAACTTACCATCATTTGGATATATTGTTCCCAAATCTGCTCATGTGAGCCTTAAGTGTTGATCACCATCTAAATGTGCAATCTGTGAACAAGAAATATTATTTTTCCAACTCACTCTTTAGCATTTATCCTCTAGGTTCAAATCATTTTACACATGTTTCCAATCTTCCAAGTGTTTTATCAATTCTAGTACTTCAATTTATTAATATTATTACCTATAACCAATTCATCAATTTCCATTCAGTCAATTTGAGTGTTCATCCACTTTCCTACATGAACACTCGAGGGGGCATCATCAAACTCAATTCTAGTTACCTAGAAAATCTTTATTCTCCACAATCAACAACATTTTACTTTGTCTACTATTTTTTAAAATGGTATTGCTTCACAAAACTATTTCAAAGAGGGGAAAATATAAACACCTAAATTTCACCATTTAGTATTGAAATTCACTTTGATACACTAACTCTTCTCATTCCATCTCCAAAATTTAAATAAATGATTAATTCCTAATTAATTAATTATATTCATACACATAATTTTCCTCCAAAATTAATTAAATTTAAATGTTTTACCTCACTCAAACATCCGCCACATTTGTCTCAACCATGTGTTGACTCATCCAACCACCCTCAACTTCCTCAACAACCTTGTGAGTTTTTTTTAACCCTAAAATGAAATTTAAGTATTTAAATTTAGCCTTAGATTTGGATTAGAGGGGTATATAGAAATGAAATGGAACAAGGGTGATAATCAAATCTAATTAAATGTTAAACTCAGATATAAACATAGATTGAATTTATTATGATGAGATATTCTAAATTAGGAAAGTACAACTATGCTAAATATAGAAATGACAAAGAAGTGAAGTGTTTAGCTTGTTCTGATGTTAATGTATTTCTTGATTTGAAACTAATGTGGATTCAAAGAGTTGAACCCAATGAAAATAAAAATGCAATAATATATTATGTTATTTAGCTACATAATATTCTACAATAGAGGATAATAAATAGCCATAGAATAAGACAAACAACCTCCTATAAAGGAGGAATAAATTACCTGAATTAGATAACAACCATACAGGAATATATTTCCCATATCATAACCATACCACGTGAATAATATCCTCAACATTCGCCCCCCTAGTGTGAACATGGGTAGAATGTATCCCTATACTTTAAATAACCCATATTCATGATCCCTCATGAAGGTTTTCAATGTGGTAAACCTACAACCATGACAACAAATGGTTTTTAATGTAGTGAACCATCAACCACGACTATAAATAGTTTTCAATGTGGTTAACCACCAACCACGACTACAAATGGTTTTCAATGTGGTTAACCACCAACCACAAAATCATAAAGTTATATTATTTCTTTTATCCTCATCAAAAACATGCTACAAGAGTAAATACAAGGATAAAAGTTCACATTTTACACTCTTTGAACAAGCATGTATCATTTGTTCTTATTTTGAAAATACACGCGGTTAAAATCAAACACACAACATAGAAAATATCATACCACAAAAATGTTCCACTAAAGTAGAAGTGGCCTCTTCACTAGTGGCTTACGAGAGGCTTGAATATCCTTCATCCTCTTATGCCTCCATCCTCCAATAACACTACTTAGTATATAAAATATTTAGAATTGTAACCACTATCTTCAACTAATAATTAATTCTCTCCCTCATATTCTTCTTTGATGATTAAATTAGCTTCATTAATATTTCCTTTGAGCAAATAATTATCTCTAATTTTATAATCTAAGGTTGTATGTCCTTTTGTTTATAGTAGAAACATTCAAGTTCACTTTTTTTTAGAAAATTTCTTATAATTCTTTTTCTTTTTTAGGTATAATTTTGTTTCTTCTTCCATATATTATATACTTCTTTTCTCTTCTACTAAGAGTGAAAAATTCATATCTTCTAGGGACTATGAAGGCATATATCCAAGAGTAAATACAACATTGTTATATTTGGTAGATAAACTATTCAATAGAATTGCCTTAGTATCTTCATCATCAACTGGGGACTTGATTTATACTAACTATATTCATTTATTTTCAATTTGAATAATCATAATTTTGAAGAAAATTTAGCATTAACAACTTCGGCACCAAACAACTAATTCAATTTTTTCCAAATTTTAGTAGATGATTTTTCTAAATCCACATAATGCAGTTCTGAATCAGAAAGTGTGAGGCCAATGATGGCTTTGTCCTTATCATCTCTACTACACCATTATAATAATTTTTTTATCATTATGGGTTATGTTTCTTTCCCATTGACTATTCCCCACAACTTTTTATTCATTAACTGTATTTGAATTTTTACCTTTCATGTGTGAAAATTAAGACCATTAAATTTCTCTAGTGGGATCTCCGTGATTAGTACATCGGTTACCCCAAAAATGCATCCATACAAAAAATTTAAAAAAAAATTACCTAGTAATCACCCAAACATGACCCTAAAATTCAACTAAATATGACTCAATGACAAGACTCATAAACAAATCTCACAAATATGTTGGAAAATCTCTATAGACTTCTATTGAGATAAAAGACTTAAAGACATTTTTAGATATTTATAACTATTAAACAAAGACATTTAAATATGACTTTGACACATATCAATATGACATATACCAAACAACTCTAATAAAAAATTAATATTAAATTACTTTTTCTTAAATACTTAGACTATACGAAATATTAATCACAAGATTGACTATATAAAAACTTTTCTAAAAAAATATTGAATTACATTGACCAGATTTTATAAAACTTTAATATTTACTATTGAAATCAACTTTATAGATTTTACTTTTAACAAAAATGCCTCTAGGCTTTTATCTATCTAATAAAAAACTATTTTAAACTTTATACAATGGCTTTAATAAACATAACTTTTAGAATAATCAGAAGCTTGACTCTAGGAATGATGGACATGCACGAATTGTTTGATGCCATAATTGAATGAAGTTGTACTGGTAGAGAGGATCTTGATTTGGATTTCTCAAGTGATATAGGGACCTTCATAGATCTCTATTTGAATGAAGGATATGCAATGTTGCATCTTAAATACATCTACAAATATGAGATAGATGTTGTGGATACAAAATACTTGACTAAAGTGGCTGGAATAATCAATGTCTAGAATGGTGAACCACAGAGAAGATCACATTAAAACAAGTCACATTGGATTAAGTCTCCATGATGAATCACCAAAATGGATCAAATGGTGATGTGGCAGTATATACAAGCTATATGGCAAATCTCATTCAATTCAGTAACAAAGCCATAGAATTTCATGTGAGTCAAAGATAGAACCCTACCAATGATTATGCATAGTAAATAATGTGGTCTAACTCTCAGATCAATAGGTGAGGAATATCAAAAATATTTCCTTGCTCCTCATATGGATGAAATATTACCTCAAAAATAGATAAGTTATTATTAATCTATTCTATTTTCTATCTAAATACAACTTAAAAACTCTTTCACCTCATGTAATTTGAATTGGATGTATGAGCTTAGTTATTTGAATCACATATTCATTGACAATAGACTCATATCTTATAATGGAAGAACACATGTCAGTGGGTAAATCATGAATGAATGCAAGGACTGATGTGGATGCTAAAATGTAAAAAAAACTGCTCCAAAACAATGTCATTTGAGAGAAATATGGTGGAGGGTGATGCCAAATTTCAAAACCATTACACAGTATACTTCCATTAGTCAAGGAAATTGAAAAACCAATAGCTACCCCTCAAAATATTTATGATTCCATTGAATCATATCCTAATTTGATACCACTGATGTGGATTCAAAGAGCCAAATCCATAGAATATAAAAACATAATTATATATTATGTTATTCAGCTACATAATTTGCTACAATAAAGGCTAATATAGCCATACAAAAGGAGAAACAACCTCCTATAAATGAAGAATAAATAAACTGGATTAGATAACAACCATACGAGAATATATTTCCCATATCATAACCATACCATGTGAATACTATCCTCAATAGAAATAGGCTAAAATCATGTGGGAAGTAGATTCTAGAATAGTCATTAGATTTTAGATATGATGCCCCTAGCTCTCTAGACAATAACATCAACCTAAGACATTTGCATCAATACTACTATCTAAGTTCAAAACTAGTTTTGTGTACATAATATCTATTGAAATATGATAATGGAGAAAGCTTATGTTTGAGGCCCTCCTTGGAGTATTGACTATGTAGAATAGCTTGACTAGGTGTTGGATTATGTATAATCTCTAATAAAGTGGAATAATATACTTTTTACAAGGGTGTTCAATGATATAAATTATAACTTGACAAATATTGCTCATGGGCTATTCTTTGAGTGCTTTAGACATATAGTATAATTGATCTTATGACTGATATGAAAATAATGATGAATAGGGTAGTATAAATTAGTTGTGTAATCAATTGAATGCGATTGAATATGTGCTTGCTTGGTATTTATTAGACATATAATTAGTATGATTTGATTTATATTGATACCACATATTTTTAAAATATATCATGAAAGGGTTAAATAGAAAAAATGGGCCAAGCCATAGGATTAGAAATGTTCTCAAATTATACGAATTTTAGGGAATCAACACTTGATAAGAATCTAAATACTTATGTTGATGCAAGTATTCCTATGTGGGATGCACATCTCTTAAAGGCTAAGAATCTACTAAGGATCTAAAATTGATAATGAAGGATATATATAAGGTCTTAGGATTTTTTTACTATGTAGAAGATCTAAGTCATCATAAATGATAGGGTTAGACTATAATATAAACATTTAGGAATAATGACATGGTGAATGTGAGCCTTTTGAAAACATGAAGGTCTATAACTAAAGGGTTAAGACTTGATAGGTCTAGATAGTGGGGTCATTAAGGTCAGCTCAATAATATGTGCCCACTAACCTATTTCCCTAAGGTCACGTTGAATATAAAAAGCTATGGTTTTTCCATTTCATAAGTAATAACTATCCATGACCCAGATTTAAATATACCAGAGTGAAGGTGAAGTAGAACCCAAAAGCATCCAAGTGGTCACATAATATTCCACTTTATTTTTGTAAGTGTTTGTTTTTAGTTTGATTTTGTTCATTTGTTGCTTTATCATTAAAGTCTAAGTTTCTAGTTTATAATTGATTTCATTCAATTTGATTTCTTAGCTTGCATTCTAGAATTAGAGATAATGCAAGTGTCACAAGTGTTTTAATAAGATTTCAAAAGGGATAGAGAACAAAAAATTAAAAGAATAAAATTAAATTTTAATTAATTATAATGTTTTAAAAAGAAGTTTGACTAAACAAGGTTTGACTAAAAAGATAGGTTTAGCAATTTTTAAACTGTGTACTTTTAATTTACAAATTCTCTACTAAATTACACTAACCAACTCCCCTTCACAAAAACATACATGCATAATATAATATTTAAATATTATTTAATCAATATTACTTAAATAAAAAAAGCATAACGTGCATGTAAAAAATATTTACATATTTTTTACACTTTTTTCTAAAAGCTAATAGGTAAGTGGGTCCCTCCACTTTTGTTTTCATGGAATTTTTTATTTATTTAAAAAACTAAAAAATAAATTTGTTAAACTATAGACTTACTTTTGAAATGCACCTAGGTAGCCATGGTGCATAGGGAGAGGTAGGATGCAGCATGAAATTTCCAAGAAGCCAAGCTAGGGTTTGAAAAAAGGCCTCATGACCCTGCAAGAGCCTCTTGATTAATGCAAAGCAATAAAAAATGAATTTTTATTTCAAAAACCTAATTTTTATGTTTGTATCCCACACAATTTATGTCATCACGCTCAAGAAAAAATTCTTGGATAAGGTTTTGATGTTTCATAGGATCAAGTTGTATAATGATGTCACATAGGAGTTTGAAGGTTATTTTTCTTGACTTTACTTACTGAGTTTTTGTTTGGAGTCTTAATTGATTTATTGATCTAAAATATTGAGATACAAATCCATAGGGTTCCATAGTGATGCCAAAATAATTTAAACCAACTTTGGTACCTCCTATGACCATACAATAGGTCATACAAGGCTAATATTAGATGGAAATTTAATTTCATGGGCTCTAAATTAAGATATTTCCTACCAATATCACATCAATCTAGATATAATACCATGTTAAATTAATCATATACATAGGTAGGATCTAGATAATAAGATTATAGCAAAGACACAAATTCACAATAGTAGATATACAAGGGAAAACTTCAAAGGGAGGTAAAAATCCATAATGATTATTCATTAATTGAGAAACAAATTTGAATTAATACATTCAATCTTCCTCTCACACTTCTTCTCAAGCAATCTCTTTCATAGAATCATTGCTTGAATATTACAAATATATGAATTCTCATAAACTTGAATGTATGTTGGAATTGATCAAATGTTTGAATGTGTTGATTTTACCATGTAAAATCAGTAATATGTGGGGTCAACCATTATAACCAATGGGTTCAACCTCCCATCAAATTTACAATGATAAAAAATATAACTATATAATTTATTATTTATTAATGTAATCATTAACCCATGTAATTTAAATAATAAAATATATTACTATTTACCTATGTAATTTTTAATATTAATGTTTTAATAGCATAGTATATACCACTAACATCAATTGTTCCAACACTACTTAATATTATAGCAAATGGAAACTCTTTAATTGTATAGGAACCAATTAACTAAAGAAGTAGACCATAACCCAAATAATGATAAAATATCT
The DNA here is from genome assembly GCA_037957365.1 of Torreya grandis. Classification (NCBI taxonomy): domain Eukaryota; kingdom Viridiplantae; phylum Streptophyta; class Pinopsida; order Cupressales; family Taxaceae; genus Torreya; species Torreya grandis. The sequence continues at coordinate 2,695,766 of JARHVA010000581.1, read as the reverse complement.
TTAAACCAAAAAATTGATAACATGCCATGAAACATTAAACAAAATTGTTCTCAAACCATTATTGAAAATGGGAGAAGAAATTGTACGAGTATCAATATAAAGTTCCAATTGAGATGCATATTTTCACTCATAGCTTTGATGCATTTACAAATTCAAAAAATTAAATCCATGGAAATATATTTTTAACTAAGTATTTATATATGAATAATCTTCTAAACAAGTACACACTTTGGTTATGACCATTTTAAACTAAATGGGGTTAGAAGTCATCTTATCTTACATTATCGTATCTTATATGAAAATTAAAATAAAATAATTTAATCCTAATTTCATGAAGATTCATGGATGAAATTTCATCTAAAGCATGGACTCAAATCCTAGGAGGTAAGTGGAGTTCACTTATAGTTGTTTACAATGTTTGATCGCTCTTACTATAATCAAGCATACTTTTAGACATATTTTATTATATTTATGTAAAATAACATGTTAATCTATTTCATATTGGTGAAATTACTACATCTATTAAAAATATTTATAAATATGATTATAAATAAACTTTAAAACTATTCATGCCATGCAATAACAATGATGTTTCTATAGACAGATATGTGGCAACTCAAAATACACAGGTAATGTGAAGCATCACAACTATCAGACATGTGATGAGGAATAATAGAGAGCAAGAATAGGACTTTCTTACCAAATGTATTGTGATATATTTGATTCTATAGATTTGGGTTCAACATCTTATTAGCCCTGGAGGTATACTAAAAAAATGAGTTCACTTTAACACATGATTAAACTTTTCCCTTTAGACCAATCAAAATTCATTATTGTTTGTGCATTCAAATATTTTAAATTTTCCAATAGTCAACTTGTGCATTTTTTAACAAAAAATATGAAAAAGGACATGTTGACCAATTTTGAGCCCCAAGTTTAAATAATTCAACCCCTATAGTTTGAAAACTTTTCATAGGGATCTCCAAGCTTGTAGATGTTCATCTAGATCTTATCATGGTCTTTAAAGTGGTCAATTAATTTTTGTTTAGCATTCTTTAAGGTTTGGTCTCTTATGTACCTATATAGTCTTAAAGTTCATTCATGAGCTAATGTTGTTTTTCATGTGTGGTCAAGGTATTAACATTGTGATGATTCATAATATGATTTGTGTCATGTATTCAAGGTCATATAGTCATGTATTAATATTTTATCATGATTGTCATGTACCCCAAAGTCTATTAATTCATTCTAGGCTAAATTTGAGGATGGTAAGTACTTTTCACAAGGATAAGAATTTAAATAAAATAATGTGTATTGTGTCAAAATATAGCTAGAGAATAGTTAGAGTCATAGAATTAGTGAAACAACATCCAAATATGGATAATCATGCAAAAATGAACAATTTTAAGTTACTTGTATGGCCAAGAGGATCTATATTCAAGTTAAATGTGTGTAAAAATTTATTTTCAACTCTTACACATCTAAAATGATCTTACATAGGTGTTTAGAGGTCAAATGATGTAGAGAACTAGTCAGAGAACCAATCAAGCTATTCACAAGCTCAAAAAGACCAAAATTTTATGCTTGTTTCATGAACATAAAAGGGATTTGGGCCAAATTATATTAGGATTAATAATTAACCCTCATGGTATTAAGATACATGAAAATATTTTAGGGTTTAATTAGCTGAGTTGTATGAACCATCATTAACAAGATAGCCAATTAAAAATAGCTAGTAAACCTTATAGGCTCATGTTTTACACCAATATCTTATATTTTTAAGATTTTCAAATCATGTTTATTATTTTATGGAGTATTTATATGTATTCACAACTATTCTAAAATCATTCTCATCATATTAGCACGTGTGAATAGCAGGTGCTACATGAAGAACCTCTATGAGGGATATGTCATAGTTTGCATTTTAAAGCTTTGGAGAATTTGATAGTTTATATCACATTCAAATGATTTTTTAATTTTTTCCACCATCTTAAAATATAATTTAATTTCCTTTAACATTATTGGTTATTCTATACTATTTCTTCAAGTATCACTCATGTTTCTATGTTTGATGACTGTATTTTGAAGTTGTCTGTAAAAATTATTTAAAAAGGGTTTTGTATTAAATTTATATGGGAATATGAGGGTATTAAATTCATAATTAAGGTTATGATAAATATATATATTTTATTAGGGTTAAAGATATCAAACTTTCACCATATGAAGGCCTAAATCATGAAAAATGCAGACCTACAGGTCTATAAACTTGTAGGTCTAATTTTCATGAGAGATACATGAAATGTGCACTAATAATAAAGTATTTAAGTCAAAAAAGTGAATAAAATGTATTTTTTCAATAATTATATTTTTATAATATTAATGGATAAGGTGTGACCTCAAAGACTAGTGCTCAAGACACCCAATGATCATCTACAAGTAGAATTATCATGACTTGAATAGTTGAGACCTTAAGTCAACATGAAGAAGATTTGAGATATACATGTGTGATGAATAAAACCTAGATCTATATTTATATACATTAAAACTCCCAAAATTTTCTCATTGGAGGAATAATGCATTGAGAAATCAAGGGACTCAAATAGACCTACAGGGATAGCAATGGGAGTATACATGCATGGTTAAAATGGAAAGTGCTAATAAGTTTACAGAGAATTAGGTTTGAATGTGAAGAGATTAATAATTTTTGAAATGTGTATAAATATCCAATAACATATTTAAATAAGGTTAAGTTTCAAATCCTTATATTTAAAATACATACAATCACCATCGACAGCCATGTCTTGAACAAACATGAGAGAGAGTGTGTGTGTGTGTGTATGTAAGTGATGATGCAATGTCTTGAAAATTTGTATAGGGCCAATGAAAGGTTATAAACTCTCAATATTGTGATGAATATAATTTATTTATCTTAGTTATTTGTATAAAATTTTATAAACTCCAAATGCAATTAAAACCCCAAAATAACCACTAACAGGTTGGTCTGAGTAGCTCAAATGGTTTTCAAACTTGAGAGAAAGAGAAATGTATAATAGTGGGTTTGGAGATTAGATAGAGATATTAAGGTATAAAATTTAATTTAAGGTCAAAATGAAACCTAAAATAATGATCAAATAAATTAATTAAGACAAACTCACTGGAACCCTACATACACACAGTCAGTAGAAACCCACAGGCCTACATTGTCAAGTGAAGGTACCTACTAGGGTTGAAATAAGAAGTTTTTGAAAATAATAAAGTCACTTTATAATGATATACTAATGTTATTATAACTCCATATGATCTTAAAATTCAAAAATAAGGGTACCAATGTGGATAGGTTTGTTTAGGCCTAGTAAGCCAAAGACCACATACAATAACCTATACATACAATCATGAGAAAAGTGATTTTTTTAGGGTAACATGAGAAACTAAGGGTATTTTTAGTTGAAAAAATATGTTATATACCCTATAAAGACACAAATTGGTAGAGGAAGTCAAGGAAAGTATCAATTTGGTCTATAAAAATTCTTCAAGCTTTCTACGTCCATGACTATAGTGCAAACCATACTTTACTTTCTCTTACTTAGTATGACCTTGACCTTGTGCATGGGGTCCAGTATTTTTCATGGATGGAGAAGTTTTCCCCACACTTCAACCTCATGGCATTATTTGTTGGTTTGGATCCCTAACATAAATGAACAAAGCTCAAGATTGTAGACCACTCTCCAATAGCATAGTATAGACCTAAGGAAAAACTTATTATGCTTAGATATGTACAAACAAGTTACATGGGAACCTAAGCACATAATGGTAGTTTATTTTTATTATGTATTTGAAATTTTTGGCATTGGTTTAGGAGTTTAGACCTTAGGGTTTATGAATAATTGTTAAGACCTCAAACTACTTTAAACCCTCTTAAAACCCTAATAAGGACTTGATGAGAGAGATTAGCCTCCAAATTTCTTGAGATGAAATATATTTCTTCTTAAACCTATTTTACATCATTATTCACTCTAGGGATGTCCTCACCATGACACTTGTTTGTACCTAAACTTGTACGTATGTAATAAATGTTGTAATTTTATGACGTTTTAAGCTCAAAATAGGGTATATAAGATCATGGATATATACAAAATAATTGGTAAAGGTGTATTGAGGTGTGTTATACCTACACAAATACAAATATCCATATAGGCCACCCTAAAATTACTCTTATAGGCCTAGTTATTGAAGGTAGTGTGAAAAGGGCTTAATAAAGGCTAGGTTTTTGGGCCATTTCATGGTTTACCTACCTATACAGGGTCTTAGGACCTCAAATTTGACATGGAACATGACCATAGTCTTGGAAAAGTGAATAAAACACTTTTTTTTCTTTCAAATGTCTGGGATAATTTTGGATCAAATTCTTAGTTTATAACCTTAGAGGGCTAATGGAAACCTAATTGGAGAAAGAGAATAGAAGAAAAGGTACACTTACACTTGCTTTCAAGTCATGAAATTTGGCATGGATCTATAAAGACATATTGGGTACTAAAAAATACCCTTATATTTCCAATACCATCCATACATTCTTCCACATAAGTAGCTTTACATGTTTTCAAGGCTACAAGGAATTGAGGCCAAGTGAGATCTTAGGGTGAAAGATGAAGTCTTGGAGAGTGATTTAGGTTTCCAAAGGATTTTATTTAAGTCCAAGAATATATATGTCGGTGCATTTCATGGAAATATATTGCATCCTTAAATTTGAAATCAAAATTTGAGCCATTTGGACAAGGAGAGGTGTAGTGAATCTAAATAGGCTTCAAGACACCTAAGAGAGATGATTATCACTTCAATGTCAGTATGATGAGATTTAAAATTGATGAAAGGTTTCAAGGAGGTCATAATAAATTTATCAAGGTCTGCAAGGTGTATCAAGGTGTCAATCAATGTTGTGTTGATAATTTGGCCTCCTAAGCCAAATTTTAACCCTTGCAATTTAAAACATTAGTTGGCATGTCCTTAAATATTGTGTATGGTTGTTTAGAATCCTTAAAATGGTCTTTTAAATCACCTTTTATAATTTTTTAATGTTGTTTTGATGAAATTAAGGTAAGTGTTATTCTTGACCCTATGGTTATATAGTCATTTCTTGCATGGTTAAATAGGTGAAAGGGGGTTAGGTGGTCTAAATTGGGTCATAATGAACATTTAAAGTTGTTTCCAAGTAAAATTAATCCCCTATAGTCTGTACCATGCTTACAAAGACTGTAAATTAAATTTATAACATTATATCCCACTCTTAGGGTATTTTTTTACCCATTTTATAATGTCTAAAGAAGGTTTTGTGAGAAAAAGATAGGTGTACATAAGAAATAAAGGATGGGAATATCACTAAACTTCCATAAAATTCAATTACAAGCTTCAAGGGCACTTGGCATATCATATCAATCAGCTTTTAGGTAGAAAAGATAGTTTCTATGGTAGAAAGAAAGAGTTTTTAGTTGGTCTATATAGGTGTGTCAGATCAAGATCATGTTTAGACACACACATTGATTATTTTATGTATCCTAGGCCCATATCCATGCTTTTGATGTATTTTCAAGTCAATAAATACCAAAAACTAACCCATTTCCTCCATCGAGCTCCTTGACACCTCAAAAAATCTAGTTAGGTTTGTGAACAGTATAGACAGGAGAGAGAAGGTGAGGACCTAAGATTTTTGGAAAATGAGGGGAATTTAGTTGGTTTCCATTTTGTGTAATTTATTATAAGATTACCTCTCCCTCCTTTATGAACAATCACTAAAAAGGTGAGGGACTCACAGTGTCTCATCCATCTAGGTAAGGTACAGTTTACTTCATTTTCTCCTTTTTGAGCATGATGAAAGAGAAATGTAAGGTGAGGTGACTTATTATGGGTTTTTACAACCCTTATACACCACTCTCAACCCTAATTTCACATGTGTGACCTTATATAGATAAGAAAAATTCTTGTGGAACTATTCATAGGTTGATAATAATAGGAATCTTGAGATTTTGGGGTCTCCACTGGTTGTAAAGTCTTGGTTGGGTCTCAAACATCTTCCAAATATCCTTAAGTCTCTACATAAATATAAATTCAATGATTATATGGATCTAAAACCCACTAAATTTTCATCACTCATAGTTTCACATGTAATTAAGTGGTTTAGATCAAACAAATGAGTATGTAGACCTACTTGAAGGTTTACAACACAATTTTTCTAAGGTTTTACAAAGTTTAAAGAGATATTTAAAAAGGTTTTAGGTAGTTTCAAGAGAATCTAATATTCATGGTATGATATACCATGTTTTGGTAGGGGTTTTTATGCCTTCTGATCTATCATAATGTCCTATATTCAAATAGTGAGTCTTCAATCCTCCTTGAAGACTTTCAAACATGTTTTCAAAGGTCAAACAAAGATGTAAATCCTATGTTGAGAGAGATATGTAGTTTCATAGCAAAAAATGGATTCTCAAAATGTCTTGGGAGATGGATATCTCAAGAGGATGGAATAACACACACTCTCTCTCACCCTTTATATAAATTCTTAAGGGCTGAATCATAGTGGTGGTGGATTGACATCTTGAGAAGGTTAAAGTGAGTGTCAAGCTTGAATAAGGAGTTATGTGGACTAACCATTAGAATAATTCCTCACATTTTAGGAAGAATCATGTTACTTGTCAGCTCCAACATCATCTAAGTTTCATTTACAGAGATTAAGGTTGTTATGAGGTTGAAATGTTCTTGGTAAAGAATATAAAATCTTGTGAATGTGTTAAGTTATGGTTATGCCATAAGATTACCCATGTAAATGGTGATAAGACTATCCCATAAGGTTCTGTAGAGTCTAAAAGAATTTATTCAATAGTGTTTATATCATTTATTAGAATGTTATACTTAGTCAAATAAGAGATGTTCATTGTGACAAACCAGGAAGACTTGAGAAGTCATAACATACCTGTGTAAAGGCATAGATCTTGTTTAAAGGTATTGTGTACTAGAATAGATGACTAAACTAGTCAAAAGATCCTCCATACCCCCAATCACATTTTTATGTATATTTCAAGTAAAATGGAGGGATATGTGGACATTTTCAAACCTGTTTAGAAGAGAGAAAATCCAGCTAGGCCTAGGTAGATAGCCACAGGCCTATGGGTATATATGTGAAGAGGTTGGGGTTTTCATGTGCAAACACAGCATCTAGGATATATAGGTATATTGGAGTTAATTATTAATTATTTTAAATGTTATCAAACTATCAGAGGCTCTAATTGAAGAAGAACTTCATCTCTCACCTTTCACACATGTTCAAGGGTGTCAATTGTTGCCTATAGGCAATCATGAGAAAATAAAGGTGACTAAGTTTAGAATGATTATAAAAGATTCATATTTATGTAAATATTATAAACCTATGCCTATAAGGATAAATATGACCCCAAAATGATAAAAAATAAGGAGGTCTATACTCATAGTCTCAAGTAAACCTAATTGTTACTAACAAGTAGTACCTCGATGGGAAGGTGAAAATGTTGAGCCCTGCATAGGGGTGAAGTGAAAAACTAAAGATAATTTCTCCCATTCTTTTCCTAAAATTTCACATCATCTTCCATTATAATTTATTAGTCCTTTGAGGCACAAGAGATCCTAATGGCCTAATTAGGCCTAGTAAGCCTAGACAGGCAAACAAGCAGAGTAAAGAGGAGAGTGTTGAACCCCACATAGAGGAGAAATGCAAGATTCAAAATAATTTATCTAATTTTTTTATAATTTTTCATAATGTTTACATTATATTGGTCTATCCCTTGAATGCAATAGGATCCTAATGAACTAATTAGGCCTAGTAGGCTTAAATAGGTGGTCACAGGTCTGTGACTAAAAGTGAAGAACTTTTGCATGATTGGGGGGTGTTTTAGGGTTTAAATCATCACATATGGGGTTAAAATTTTCATAATGTAAGTCTATAATTTTGGGACTTGGGCCAGTAGGATAAAACTCAAGTTGTATGCCTCTATGGTCAAACTAACCTAGAAGCCTACAAACCCTAGACAAGATCTAATGGGGTTGCAGAGGAACCAAGAGGAGAGATATCAAAAACATAAATGATGACATATTTTTTGGGTTTTCATAGACCCCTAGGAAGTTTTATAATTCCAAACAAACATTTTTTAATCTTTTGCAACCTCTTTCTCTCCATCGACCTCCCAAAATGCAAGGTTTTGAGCCTAAAATCATTTTTATTCACATTAGAACTATACGAATAAGGTGCATGGGGTCTTAAGTATCTAATAAAGGTTGAATGTGGTTGATTAATCAAGGTTCTTATCATTTATTTTATATTTCAAGACTTTAGGTCTATGAACAATCGTTAAGGAGACATGTCACTCTCAACCTTCCTAACCTAGTCAAAACAACCTGATAGAGGAAAACTTGATAAACTTACACTTAAATGCCCTAAATTGGATTGGTAAACATATATAAATCATGATGCACTTTTAATAGGTCTTTTTCATGGTAGTGGTTATATGGACACATGTATATATTCATCATAAACTATATTTTTGTAGGGTTTTAAGGACAAAATAGAGTATAAAGTGTATTTCATCTATTCAAATCACAAAATACTTTTATATCCTCTTGTAAATGCTTCTACAACTCTAAGAAAAAGGTTCAGTCTAAAAAGACTAGTGAGAGGTGACCTAGTCACCTAAATGAGGTAGAGTTGTAGGTGTGTATGCTTGGAAGGCACATATCATGATGTAACATGCTTATTTGTACCCAATTCACACCCTTTAACCCATCCCCAAATTCTTATGTATGTCTCATGACCATCTAAGTAATAAATATCATGATATGAGGGCAATAGATTGAGAAATAGGTGTCAAAATGTGAATATCATTACAAGGAGATCATTGTGACCTCAAAAAACAACATACACACCTACCATGATCAATTGAAGGTGCCAAAGATATGGATAGGCCTCAAATATTAGTTTCACACCATGATAAACCTTGAGGTCTTCTCCACCAATTGGTGCAAAACCTCAACCATAAAGGAGATAATGTTTACCAAGAAGGCCACTTATTATCCTTAAGCAATCAAGAAGATAATTTTAAAAGGATTTAATGATCCACTAAATCATTCAAGTATAATGAGGTCTCTCCTATGCCACTCTCTTGAGCACCATGATGGATGGATTCATGCATGTTGGAGAGTTAATAATACTATTTCCACTATTCTTTTCTTATTATAATTACCTCATAATGAATGACATGTGTCCTTGACCATATCCAATTTACCTCTTCTCTTATCCTCTCTCTTTCTTTATAAAGGCAATCTCTTTTCTCTTGGAATTTAATCCTTGGTAGATTATGGTGAAGCCCTACCCTACTAAACACTTTCATTTTTCTTTTTGAGTGAATGATAAGTGGATTCATTCTTCTTTATGTTTGTTCTTAGTGTATACTTGTGATGGTGCATGAGTGATAGTGGTAGCATTATGACTCCCTTTCATTTTATCCTCTCACTCTTGCCTCCTTGTAGGAATTTTAACTCTTTTTAGGTCACACTAAGTGTCATGGTTGGTTATGTAATAAATTAGAGATGAATACATGCCATTAGTGTTGATTTAGTTCACCTTTTGACTATTTATCCTAGTTCATGCATCTCCTAATACCTCCATGTTGAAACACTAATGTGAGGGGAGATTAAATTGAAGTTGAGTGTCCTAATCAGTCTTAATTCATTCTTTGATTGCATATTAATAAAGTGGAGGACTTGGTTATTTTGGTTTATCACCTCATTAGGTTAGGTTTCTTTCTTATTTCTTTCCCTTTTCACCCTAACAAGTTAGTAGGTTTAGTGATATGATCTAAAATGATGCACCAGGGGAGTTAGACCTATAAACCTAGACATTTATCCCATGCATATATCATCCATATCCTTATGATAATCCCATGTTATCCTAAACTTGGATAGGTTTGAGAAATCCTCTCCTAAGGGTGCAGTTTGGTGAGTCAACAGTTTTGGCATCCCTAGTGGGACTAGATTCAAGAAGATTGAGCATATTTCATTATCATTTGGTGATCTCAAGTAGCTAAAATCATTGAATAAGCATATTTTTAGTGAATATCTCATTCCAAGGTCCATCATAAGGTCATCATTCAAGGTTAAGAACAATTTATTGTTGGTAGTGCACTTTATGCTTTAGTTGTCTCATGATGTGTGATGGTTGGTTATGAAGGGAAATTCTACTCTACACCTATTTATCAACCATATTCTAACCTATACTAACCTTACCATGAGACTTAATAGTTTTATAATTAACCTTATCAATAGTATTATGGATCATACCAGCCCTATGTTACCCCTATCAATCTCCTTGGTAGCATTATTATCAAGAGTGTTATCCTTCTTTCCCTCCCCAACCACCCTTTAAAGCTACACATAGTTTATTTAATGAGTTAGAGTACTTGAATAATATGAATCAAATCATTTCTAATGATATATTTGCCTAAACAACCAACAATATCCATCCAACCAATTCTATGAGCTTCCACCTCATGTTGCCTTTGTCAATATCCTTGGGATTTTACTCCCATGCCAAACCCAAACCAAGAAGAGAATAAGGTTACAAAAGTCATCACAATTATATTTCCAAGATTTCAAGACCCCTCATCTCCTCATAAATCCCAATTTATCCATAAATGTTTAGGAGTGCAAAGAGAGGATAAAGATATGAGTACCAAGCCTAAGAAGATCATAAGTTATAAGAGTGCCCATCCACCCCCCCAAACTCACTCAATAATATCCCATGGAGCCTTATGTTCCTATTCCACCATCTAGCCATTCTTTCCCTCCTATTATCTCCTTGTTTGAGGGAGTACCTATGGTTTAAAGAGAAGATGAGGAGAATTTGGTTAAAGAGGAGTGTATGGCGTCTAGTTCAAGAAATCTTGTAATCCTATCAATTTATCCATCTATCCTTGATACTATAGTCATTCATGAGAATCAAGATACACCTAAGTTTGAAGATAATTTAGTTGCATTGAAGGCATAATTGGAATATCCATATGTGAGAAAGAATTTGATGAGTAGCATTGATAAGGTGGTAGTCTTTCAAGAGTTTGACTATGTTACAACTGCAATTGGCTTCAAAGAACATCTTGAAGTGGATACTTCAAGCACATATGATGAGGAAATAAATATCGGTACTCCTACTAACCCCAGAAATTTAGAGTTTGAGCATAAATGGAATTTTGGTGATGAGGAATAGTCATAATGGCATGACTTTAAAGTGGAATAAACACAATCAGCCTCTCCTCAGGGAGATAGTCATGAAAGTATCCCTCATGAACCCTTCATTGAATATAATATTACTTCAAGTGATTTTTATGATCAAGTTATAGTAGAACATCAATCTTGTCATTATATTGTTGGAGAATTAAAGGCACTTGATCAGCATGCTACCCCATAAGGAAATAGTAAGAGTGATAGTAAGGTTCATATTTACTTCATTAATCATGAATAAATCAAATTTTGGAAAGACCTAAAGACCTTTTGTTCAATTCTAGATAATACATCTCCATATCATCAAGAAAATGTTAACATTATCAACTTGGCCAATCAGCATGGTGAAGAGCTCTAAAAGGGTCCTAAGGAGAACACTATGGTAGTTGGCCCTATTGAGTCTCAAGAGTGTATCTAAAGACCTGATCACATGAGGTAGTCCTACTTGAACATAGTCAATGAACTTGAATATTTTAATACGAAATTACTTTAATAATAAATCAATATTCTTAGTGGGTGAATAGGTCTTAAGGTTTGGATTTAAGAGATTTAGTTTCAAAGGCCACCAAAGTATTATAATTATGGTACCTTCCAAGACAAGAAAAAGATTGTCCATAAAAATATAATAGAAACATAGATTGACTCTATAATGAAAGATGGAGTATTTGAGGATGAACCTGATCATAGGATTCAAAGAGAAGGCTTGATTTTACTTGATCTTTTTGAGATAGCAACTAGATTTTACTTGATCTTTTTGAGATAGCAACTAGTCAACATGATAGAGTTTTAAGTCATAATGGTTTGCTTCAAGTGGACATGTCTAACCAAGGGGAGTCAATTTATTAGGTATATATGGTGTTTTTTGTAGCAAGCAATCAGATTTGGGATGAATATGACTTTATCATTGGTTCACGTAGCCAACCCATGTACAAGGTAATGAATTAAAAAGATATGGTTGTTGCCCAAGGAGTCTGACAGTAAAACAACATCTTAGCACATGAGTGGAGGTTCTCACTCCATAAAAAGTACATAATTACACTTCACCTAGCATATATAAATCCAACCTCATAGGAACATGATGATCTAATAACTTTCCCCTTTGATCTAGGAGGAAAAAAGCTTGTTCAAGTTAGTTGTACATAGTCAATTATTTTCTATTTTCTTGGTTTCAAATAAGTGTATGTTACATCCCAATTTCTCACTAAGAAAACTTACTTGACTATCTGTGGATTTTCTATAGTTGATATTTTGATTTAATTATTAATATCTAATTTTTAAATCATATGTTGTTATGGGTCAGTTGCATGTTACTTAGATTTCATGATTTCATTGCTATGAGTTAGCTATAATATATATTCTTTATGTTTTGATCATGTTAATTTGTTATTTCAGCATTATTTTATGATGTACATGTCATGTTGTTATGGACCAACTACCTTCTTGTCATGATTTGGATACAAGAGCGATTCATCCCCCAAAGCATGATGGAGGGAGAGCATCATTGGAGACGGTGATGTAGATGGACTTGTTAAGGGATGATAGAAAAAATGGCTATAACCTTGCACACCCCACATTAGCTAGTACATGTTAGATGCATAATTGAATGGTTAGTGTTATTTCATTATTAATCATGATTAGTTTTGTGTAAGCTTAGTTTATTATTCATGTGGTATTAACCTTATATGATTTTGTTGTAGTTAATTTGATTCGAATAATAATGTGTTAACTAAAATTTTTGATGGAATGTGATTAACTTACATTAGTCATATTGAAAATAATTTACTTGTGTTAATTTAGTAGTAATAAAAGGATTTTTTTTATAATTAATATATTAATTATTATTATAAGGTCAAAAATATGCAAATTGGGATAACGCATCCAAAAAAGAAATAAAACAAATTAGAAAGTATATTTAGGAAAAAGAAAACAAAAATACATAAAAAGGAAAAATCATGGAATAAAACAATGTAAAACAAAATGAAATTCATAAAAAAAGGGGCATCTTTAAAAATAACAGTGCCACATTCATGGAAGCGAAATAAAAAGGAAAGTAGTATGGCACAACTTAGGAAGAAGAAAAAAGAAAAGAGGAGAATGGAGAGTGGGCACAGTACAGAAGAGAAAAAGATTGGATAAAAAAAAGAAGCAAAGGGAAAGTTTAGCTAAGTGTTTTTTCTAGGTAGACATTGCATTTAATTTTTGTGTATTTATATGAACTATATATATAAATATAAATATATCTATTTGAATATATAAATACATAAATTCCTATTTGGATATACCTATCTATGAGCTGCATAAATAAGCACATATATACATGGTTATATATATATGGAATTGAATATAAATATATATGGTGACTCATCAATGAATGTCGAACCACTTACCTAGAGAAAAACAACGATCTAGTATATTAGCCAGTCGATTGAGCAGATTTCATTGATATCTAATAATAGTGATTCTTATATCTATGTATATATACCAATTTAGGTATATATGGTAGTTTTATAATATTTGTAAAAACATGTAAAGGAGATTATATTGAATCTTTAACTCTATAATGGTGACTTTTAGTTACTCATTAAACCACAAATAATCATATTATTTATACATCAATATATTCATATTATTGACTCATATTACTAGTGTGTGACCTGTACATTGTAAAAATATCAATATGCCTATTATAATATCTATTAAATAGTGATAAATAGGTATTATACTCTATATTAGTATTATAAATATCAATTGGTACTCTAAATAGCATCTCTGGTAGATAGCGATCAATATACTCATTTATACAGTATATTAGTATTCTAGATAGCGAGCAGTATAGAAACAACCTATTGTATTATACTGATCAATATCAAAATAATCTCATTTAACCATGTATAGTGATCAAAAGGTATAATGATCAATAATGAGATCAATATAAATAATATTTCCCTGGTCAGCTCATTTAATAATATTTATCTAATTAGCATTTACAAATGAATCCCATTTACCTGAATGCATTTACAGATGAATATTTACTTGAATGGTAAAATAATATTTACATGAGATGATATTTATTTGATCAACATAATACATTATATAATATTTATTTAATCATCATTTATAGATGAATCCATTAGTCATTTAAAGAGAATAATAGTGATCGGGTTAATATTTATTCCTATAAATAGCTATGGCAATACCAACAGCAAACTTATAAATAATAGAACCTATAATGCAAATAGAAAACCTAAGGTATAGCCATTTGATATATAATATCATTTTAAATAAAAATAGTGAACCTATATGTTTATTATCCTTGGGATTTTATGATCTAATATGTTATCTTTATAATTGCGGTGGTACTAGTTCGCTGACTCAAAATCATATATTTGTATTAATCACATAATATATGGTGATTTCTTAATGCAAATATAATATATCTTGTAATATATGGAGATTATATATGTGCCACATCTATTTATCACTTTGATTATATATATGGTGATTATATATATGCATCACATGTATTTATCACGTCAATTATATATGGCGATTATATATGTGTGAACAATCTTTATTTCTTATGTTATGAACTAATGATATATTTAGCAACTCCAAATAAATATGGTAAATAATAAGAGAAACTAATATGTACTATGGAATATACATCTAGATAGCTTATATATATATACAAACATGGGGATGCATGCCTACAAGCATATATCTTGACGGGTATATTTTCATGGATTTGGTGATTCATATATATGTGTATTTGATAAAACATTTGTGTATAATATATGAGTAGATTGTGTATTCTCAAATACTTATATGTGTGAACCATAATATGAAAAACTATGTTTTTTTGATAAATATAATATAGAGTTATATACACTTTGAATAATTAGGATGAAAATATATTTAGTTAGGGATAAAAATTATGGAGTTTTACATTGCTAAATTCCTTATAGATCGTCAATATATTTTGTGAACATAAAAGTTTTAAATATTTTTGAAATCATAAGGAGTTCTTGATTAATAAATATAAATGAACATTGATATAGCATTTGGATATCATTTGAGCACTCATATATGGTACAGATTATGATGTACAAGTAATCCTATATAGAAAATACACCTATAGTAATGGATGGTTAAAATTATGACATAGAGTTTCTTAGGGACTAGAAACTATAACCTTATGAAAACAATATCCTAGGAATGGAATGAAGTTACTTAAATGAAATATTATGGTATAACTTGGTTATGAGTTAATCTAACTCTTTGAAAATAGCATGATTAACTATTGATATATATACATATAGTAATAAAAACTAGTGAGCAGTACATAATATGAGTAGATTAAAATGTACAAGTGTTTAGACATATATAGCATATATTAGTGCATCATGATGTGTGCCTATAAATGATGTTTCTTCTGATTTCTAGTATGCAATTTACACATAGGATATACCCAATTGGTATAAACTATACTTGTTTACTTATTATTTAAGATTAAGAGACATTTGATTCTTGAAATTATAAGACTAGTTGTTCATGATTTAGTGTGCTCATGAACAATGAACTATGCTATTATGGGATGTCATAGAGTGTATTTTATTTGAAAAATATAGTCTAAATGTATGTATATACTTGGGTGGTACAAACTATAATTGTAATGTCTAGATTTTTTTCATGTGTTTGATGGACTAAATATATGTGTGTTGGTTATTTATGTGAATAGCATGTTTTATGATAGATAGTAGTAAGTATTGTATTGTTTCTACTTACAAAAATTTAGAATATGTGATCTACTATATATATTATACTTGATTGGTATAATATATAATTGTTTGCTAATTAATTATGTAATAAATGATATTAAAGAGATTCATTCATACATTTTATGGACTAAATATATGCATTTGATTATTCCTATGTTGAACATGTTTTGTGATCACTAATAGGAAATTATATATATATATATATATATGTTAATAAAATCTCACAGTATCGATATTGAGTGTGTATATATATATATATATATATATATATATATATATATATATATCACTAGCCATTTCACTACTTACTCAATATCGATACTGTGAGATTTTATTAACACATATGTGTGTGTGTGTGTGTGTGTGTGTGTGTGTTAATAAAATCTCACAGTATGGATATTGAGTAAGTAGTGATATGGACTTCACTAGCTTACAAGCATCATAATTTCATATGAATGTAATCCGATCAAGTGGTGTGTATGAAATTGACTAATCCTAAAGATCAATAATTATTTTAAAAACCCTAGCTAGGTAATGTTAGTAAAAAATTATCATTTCATGTGTATGATTTACATATTTGTGTGATATCTTATTAGAATGGGTTTTTTTATAATACACCACATGTTTTTTAGAAATCATATAACACATAGGTACTAGCTTGTCTCTTTAGATTCCTACATTGTCATTATCTACTCATCTATAAAGGGAGGTCCATTCCCTAATAGGTAATTATGTAGGGAATCGATGGTATGTGGTTGGTGTAGAAAAGTGCTCATTTTATGCTCTCCCTCCCTAAAATAGTACTAACTTGGAGACATCACTTGAGATTTCCAGAGATACTAGAGTTTAGGAGCTTATGCTATGTGAAGCTTTGTATCTTGTAGATTGTATTGTATTTACTATTTTTGATACATTAATTTGATGATATTTAATTATTTACTTATTTTTACTTTAGTAGTAATGGCTACATTATTATACCAATCATGGTTGGGTATTTGTAACTACTTTCCATATTTGGTTATGATATGTTTTTTATGTTGATAGTGATCAGCAACTGTTAGATGTCATATGTTTATTTATAGTTAATATACATAAAGTTTTATATCTAGATCACTAATTATATTATCATGGTGAATTATAATGAATGAATGCATTGATTAAATTAAAAAATAATTCATGTTTTCCTAAGTCAAACCTAGTGGGGTTGTTACATGTGGTATTAGAGTTGTGGCTCAAAATCTAAGACCTAATGCGTCCACTAAAATTTTTTGTATCTTTCTATATATTAGAAAGGAGAATGGTAAAAATCTATAGTATCTAGAGAGGGCCATTTAAATTTCAATGATAGTAACCTTCTATTTGATCTTAACTGATTTGTCTCTAATCAAGCAGGATAATTAAATCAAATTATCACAACTGTGAATGAAACCATGGATCAAATTTTAGTATTAGAGCTGAAATATCATGGCCTTCATGAGAAATTATTCCAAGATGTACCTAAAGAGAATGTTGTTGAGCAGGAAAACCCTTACGATGCAAGAGTATAGGTTATACCCACATATGGAGAACCTTGTGACATACAGTATTGTACTGATTAAGTGAAGTGTATTTTAGATTTGTAGAGCCTTAGTGTAGAATCATGATACACCATGATTGGAATTGAAATATTTGATACATTATTACATATGGTTTGGTGACTATTGTAGGTAATAGACATCCATTATTTTTAGAATTATGTTTACCTATGTGGATGAAATGTTGTGTGCTACATTGCGTGTGTACCCTTAGGAGCACTTGTACCCTCTTAAAGTTGTTAAAGGGTTGGTTATCAAGCGTCTTGATGGTTATGGTTGTATATAATATTTGGTAGGTAAGTGCATAACATATTTCATGAGTCATGAATAAGAGATTCTTATAATATTTTGATCAATTAGATCAAACACCTCGAGACTGATTACATCTTTATTCAGTAATCAAGTCACCTCCATCACTTGTGTTTAGTATTATGGGTGTTCAAATATCATGGGATGCTTATCACTTTAGAATATGTGCATTTTAGATATATTTTTATGTCTTATGGGAGGGAATCCTAAAAGACCATTTTTGGAGTACAGTTGTCTTTGTTGAAAATTTGTGTTTACTCATGGATTAGCACCCCATATGTTTATGCAGACTAGAGAAGAGGCATAATATCTCATAGTTATCTTACAGGAGAGTTTTTATTCCCTCACCCTCCTTTGACATCATTATAAGCCACTGAGTGAATTCACATTTTCATGATGTTGATTAAGTGTTCCCTAAATCAAAAACTTGTTTCTAAAATGTTTTTTTGATAATATTCGTTAGAGTTTATGGGATAGTTACTTCTAATTATTTTAGAGAGAGAATTTTTAGGAATGGAATGGATTGATTCATATATGAGTTTAATATTTTCCTTTTGACTATGGAAATAGGATATGGTGCTAAACTTATAGGTTTGCTAAGTATGTAGTGATTTTGGCAGTTTGGGTTATGGTGTTTTCTTCATACCATGTGAGGGTATTTAAGAGATTTTTTATTGATATATTAGTTCACTACCTTCAACTTGTGGTTTTTAAAGTCACACCTTCTAGTGCTACTTTATCTAAACTTGTGAACTTTGACCATGTGGAGTGGTAAACCTTGGATTTATATTAGTTCTAGATTAAGATTTATAAGATTATTATAATTGTTATGTTATTATTTAC
Organism: Torreya grandis; assembly: GCA_037957365.1. Taxonomy (NCBI): domain Eukaryota; kingdom Viridiplantae; phylum Streptophyta; class Pinopsida; order Cupressales; family Taxaceae; genus Torreya; species Torreya grandis. The sequence continues at coordinate 2,676,973 of JARHVA010000581.1, read as the reverse complement.
CCTTGATTAGACTATTATTATTTTCATCTTGCTTAAAAAGATGTTTTTTGATGAGACATTTATGTACTTTTTACCTAGATCGAGTATGAAGTAGGATGTGTGGAACATCTTGATGGTTTAAAGGGCTGAGAAAATTTTATAACTGATTGGGCAGTATCCAAACAAGTGAAGAGTCATTGTCTCATTTGGTTGTAAGGATGGTGTGATCCTTGGTCTTTGTTTTTTATGATAGTTTTAACATTATTTCCTCTTAACTATTAATATAAAAAAATAGGTTAAGTGGTGAAATTTTATACTAGTTATGTTTGGCTAATGGTAACTTAAGAAAATTATGGAATGATTATATGATTTTTATTTTAATGTATGTTGGTACATCTTGAATTATTTAAAATATATCATTACTTTCTATGATCTGTTAATATAGATTTGTGATTCCATGAACCTTGTGCACATTTTAGAGATCATTAGGTCATGGAGACCAAAGGGATGAGTGGTGAATTAGGAATGTGAGTACTAAGAGATGGAAGTGGACCCTAGTTAGTCTCGCATAGACTCAATAGCTACTCAGTGTGGATCTGACAAGAGGAGATTATCAAATTCAAGATTTGACGAGTGAGACTTGTCAAATTCAGTCATATGGCCATATGCATGTATATTGTAAAATGTTTATTCCTTAATTTTTTATACATTGGAAATGTAGTATTTCTAATTCCTATTTATCATCATACTTGTCAGGAGTTATGTGGAGTAGTGGCAGTATTGACATGTTATACTTAATAAGAGATATGCAAAGTAGAGATGGTATTAATTACACACATCATTCCTGTCAGGTTCCCTAAGCACTTTTCTCCAAAATGATAAAAACACTCTCTAAGATAGAGAGATGTGTATAGGGAGCAAGAATCTTTGTGTAACTCTCCTTGACCATTTTTTTTAATTTTATGATGAAATCATGTGCTTTTGGTTGAAGCCTAAATTTAAGAAGTAAATGAAGCTTTCATTAAGATATGTGGGACCCTTCGAGGTATTATAAGTGGTCAATCCTATAGCATATAGGTTTGCCTTGTCAATTCTAGACCCTAGAGTGGTCATGATAGAACCACTCAAAGTAAGTGACACTCACAAACATTATTTGCATAATAGGGGATGTAATAGTGCAGGGTCTTAAGGGACCAAAAATCTAATAATAATGCTACTTAGGAGAACTATGATTAGTTATATAGGTGATTTCCATATTTATTTGTTTGATTATATTTCTTTGGTGAATTATAATTAAAGAATTCATTGATTAAATTTTAAAAAAACTCATTTTTCTAAGTCAAACCCAATGGGGTTGTTACATTTTTGTCAACACGAGTGTTTTATTTTATTGGTTTCTTATGTGTCTAGGTGTTATTTTATTTTGGTGTCCTTGTGTGTGGTGAGGCTATTCTAGATGTTAAAATATTTCAAGGTTCTTGGTTTTTTATCAATCTCAGGCAAAATGGTCATACAAGTCATTTTTTCAAGTGTGAATCTAGTACCCATATGAGTGAGATAGTTGGTTCTCTTGACCAGTAGGCTAGTCAACCCCTATAAGTCACCAAGTATGTTGATTATTTGACCTCCTAGATCATGTTTATACATATCACTACATGTCTATATAGGTCAATTACAAGCTTTAGGGGCACCTAAAATATAATATCAATCAGCTTTCAGACAAAATAGATAGTTTTTGTGGTAGAAAGAGAGAGTTTTTAGCTAGTTCATATAGGTGTGTCAAATCAAGATCATGTTCAGACACACACATGGATTATTTTATGTCTCCCTAGACTAGATCCATGATTTTGAGGGAGTTTTAAGTTAATAAAGACCAAAAATTGACCCCCTTTCTCCATCAAACTCCTTGACAACTTAGAAAAGCTAGTCAAGTTTATGAATGGTACAAATAAGAGAGAGAAGGTGAGGACCTAATATTTTTTATAAAGGATGGGACCCTAGTTGTATTCAATTTTAAGGCATTTTTTTTCAAATTAACTCTCCCTCCTTTATGAACAATCACTAAGAAGTTGAGGAACTCATAGTGTCTCATCCATCCAAGTAAGGTATCAATTTACTTCATTTTCTCCTTTTTAAGCATGATGAAAGAGAAATAGAAGGTGGGGTGACTTCTCAGGGTTTTTCACAACCCTTAGATACCATACTATAGCCTCATTTCACACATTTTACCTCAAGGATACAAGAAACCTTCTTGTGGAACTATTTACAGGATGACAACAATAGGATTCTTGAGATTTTAGGGTTTTCAATGGCTACAAAGTGTTGGTTGGGCCTAAAACATCTTCAAAATATCCTTGAGACTCTAAAAAAATATAATTTCAATGATTACATGGATCTAAAACTGATAAAATGGTCATTATTCATAGTTCCACATGCAATCAAGTGGTTTAGATCAAACCAATGAGTTTGCAAACCTACCTGAACATTTCCAACATAGTGTTTCCAAGGTTTTGCAAAGTATAAAGAGATATTTCATAATTTTTAAGTTATGATTCAAGATAATATAATATTTATGTAATGATATACATGTCTTGGTGGGTATTTGTATGCCTTTTGAGTTATCATAATGAACTAGATTTAATCAGTGAGTCTTTAGTCCTTGAAGATTCAAAAACATGTTTTCAAAAGTCAAATAGAGATGTAAAGCTTATGCTAAGAGACATATGTAGATCCATATCCAAAAATTTATTCTCAAAATATCTTAGGATATGTATCTCTCAAGAGGAGGGCATGATCAAGTCTAACACTCACTCTCTCACCCCTTATATGAATTCTTAAGAGTTGAATCACAGTGGTGGTGGATTGACATCTTGAGAACGTTAAAGTGAGTGTCAATATTGAATAAATATTCATTTAGAATAACCATAAGAATAATTCCTCACATTTTAGGAATAATCATGTTACTTTTCATCTCCAACATCATCTAAGTTTCATTTATAGAGATTAAGGTTATTATGAGGTTCAAATGTTTTTGGTAAAGTATAGAAAAGCCTCTATAGGTGTTATGTTATGGTTATGTCATGAGATTAACCATGTAAATGGTTATAATAATATCCCAAAAGGTTTTATAGATTTAAAAATCATTTAGTCAATTGTGATTATAGCATTGATTAGGATTTTTGACTCAGTCACATAAGAAAGGTTCATTGTGACATACCAGGTAGACTTGAGAAGTCCTAACATACCTGTGTAAAGATGTGGATCTTATTTAAAAGTGTTTTTGTAATAATATAAAATGTTAGATTGGATAACTTAAGTCTAGATAATATCACCTAACCTATAGGTCCTCTTTCTTGCTCACTCAACCCTTCTCGATTAGACTTTCACTGATTCCCAGTCACCCATAGCTTCCCAAACTTAGCTTTTTCAGACCTAAGCAACTCTCTCAAACCTAGATCCATCCCCATAGGTCTCATCCTCCTAGGACAATAGCACTCAATTTGTAAAAGATCATTGGAACTCAGGGGTATCTCATTTCTAATGTTATTGTCCATGTTCACCAAATATTTTATTCTTTTTGAGAATTATGTGTTCAATTCCTAAGTAAATAAAGGTTTGAGTAAATGTAAATTAGTAATTAATGTGTCTCAATTAGCCTACTAATTTTTTTAAATAGATATTTATTTAACCTTTTTTTTAAATAGTAAGAAGTGTGAAGAAATCAAACTTAGCTTATTCTAGGCTCAAACAGATGATGTAGGGTCTATAAATTATTGTGTAAGGATGGCAACCTATCATAATAGGACCTAGAACTCTATTTATAGGTTGGATAGGAGTGCCAAACTTAGGATACCCTACTACTTAGTCCTTTAGTCTATTTCCCACGTTTTTGTCCACTTTCGATGTTATTATCCTAGTGGTCTAGCTTTTTTAGGTTTTAGTTGGTAAGCTTGTGACACCCTAGCAATGAAATATAAAAGCCTAGGTCTGTACAAATCTTGTTGTGTGTCTGATTCAATATTCAAAACCCTTAGGAGCTCCTGGTACTTGAACTTGAGTAGAAAACTTGGAAAAGATATGAGGGGTTAGTGTGTAAAGGATATGTTGGATACACTTCATACCCCATGTGTGGGTACACTACCTACATACCAATACTCTAAAGAGGGATGAAGCTAATGTAATTCTCCCATTTGAAGTGCTTGGTGCAATTGTGTGATTTATCTAATTAGATGCAAAGCCAAAATGTACTTTGGATGACTAGGGACTGGTATGAGTGCTTGAATAGGCTTGAATTTAGTCTTGAAAGGTTGTATGTAGAGAATAGGGAAGAGTGCTTGAGTGAACTTTTTTTTATTCTTTCTTATTTTCTAAGAATGAGTGTCCACCCTTCTAAATGGACATTGAATGGCCTTTTATAGGTAAACTAATGATCATCGGTTACATGAGCTTGCATTAGGCTGACTTACTTCAAATGTTTCCATGAAAATGTTAGGGATAATTATTTTTTATTTTTTAAAATATTTTATTGAATTTAAAAATCAAAAAATTAATTGAAATATTTTCAAGAAATTCACCCAAACCCTAGTTTGCACATACTAGGTCCAATTTGAATACAAACACTTTCAAACCACTAGGAAAAATATTCGCTAGTTTTAGAAATATTTTCAATTTTTTCCTAAATTTTGCAAGAAAAATTTTACAAATTTTGTTTAAATTTTTTCAAATTATTGCATTAATTTTGAAAAAAAATCATTCAAAACCATAGTTGCATCAACTAGTTCCTAGTTATTTTTTCAAGTTTTTCCAATTATTTTCTACATTTTTTAGTTGAAAATCCAATTTATAAAATCAATTTGAAATTCAAAAGTTTATAGTATTTTACAAATAATACTTCTAAAAAATCCTTAGTTTGCACATACTAGGTCCTTTTTGCATCAAAACACTAGGAAAAATATACTACTTATTTTAGAAATATTTTCGTAATTTTCCTCAATTTTTCAAAATTAAAACTAAAAATTTTCTATAAAGTTTTCAAACTACTGCACTAATTTTGGAAAAAATCATTCAAAACCCTAGTTGCATCAAATACATTCTTAGTTATTTTCCATTACTTTTTGCATCATTTTGCTGACAATTTAGTTGCATATCAACCTTAGATAATAAATTCAAAAATCAAACATTCATAGTATTTAGCACAAGCATTTTTGAAAAATCTCTAGTTACATATAATAGCACCTACTTATTTTTAAGGTATCACCTTACATGCTTGGGAGCTCTGTATCCTTTCTATGCATAATCTAGTTCTTTATTTAGATTATATCAACTTAATCTTTTCTAATATTATCCAAGTTATTTTCCTTATGCTACCTAAGTTCCTTGCATCTTTTCATTTACAAAAAAGTGCAAGACTTAGTGGTGATCCTCCTAAATTCACCTAGATTCCTGCAACTTGACCATATACCATGGATAATCAACCAACTCATGTTCCAATCATATATTCTACACATCTAGATTACATCAATTTTAATAAAGATAATTTTGACAAAAAATAATATGAAAATAATAATGATGATGTACATATTGATGCTCATGTTCCATCACATTGGACTACTGATCCACTTTCACCCATTGTTGATAATGAATTTGTACTCAATAAATATTTGATTTTACAAAATTTTAGAAAAAGACTATAGAAATAGCCTAAAGATCATACATTAATTTTGTAATATATTATGAAAATTAAAAAGGCTAATCAAGTTGAGTCTTCCATCCCCAAAGAGAAACCAGTTGAGAATGACACTATTGGGGCCACTATATCTCAACCACCCCCTATAGCATACCAACCTTCTTCTATGCCACTAGTTGTAGTTAGTTCATCCCTCTCTCTTGATGTGGCAGCCCTTGTGCAAGAGATAAGATCTCTTCAATCCAAGGTGCAACATCTTGAGCAAGGTGTTTCTCGACCTACACAGGCATTGGATTATTTTGCTCTTTTGCATACATCATTGGCACGTCACATTGCTTCTACACCATTACCACAAGGTTTTGTTCAACCCAAACTTACTCTATATGATGGTAAAGGTGATCCAGAGACACATTTGAGAGATTTTCAAGCAACATGTTTGGATTATGTACCTAATGACTAGCTACTTACCAAACTCTTTCCATGGAGCCTAAAGGATTATGATCTACAATGGTTTTATAATCTATCAAATTAGTCAGTCACAACTTTCAATCCTTTAGTATACATGTTCCTAACACACTTCAATATCAATATTGGAGATAAGGTTTCATATTCATAGATTACATAATAGAAACAAAGGTAAAATGAGCCCCTCAAAGATTATCTTCTCAAATACAAGACTATTTTGGCCAAGCTAACTAGCCCTATGGTTGATCAAGAGCTATATGACATATTCAAATAGAGCCTTCTACCTGCATTACATGAATCCATTATGTTCAAAATATTCTCTTCCTTCACCAAATTATGTCATACACTTAAGGGAAGATAAGTTAATCTCAATGGGCAAACTCAAGTATTCAAGTTCTCTAGACATAACCAACAAGAGTAATAGAAAAGTCCCATACAAGGTTAAAATTAGTGACAACAAGAGTCAAAATCAATCAATAGTCAATGTGGCTTCTGACTCCATCATCATGTGGTTTTATCAGCACCTCCTCAACATTTATTTATCAATTTACCAGTTTCTCCATCTAGAGTTCTACAAAAGTTATTGGAATGTAACATCATCACTCTCCCACCTATTCAGGAAGTAGATCTAGCAAAGCCTCTTCAATTGGGATATGATTAGCATACATTTTGAAATTGTCATAGGGCACCAAGCCACACTACAAATAGATGCATCAGTTTATGACATAAGATATAGGATTTGATAGATGATAATCTACTTGATCTAGGCACTTTAGCTGAGCCTCCAAAGACAAAGCCAACACAAGATAATGCTTTGAAAATATTTTTAGATCCATTTCCACAGCATTCAAAATAAGAGAAAGAGGACACATCAAATATTCATCATGCATACCATACACATCCTCCACCAGCTACATACTAGGAATATTTAGTTGAGACACATCCTTTGAGGGGTATGATAGGTGTGTATGAGTCCAAAGTTCTAGCTAGGCCTTCAATTTCTTTTTAGATTAGGAGATTGTAGAGGATGATATAGGTTACAATGCACTTTTTATAAGAGCACATATCCATGATCAACCTATCCATATTGTACTCATTGACAATGGTTCCAATCTTAATATGTGAACCTTCACACTACTACAACATTTGGGTTATTCATAGTAGGATATCACTTTGACTAATATAGTTATTAGTGGGTTTAGTGGGCATGTTCAGAGTTCATTAGGTAAGTTAGTACTTCCATTACAAGTTGGTCCTACACATGTGGCTACACCATTCACTAGAGTTCCTAGTGCAAGAGTTTTTAACATACTATTTGGTCAATCATTGATTCAAAAACTTAAAGTGGTACTTTCTACAATTCATATATGCATGAAGTTCATTCACATTAATCAGGTTATTATAGTTGGTGGAGTTATTTATGAGTCATCACTACCAGCTTCCAATCACCAGATCTAGTTATTCTACAAGTTTTAGCTTTTCTTCTAGCTTATGTTCTAGTTCTATTTCAAGTTTAAACACAATTATAGCATCCATTGCTAGTATAGAGGGTTCATACACCCCCACAGCTTTAAGATTATATATGGCTTCCAATGATAGTATTGACACCTAGAGTAGTTACACTAAGATTTCATATAGATACATAAAGAGCACCTATTTAAAGAGTGCCTTCTACTTCTAAATGGGTTCCTAAGAGCCCTACAATTACATCTACTTCTCAAATTTATAGGGGGACCCCACATTTAGCTTCCACTTTAGATATTTCAAAGAATTTACAATGTACACATATTTTAGCTTCATAATCTCAGTCATACACTTGTGCCTCATGATCATGCGTGATTTAGCTATTTTACATAAGACACTAGGATAGGGAATCTTACCCAAGACTCATCGTTTAGTGTCATTTCTTCTTAGTTCTTCCTATACATATTTTAAATATTTTTAAAAAAATACAAAAACATTCAAAAAATCCAAAAATATTTTGATTATATGCATCATCTATGATTTAAATCACTATTATCATGTTAGGACTTACATTTGTTGTTTCATGTTATTATATGTCAATTTTTTACATTACCATGCTTCAATTGATCTTCTTTGAGTGTGTGTAGTGACATCTAGCTACTTAATTGCTTAATTCTACCCATATAAGGGGCATTCCTACATCTACATTCAAGATATACTTTGTTATACACACCCACTGGGGGCATCTTCTACATGACTACACCATACAAGTTATGTCATTCTTACACCACACACTCTGAGTTATCATATTGATGTACATTACTTTATAGCTTCCATAGAATACCATATCAGCTTGTCACTAGTAACTAACACTTGTGTATCTCTTAGTATATACCTAGTTTTGTATTATACATGTTTTGTATACTTTCACATTTATTCTAATTAGTTAGATGTGTTTGTGTCTTCTAGTTCTTACATGTTTTCTCTGCTTGCTTAGCATAGCTTGTATAATTGCATTTATAGTTCCTATTTATCTTTTGTTTGTGTCTTAGGACATTTAAAAATTCCTTTTACTTTTTTTTCATTTATGTGCCTTAGGATATTTTCCAATTTCCTTTGTTTGTACTCCTCTATGTGCATGTGGCCTATGTGTCAACTTTTTTTATTTCACGTGTATGTGTATGTGGCATTTGAACATGCCTTCCATGCTTGTTTCCAGATTGAGTGACATGTGCCATGTCCCTTGTTACATGTCCCCTTGGCCATATAGTATGCTTATTACTTGCTTCTTGCTTCTTGCTTGTTTGTTTAGTACTTGTCAAATGTGTATAATGTCTTGATCCATATCATGTATTTTCTTTGCTTTTTTGGATGTCATGATGGACATCATGCTCCATCCCTCCAACTAACAATTAATAACTAACATTTTTAGTTCTAGTTTAGTCCTTTGTGCATGCTTTCACATTGTTATATATATCTAGGCATACCCTTGTTGATCTAACAATATCTCAATATAAATATTTTTTTATATCTTGAAACATATTGTCAAATATCAAATGTTGTATCATATATATATTCAGAATAACACACTTGTAGGACTATTTTCTTCTAAGGGAAATCATTGTAGGTTTATCATTCCTACCCTCAGAAGAGGGGGAATCAAATAGGGGATTTTTTATAGAGATAAAACTTCCTAGAAATCAAAATAGCAACATTCAGAATAGTCAACACAAAATCTAGAGATCAAATCAATCAAATCAAAGTAAAAAAACAAGAATAGTCTCAGATCAGCAGTCAGTTTTCACATCAGACAACAGTACCAAAAATGGTTAGTATCATCAAAAATATAAAGTAGCACCAAAAATAGGGGTGTCCATAGTTTTTTACTCTTATCTAGGTAGAAAAACACTCAGGGTTTCTAGAAATAGGTAAAAATTTCAATTTAGGGATAGTTTTTTCACTTCCAGATCCTTTAGATTCAGTAGTTTTAACATAGTTTTCTTAAATACAGGGGGTTATCATGCACAACATGATGGTTCTCACTTTTAGTTTATATTGGGTAGTTGGCATAACTTCCAAATCAAAATCCATGTTCTAAACATCAGTGATTAGGGGTAATGTGTGCAGCATATTGATCTTATTTTGTTTTTGAGTTTAATTTATTCTAGGCATTCTCAGCAGTCACATGCCTTACTCCATCTATAGGTGGTTTGCATCACATTTAAGTTAAACTTTCATACAATTATAACTTTCTGAGTACCTGAGTTCCTAAATTGGATTTCATATAAACCTAGTACATCAATTTTAGAGTGGATTTCATACAAGCCTAATCTTCATCTTTCAAAAAGGCCAAGAGTGGCCTAGTTTTTAGCACACATATGGCTATCCACGCCATAGTGTCAAATTTATAGCACATTTATGGGATCCATAAGCCATCCTATATGTCATCTATTCTATATTAGTATCACTTCATATTTTTACTTCACAGGGCAACAATGGAACCAAAGGGCCAGCCTTTGTATTCTTAAGCCACCTATTCAGAGGGATTGGACACATAATTATGACATCGATTAGCACATGCATGATTTGATAACTTCACTTAGTTGGTGACAATGGAGCCAAAGGGATAGCCTTTATATTATTGAGCCATATTCCAAGGAATTAAGCACTCAAATCCATTCACAATATTACTCTTGATTTAGCACATACTCATCATAATCTAGCATCATAATAGGTTTTATATTGGTTCACATACTCAATGAGGTGTATTCATTCTTTTCTCTTCCTTTACTCAGATTTTGTACATTCTTAATTTAGATATAGTATATCTAGTAAGAATTGATATACTTCATGTTTTTATTTACAGATTCACACATCACAACATGCTCTCTCTATACACATCTAGCATCACATAGCTTCATGAGCTTTTCCCTTACATGTAAGTTTAGGTATGCTTTCTATTTTTCCTTGATCCTAGTATTTTGCTTTCCTGCATCACTAGAATAAGGTGGGGTAAATGTAATCATATAAAATGATTAGAAAAATTGGATGACATAGGCATGGCTAATAACACCTAACCTATAGGTCCTCTTTCTTACTCACTCAACCCTTCTTAACTAGACTTTCACTAATTCCTAGTCACCCATAGCTTCTCAGACTTAGGTTTTGAGACCTAGGCAGCCCTCTCAGACCTAGATCCATCCCCCTAGGTCTCATCCCCTTAGGATAATAGAACCTAATTTTGATAGGAGTGCCAGAACTCAAAGGTGTCCCTTTATGGTGTTGTTTTCCAAGTTCACTTTAGTCTCAAATGGTCAGATTTTCCCAAATTCTTATATTTTCCCTTGTCAACCTAATACAAGTTCATCTAACCCATGATCATTAGTTTCCCTATAAAATTCCATTAAATGTCCATTTATAAGGGTTGGCACTCATTCATAGATATTAAGTAATAATACAAGAAAGTACACCCAAGCACTCTTCCCTATTCTCTGCATATAGCCTTCCAAAACCAAATTCAAGCCTATTCAAACACTCATACCAGTCCCTAGTCATCCAAAGTACATTCTAGATTTGCATCTAGTTTCATACATCACATAATAATATAAATCACTTCAAATGGGATCACTCCATTAGCTTGATCCCTCTTTAGAGTATTGGTATGTAGGCATCAAGCTCACACATAGGGTGTCAAGTGCATCTAGTGTATCCTTTACACACTAAACCCTCCTCTCTTTCCCAAGTTTTCTTCTCAATTTCAAGTACCACAACCTCCTAAGGGTTTTGAAGATTGAATCAGACACATAGTGAGCTCCACACAGACCTAAGTTTTAGTATTTCACTACTAGAGTGTCACAGGCCTGCCAAGTAGAACTCAAAAACACCAAAACCACCAGGACAATAGTGCCAAAAGTGGACAACAATGCCAAAAGTGGACGATAGTGCTAAAAGTGGAATATAGTGCCAAGTAGTAGGTTTTCTTGAGTTTGGAACTCCTATCCAACCTAGAAAGAGTTTTAGGTCCTATTTATGATAGTTTGCCATCCCTACATAGCAAGTTCTAGACCCTGCATCATCTATTTTAGCCCAGAATAAACTAAGTTTGATTTCTTCACACTTATTACTATTTTTAGAAAAGTTAAATTACATATATTTTTACACAAATTAGTAGGCTAATTGAGACACATTAATTATTAATTTACATTTACTCAAACCTTTATTTGCTTAGGAATTATACACATAATTCCCAAAAAGAATAAAATAGTTTTACACTATAATAGATGACTAAACTAGTCAATATATCAGTTAAAAGGAGGGATATGAGGTCATTTTAAGACATGTTGAGAAGATACAGAGAGTCCAACTAGGACTAGTAGGCCTAGGTAAATAGCTAGAGGCTTGTGGGTATATATGTGAAGAGGTCAGGGCTTTCAAGTGAAAACATTAGCATGAGGGATATATAGGGATATTGGAGGTATTTCATAATGGCTCTTAATGTTATTAAACTTTTATAGGCTCCAATTTAATAAGAAACTCATCTCTCACCTTTCACACATGGTCAAGGATGTCAATTGTTACCTATAAGCAATCATGAGAAAATAAACGTGACTAATTTTATAATGATTGGAAAAGTTTCATGGGTATGTGGACATGATAATCCTATGCCTCCAAGGATCAATATGACCCTAAAGTGATAAAAAATAAGGAGGTTTATACTCACAATCTCAAGCAAACCTAATTGTTACCTATAGGTAGAACCTTGGTGGGAAGGTGAAAATGTTGAGCCCTGCATAGACGTGAAGTGAAAAACTAAACATAAGGTTTCCCTATTGTTTCTTAAATGTTCACATCATATTCCATTGAATTTTTTTAATCCTTTGAGGTAGAAGAAAACCATAAGCCTAATTTGGTTTATTAAGCCTAAACATGGAAACATGTAGAGTGAAGAGGAGAATGTTGAACCCTATATAGAGGAGAAACGCAAGATTCAAAATAGGGTATCTCATTTTTTTCATGAATTTTCACAATTTTTCCATTGGATTGATCTAGACCTTGGAGGCAAAAAGATCCTAATGTTCCAATTAAACCTAGTAGACCTAAATAGGTAGCCACAGGTCTATGACTAAAAGTGAACAACTGTTGCATGCTTGGGGAGTGTTTAAGGGTTGAAATCATCAAAGAGAGAGGGTTAAAATGTCATAAGGTAATTTTAGAAGGTTAGGAGTTGGGCCATTAGGAGAAAGCTCAAGTTGCAGGCCTATAGGGTCAATTAGCCTAGAATCCTACAAACCCTAGGGTCAAGATGAGAGATGAATAAAAAAATTAATGGATACATGTTTGGTTGGTTTTCATAGACCCCTAGGAATCTCTATAAGTCCAACCAAACATCTTTTACTCTTATGTAAGTTATTTCTCTCCATTGACCTCCCAGAATATAAGGTTTTGAGCCCAAGAGCATTTTTATTCATGTTGGAACTATACAAATTAGGTACATGGGGTCCTCGTCATCTAGGGAAGTTTTAATGGGGTTGATTACTCATGGCTCTTGGAATTTTTTTTAGTTAAATCCCTTATGTCTATTAACAATCGTTAAGGATACATACCACTCTCAACCTACCTAAACCAGTAAAAATAACTCGATGGAGGAAAACTTGAGAAAATTGCACTCAAATGCCCTTACTTGGTTTGGGAAACACATAAAAAATTTGATGCACTCTAAGGAGATCTATTTCATGGTATTTTTTTTATGGATACTTGTACAAATTCATCAAAAACTATACTTTTATAGGTTTTAAGGCTAAAACAAAGTTTTAAGCATGTTAGATCATTTTAAGTCAGTGATGAAGGTAGTATGAAGTGTATTTCATCTATTTAGGTCACAAAATGCTTTCATTTTCTCTTAGAAATGCTTCTATAATTTTAAGAAAAATGACCAGTCTAGAAGGACTAGTGAGAGGTGACCTAGTCACTTAAATGAAGTAGAGTTGTAGGTGTGCATTCTTATAAGGCACATATCATAATGTAACATGCTTATTCAGACCTAAGACACACCTATTTACCCATCTCCAAATTCTTGTGTAGGTCTCATGACCATCCAAGTGGTATATGTATGCAACTAAGCCTAATTTGTTAGGTTGTCTACTTGATCAACAAAGGAAATATCATGATATGGAGATAAGAGAGTGAGAAGAAGGTGTCAAAACATGAATATCAATGCAAATAGATCATGATGACCTCATACAACATCATACATACCTACCATGATCATTTTATGGTGCAAAATAGATGGACAAGCCTTAAATGGAAGTTTCACACCATGATAAACCTTGAGATCCTCTCCACAAACTAATACAAACCTTCAACCATTAAAGAGAGAATGTTGACCAAGAAGGCCACTTGTCATCCCTAAGCAATAAATAAGATAGTTTTCAAAGGATTTAATGAGCCACTAAGGCATTCAAGTGTGTTGAGGTCTCTCTTATGCAACTCTCTTGGGGACCATGATGGATGGAGTGATGCATGTTGGAGAGTTACTAAGACTATTTCCACTATTATTTATTTATTTTAACTACCTCATAATGAATGACATATGTACTTGACCATCTCCAATTTACCTCTTCTCTTCTCTTCTCTTTTCTCTATAAAGGCATCCTCTTTTGGCTTGGAATGTAATCCTTGGTGGAGTATGGTGAAGCCCTACCCTACTAAACACTTATTTTATGCCTTTTGAATGAATGATAAGTTGATTCATCCTTATTTATGCTTATTCTTAGTGTATACTTGTGATGGTGCATGAGTTATAGTGGTAACATTGTGACACCCTTTCATTTTATCCTCTCACTTTTACCTCCTTGCAGGCATAATAACTCTTTGCAGATCACATGAAGTGTCATGGCTGGTCATGTAATGAATCAATGATGAATACATTCCATTAGTGTTGATTTAGTTCACATTTTGGCTATCTATCCTAGTTCATACATCTCCTAAGACCTCCATGTTGAAACACCTATGTGAGGGGAGATTCAATTGAATTTTAGTGGTTTGATTAGTCTTGATTCATTCTATAAGTTCATGGTAAGCAAGTGGAAGACCTAGTTATTTTGGTGCATCACCTCATTAGGTTAGGTTTCTTTCATGTTTCTCTATCCCTTTTCACCCCAACAAGTTATTAGGCTTAGTTATATGAGCTTAATTGATGCACTAGGGGAGCTAGCACTATAAACCTAGAGGTTTAACCCATCCATAAGTAACCCAAAGTCTTAGGATAATCCCATGTTACCCCAAACTTAAATAATTCTAAAAAATCCTCTCCTAAGGATGAAGTTTTGTGAGTCAACACATTGATGAGCTAATGGAGGTAGTTTTAGCAATGATTGCATAGTAAATAAGGCAAATGGTCTCTTTTTCCACTTTGAGGAAACAATCATAAGAAGAGCTCAGCAAATGTCAAGAAGAATTTTATGAGTACATCTAACTCCTTTTCCATATTGTAACTATCTTTTGAATATTGATATTTGTCCTTGGATCTCTCTAATGTGCCCCTTCTCTCTCTCTTCCTCATATATATATATATATATATATATATATTGACTTTTGGAATTTTTAAGGGATCCACACATTGGTATGGTGAATCCATGCTAAGTTGAGCATTGATTTTCCTTTGGAATAAAGATTTAAAATCAGTTTTAGTCTCTCAAAGTCTTTCATAAGTGTGTGAAGTAGTTTATTATTGAGTTATAAGTGATAGTTTTCTTTCCTTACATTAATTTATCTCGTTTATGCTTTGTATGAGTAATTTACTTTCTAGTAGGTCATATGATGTATAGATGGTAGATTTATATGATTTCAAGTGTAAGGAGGGTTATTAGTGTCCATTATCATACCTATTGATCATATACCTTGAATGTTACATTGCATCTACCTTCATATTTAAACACTATTGTTAGGAGAACCTTAGAATTTGAGATCAAATTTGTAATTTGTCTTCCATAGTGCAAGT
Source organism: Torreya grandis (assembly GCA_037957365.1). NCBI lineage: Eukaryota > Viridiplantae > Streptophyta > Pinopsida > Cupressales > Taxaceae > Torreya > Torreya grandis. The sequence goes on along the minus strand of JARHVA010000581.1, from coordinate 2,661,380 downwards.
TCAAGCATGTTGTGGAGTTTATCTTGGTGCATCACCTCCATTCGAGTAGTTTTAATCTCTTTCTATCCCTTTTCCTTCAAATCAAGTAGGTTAGTGGTTAGTTTTAGGTGTTGTACATGGGAACTATCCCATAATCTAGAAACTCACCCATTAAAATTTCCACCCATAGCATATGAGATGTTTCAATATTATTCCAATTTTGAGGAGGTTAGAGTAGCCCTCTTTAGGGTGAAACTTTGGATTATAACAATTTTGGCATGGCTGATGGGATCTCATGGTCTAAGAAGTTGTCTATGTTGAGTTGTGGAGCTAAAAGCTTCACTAATGAGCTAATGTGGAGGTTGTTGGTCTTACAATATAACTGGCATTGGTCAGAACCAACCGACATCGGTTATTGGTCGACCGACATCAGTTAGGGGTCGATCGGCATCGATCATCTTTAAACTGACACCGACTTCTGTGTGTTTCTAGAATTGATATTTTTAGGAGAAAAGATTTGAGCCTTTGATTTAAGAGGTGGATCTAAGGGTGGCGAATGCATGGCTCATGAACCCTAGTGTTGTAGTATACTATATAGTAGGGTTAGATTCTCATAGCATGTACAATTCAGTAATTGAGTTAATTGTAATTGATTGAGAGAGAGAGAGAACTCTTGAGCGAGAATTATTGTACATCTGTGAGGTGTGAGGAGAGAGAGATTTCTTCATTGTATTTCTTTCTGGAAGATTTTAATATAGATTGGTTGTTTCTTGTATCTCCTATTATTTGTTGTTTCTGATTTCTAGTTACTTATTACTTCTGGTTTTAATTTCATGTTTAGTTGCTTATATAAAAGTAATCAATTGTACTCTAAGATCCTAACAATGGGTATCAGAGCGTGTTAGTGTTTGTTGATTATAGAATTCACTCACAGGGGTTTCTGATTGAGTGGGAGCAAAGCAATGGCAGAAGAAAGTAAACTAAGAATAGAGAAATTCAATGGCAAGAATTATCAATTATGGAGGATGCAGATTGAAGATTATCTGTATCAAAAAGTTTTGTATTTACCATTGGGTGGGGTTTCAAGGAAGCCCATAGATATGGAAGATGAAGAATGGAATGTTCTTGATAGAAAGGCTCTTGGATCTATAAGGTTGAGCCTGGTAGCTTCTATGTTTTCCAACTTATCACAGGGAAAGACAATAGTAGAGTTAATGGATACTTTGGCAAATTTATATGAAAAACCCTTAGCTTCGAATAAGGTATATCTTATGAAGCAATTATTTAATTTGAAAATGTAGGAAGGTGGATCTGTATCTAGTCATCTTAATGATTTTCATACAATAGTAAATTAGTTAAATTTAGTCAAAATAGTTTTTGATGATGAAATTAAGGCTCTCTTAATCTTATGCTCTTTACCTGAAAGTTGGCCTAGTTTGGTAATGGCAGCTAGTAATACTGCATCTACTTCAAATATCTTGAATGTTGATGATGTTTTTAGTGTAATCTTGAATGAATAAATTTGTAGGAAAAGCACAGGGAAAACATCAGGTAATGCTTTAAGTGTTGAAAGCAGGGGAAGGCAAAGAGAGAAGGGCAAGCAAGGGAAATCAAGGTCAAAGATGGGAAGTAGATCCAAATCCAAAAATGGAAGAATAACCTGTTGGAATTGTGGAAAGAAAGGGCATGCAAAGAAATATTGTTGGTTGAAGGATAACAAAGAAAATCAGCATGAAGGTAATAAAGAAGTAAAAGTTGCAAGTATTATTGCACAGGATGCTCTTATATTTTCTTTGGATAATAAAGTAGAATCATGGGTTTTAGATTCTGGTGTCTCTTTCCATGCAACCCCAAATAGAGAATTTTTCAATGATTATGTCTATGGAGATTTTGGAAAAGTTTATTTAGGGGATGATGAGCCTTGTAAAATTGTTGGCAAAGGAAAAGTGTAGCTGAAATTGTAGAATGGCAACACATGGGTGTTGAAGGATGTCATGCATGTACCCATCCTGAAGAGGAATCTGATTTTTGTAGGAAAGTTGGGTGATGAGGGTTGCACAGTAACTCTCACAGCTGAATCTTGGAAAGTTTCCAAGGGTGCACTTGTATTAGCAATAGGTAAGAGAGTAGGTACACTTTATCTATCTACTTGTATTACTGATTATTCTACTTCTATTTTATCTACTTCAGATGTAGATGCAAAGTTTTAGCACTATAGGCTTGGTCACATGAGTGAGAAGGGAATGAATGTTTTTAAGTCAAAAGGTAAGCTTTCAAATTTGAAAAGCATAGATCTAAATTTCTGTGAACATTATATCTTTGGGAAATAGAAGAAAGTGAGGTTTCTCAAAACTGGGTCAACAAAGAAGAAGCACAAGTTGGAGCTTGTTCACACAGACGTGTGGGGACCAGCTCAGGTAGCTTCTATTAGAGGATCACAGTATTATGTTCCTTTCATTGATGATGCTATAAGAAAGGTATGGGTTTATTGCATAAAGAGGAAATCTAATGTTTTTGACACATTTAAGAAATGGAAAGCTTTGGTTGAGAATGAAATAGGTTTGAGATTGAAGTGCCTTAGATCTGACAATGGTGGTGAGTACTGCAATAATAAATTCAACAGTTACTATTTTATGAGTGGAATACATAGGGAAAGGATGGTTCTAAGGACACCTCAGCAAAATAGAGTTGCTAAAAGGATTAATAGAACAATAATGGAGTGTGCATGGAGTATGAGGTTGCATGTTGGTTTGCCCTTACAATTTTGGGTAGAAGCTGTAAATACTGTGGTTTACCTGATTAACAGAGGACCTTCTATTGCACTAGATGGTGGAATTCCAGAAGAGGCTTAGATAGGTAAAAAGGTAGATCTTTCATTTCTTAGATTTTTTGGTTTTGATGATTTTGTGCACATTGATAAAGAAAATAGAAATAAGTTGGATGCTAAATCTATGCGATGCACTTTCATTGGTTATGGTTTTGGAGATTTCAGATTCTGGTTGTGGAATTTAGAAACTAACAAAATTATTAGAAGCCATGATGTAGTTTTCAATGAGAAGGTGATGTACAGTGATCAACTCAAGAGGCTAAATAATTCTGAGCAGGGCAATCTTGATTTGGAAGAGGTTATGATCCAAAATGAGCTTGCGGGTAAAAATCATCACTCACAAAAAACACAAAGACTGACATCGGTCAGGTGGAAATCAACATCAGTCAGGTGGAAACCAACATTGCTTAGGTGGAAATTGGTGTTGATCAGGAGGAATCAACATCAGTCAGGTGCAGACTGGCATTGATCAGAGATGACTGAGATTGGTCACTGTCAGAAGAAAATTTGGGCAGACATCAAGCTATAAATGAGTCTCAAACACCCATAAGGAGGTTTGAAAGGGTAAGTAAACCTCTAATTCATTATTCCTCTTCTTTATACTACTTGTTACTCAATGATGGTGGAGAACCAAAAAGTTTTGATGAGGCAATTCAGGTAGAATCCAAGAAACAGTGGGAGCATGGCATAAATCAGGAAATTTATTTCTTGGAAGAGAACCATACGTGGGATTTGGTTTAGTTGCTAGCTAGAAAGAAATCATTGAAAAACAAATGGGTATACAGGTTAAAGGAAGGAGAGAATAGACAAATAAGACATATGGCCAAGTTGGTAGTAAATGGATTTGCACAGAAACCAGGTATTGATTTTGGTGAAATTTTTTCTCCTATAGTAAAGATGACTTCTATTCAGACTGTATTGTCTTTAGTTGCTATTGAGGATTTGCATCTTGAGTAGTTTGATGTTAAGACAACATTTCTTCATGGAGATTTGGATGAAGAGATATATATGGATTAGCTAGAAGGTTTTGAGGTCAAAGGTAAGGAGAAACTTGTGTACAGGTTGAAGAAAAGCTTATATGGTCTTAAGCAAGCTCCAAGACAAAGGTATTTGAAGTTTGACAGGTTTATGACAGAGCATGGCTTTAGTAGATGTTAATCTGACCATTGTGTTTATTTTAACAAATTGGATAATGGTAGTTATATTATCATGTTACTGTATGTAGATGATATGCTTATTACAGGTTCACAAATGTAGGAAATTATTGAGCTTAAGGTAAAATTAGCTCACACATTTTCCATGAAGGATTTAGGAGCAGCAAAGAAAATCCTTGGCATGAGTATTAAGAGAGACAAGAAAAATCATAGTTTGATTTTGTCTCAAGAGGATTATGTGAATAAGGTGTTGGAGAGGTTCAATATGCAGGATGCAAAATTGATAAGCACACCTATGGCTGGACACTTCAAGTTGAGCAAAGAATAGTGTCCTAAATCACATGATGAGGTTGAGTACATGAGTAGAGTTCCATATGCTTCAGCAGTTGGGAGCTTGATGTATGTAATGGTATGTACTAGACCAGATATTGCCCAAGTAGTGGGAGTTGTCAGCAAGTTTATGGCCAATCCAGGAAAAGAACACTAGAAAGCAGTTCAGTGGATTCTCAGATATCTGAGAGGGACCACCAATAGGCATTTATGCTATGGAGGGTCAAACACTTCTCTACAGGGGTATGTAGATTCAGATATGGCAGGTGACTTGGATGGTAGGAGAAGCACCACAGGATATGTGTTCACTATTGGTGGAATGCCAGTTAGTTGGATTTCAAAGTTGTAGAAGGTTGTTGCCTTGTCTACTACAGAGGCAAAATACATTGTAGTCACAGAGGCTAGCAAGGAAATGATTTGGATGACTCAATTCATGGAAGAGTTGGGAAAGGATTAAGAGAGTTGCAAATTGTACAGTGACAGTCAAAGTGCAATTCATTTGGCAAAGAATTCAGCCTTTCATTCAAGAACCAAACATATACAGCTTAGGTACCACTTCATTCGACAGGTATTGGAGGATGGAAATTTGAAGCTAGAAAAGATCCATATGGATAAGAACCTTGCTGATATGTTAACAAAGCTGGTAACAAAGGAGAAGTTGAATCTTCATTCAAATTTTTTTGGTCTTCACGAATGAACTTGAAGAGGGGGAAACAAGCTAGAGATGTTTAGAGATGTTTTTGTATAGGTACAAGTGCAGCTATTTATCTCCAAGTGGGAGATTGTTGAGTTATGGATCTAAAAGCTTCACTAATGAGCTAATGTAGAGGTTGTTGGCTTACACAATAACTGGCATCAGTCAGAACCAATTGACATTAGTTATTTGTCAACCAGCATCGGTTAGGGGTTGACTGACATCGGTCATCTTTAGACTGACACCGACTTTTATGCATTTCCAGAATTGCTATTTTTAGGAGAACATATTTGAGCCTTTGATTTAAGAGGTGGATCTAAGGGTGGTGAATGCATGGCTCATGAACCCTAGTGTTGTAGTATACTATATAGTAGGGTTAGATCCTCAGAGCATGTATAATTCAGTAATTGAGTTGATTGTAATTGATTGAGAGAGAGAGAGAACTCTTGAGGGATAATTACTATACATCTATGAGGTGTGAGGAGAGAGAGATTTATTCATTTTATTTCCTTTTAGAAGAGTTTAATATAGATTGGTTGTTTCTTGTATCTCCTATTATTTGTTGTTTTTGATTTCTAGTTACTTATTACTTCTGGTTTCAATTTTGTGTTTAGTTACTTATACAAAAGTAATCAATTGTACTCTAAGATCCTAACAGTCTAAGGTGGATGATGATCTTAACAAATTTGAATTTGTAAAGCTTCCTTCATGTAGTATCTGGTCACTCCAATAATTATTGGCTCTTAGTTTTAGACTAGTACCTCAATGTCATGCCTAAGGTAAGAACAACATATTCTACTAAATCCATTCCTTTTGAATTTTTAGAGTTGTGTTACTATTCATTTAGATCAAATAGGTTTGCTAACACCCATCCATATCTAAATAAATCTTTTTTTTCCCACATACCTATTAGGAGACTCTTATTGGTTCTAATTTACAATATGACAGCACCAAGGAGCCTACGCTTTATTGCCTTCAATGGCCATAGTCCTCTATCACTTGATGAATATGATGGCATTCTTATGTTAGCCCTCAAAAGTGTGTCTTCTTATACAATAGAATCTATCATCACTCTTATTGAACACATAAGGAACATTGCCAATTTTTACAACATACATAACATCACTGAAGAGAATGTTACTATCAAGTTATTAGTTGTGTCTTTCAAGGGTAAATATTTTGATTTCTATGGGACTTTGGCTTCCAATTATATCACTATCTAGAACCAATTGGGTGTCTCTTTGAGGAGGAGATTTGAAGATAAATACAGCCACTTATCATTGAACGAGCAACTAACTAATATAAAGAGAGCACCTCAAGAGGCCATACAAGACTTTAATACAATATTTAAAAATACATGGGATAGGATCCCAATCTTGGTAAGGCCTAATATATATCACACTTTTCTCTATTCTCTCAAAGCTTTAATAGTGACATATCCATGATGATTCAATCATGGGAGGGAATATACTACCTAATGTCTATAAGACTAATTTAAGGGATGAGAATTACCTTATACAGGCTAGGAATATATCTCCTAGACCCCGTGTTCTTTTATTTCCTGATGTGAAAACCCCTATGTCCATTATGGCTTCCATCCCCACACCCAAGCATAAGCAAGTTGCCTCTAATCAACCAAGTAAGTCAAGTGATGTAAATCTGATCAAGGCTATTAGAGAAGAGAATTAAAATCTCAAGAGGAAACAATAATAATAGAAATGGAGGTCTTTTCAAAGTTCATATCAACCCCATTAGTCTTATCAAACTCTTAGACCACATTTCCAAGGCTATTCTTAAGGACAAGGGCAACTAACTCAAGTAAAGCAATTCAATGGTCAAAATCAGAATGTTCCTTCTACTTCAAAAGGTCTTGCACCTATCTAAAATAACCTTTTTCAAGATAATGGAGAGAAGCCTTAATAGGATGAGCCTCATGACTCATCCACCTATGCAAAATGAGACATTCAACCAAGATTATATGGCACAATGGGGAATAATTCTTGTTATGCCTCAAGAAAAGATGCCTAATGGAGGAGAAAGTAATGGAGAGAGTGCTCGATTCGGGGCTACCTTGATGAACTATTTTTTAAAAATATTCATGTGCAGTATATTACCAAGGGAACTTGAACATGGACTCAAATCCTATAACTACAAATACAAGGTCAAAAAAAAGAGTGGTTGAAGAGGTAAAAAGGATAAGTAGTGGTCCAAACATAAACTATTAATAATCCCAAAGAGTAGGTGTGTCAAGTATATCCCATATGGCTCAGGTAAATTAGATATTTTAGAATGTTAAGGCTCTTCCTATGCATCAAGTGACCTAGGTAGTGGTAGTGTTATGGCTACTAGAGGATATGATAAGGTTGGTAGATTTCCTATAAACATTTTTGAACAAATTAATAAGGTTCACATAAGTATCCCAATATGGGACACATTGTCCATTCCTGGACAAAGAGACCTACTCCAAAATGAACTCTCCAAGCTCAATATAACACTTAGGTAGCCTAGTGAAAGAGGGGCAATTTTGGCATATGAATTAAAAAATAAGGATGGGTAGCCAATCAAAAATGAAAGAGAAGATAAACTCCCTCTTTTTACCCCTCTATAATCATTGGAGATTCATTGGTTCATAATTTTTGGATTAACAGTGGGACAAGCACCTCAATCATACCTAAAAAAGTAGCTAACAAGCTAAATTTGAAGTATGAACCAAACTCGAATGGGGTGTTACAATTGGATGGATCAACTACCAAAATAGTTGGCATCATCAAAGGTTTACAAGTGACTCTTCATTCTTGTCCTACCTTATCTATCTCATTAGATGTTGTATTTATGGATGTACCACCCCACTTTTCTCTTTATTTTTCAAGGGACTTTACTACTAAGATTGGGGGTACTTGACTTTAGATTAGTCCTATATGGCATTTAGGACTAGGTATGGCTCTAAGGTTTCAATCAATTATAAACCTTTAACTAAATTTCATGTGGGACCTTATGTACCAAACACATAAAACATGAACTTCACTATCACTGAGGAGGGAGACCATCATAATGATCAATAATCTTTGACACCTCTTTATGGCATATCTAATCTCTATCTTGATGAGTGGGGAGATGAGAATTATGTGTTTGATCCATATAAATTCATAGAAGAGACATGTATGGGAACATATATTCCTCATAAAGAATGTGATGAGCTCCCTGAAGTAAGTTCTAATGATGTTTTTCAACAGGCTGATATGGATGATGATGATGATCCAGATATACTAGAGCATGGTAGTCAAAGTGACGATGTAGTTTTACCTACCAAAAGAGAATAGATTTATGGGAATGAGACTCAAGGAGAATCTAATGATATGCTACATTAGTATCATGTCATAATGTAGGAGTTTGAAGAAGTGATTGAGATTACTCTTCCTCAATAGAGACATCAAATATATGATGAATTCAATGGTGAGTCTAATGAGCACAAGAAAGAAAGTGGAATCTCTACCAAGTAGAAGATAACTATGGAAGAACATGATCAGGTCAATATAGATGTTTGTACATATGATGAGTATTATAGACACCAAGCACATCAACTCAAAATGAATGTGAGGTTGGGAAGAGTTTTATGATCCCTAAAGAGTAGATTGGAAAGTACCAAGTGAGCATATAAAAATATCAATCAAGTCACAATATCAAACAAGTATCAAATAGATCTAATTGAATCATTTAGAGGAGTCTTAGGTGATGTACTTGAAGCTAGTAGAAGTTTTAAGAATGGTAAGTTACTAGAACATCCTAATGAAAAAAATTTCATTAATAAACATTCACCCTATGTTGTATTTTTCTCATGCAAAAGCAAAGACTCTAGAAGCATTATTTTCTATCATGGTTGAATTCAAGGAGTTGTTTCACCACCTCAAACATGTTTTGAGGTTTTGTATATAATATGTTAGTTGTGTTTGTTTTCCATATGTGCTTAGCACATTATTTTGTGTGAGTGTGTTGTTGTGTGTTTTCCCTAAATTCCTTCAGCATGTTGTGTTATTCTTGTTGTGTGGGGTGGTGTGATTTTGAGTCTTCAATAGGTATATTAATTTAAGATTCAAACATAAAAGTGACTCCATTGCCCAATAGAAGGATAAAGCCACTAATCTATCAACATTGTAGGCATGTTGCCCCTATGAATAGCTAATTTTTTAACCAATTTTGACCCCCAAGTCAAAATAAGTTTACCCCTATAGTTTAAAAACTTTTCATAGGGCTCTCTAAGCTTGTATATGGTCATCTAGATCCTGTCATGGTCTTCAAAGTGGTCAATTAATCCTTGCTTAGCATTTTTTAAGGTTTGGTCTCTTATGTACTTATATAGTCTTAAAGGTCAATCATGAGATAATATTATTTTTAATGTGTGGTCAAGGACTTAACATTGTGATGAGTCATAATATGAGTTATGTCATATCTTCAAGGTCATCTAGTCATGTATTAATATTTTATCATGTTTATCATGTACCCCAAAGTATATTAAGTAATTCTATACCAAATTTGAGGGAGGTACATAATTTTCACAATGAAAATCATTTAAATATAGGTAATAATGTGTATGGTGTCAGGATCTAGTTATATAAAAGTCAGAGTCATAGAAATTAGTAGACCAATGTCCAAATATGGAGAATCATGCAAAAAGGAGTAGTTTTAAGTCACTTCATGGACAAGAGGATCCATATTCAATTAAATGTGTGTAAATATGTATTTTCAACTCCTTCACATGTAAAATTAGCTTACATCACCGTTTAGAGGTTAACTAATGTAGAGAATCAGTCGATCTCTTTACAAGCTTAGGAACACTAGAAGTTTATGCTTATTTCATGAACATACATGGGAATTGGGATAAATGATCCTTGGAATAATAATTACCCATCATGGGCTTAATATACATGAAAATATTTTAGTATTTAATGGGTTGAGATATATGAACCATCCCTAATAAGATAGCCATTCAAAAATAGCTAGTAAACCCCACAGGCTCATGTTTTACACCAAGATCTTGCATTTTGAAGCTCATTGAAGCATGATGGGTGTTTTATGGGGTCTATATAGGTATTAAAAAATATTATACAATCATTTTAATCATATTGTCATGTGTGAACATTAGGTGTTATAAGAAGAGCCTCCATGAGGTATATGTCATAGTTTGCATTTTGAAGCTTTGGAGAATTTGATAGGTTTCAATGCATTCAAGGGATGTTTGAATGTTTTCCACCATATTCCCATATCATTCAAGGTCATTCAATATGATTATTTATTTTTTACTAGTTTTTTAAGTGTCACTCATGTTTCTATGATTGATGATAGTATTTTGAAGTTGTTTATAAAAATGGTTTCAAAAGGGTTTTGTATTAAATTTTCAAGGGGATATGAAGGTAATGACCTCATAATTAAGTTTATGATAAATTTAGATATGTTATTAGGGATCAAGAGATCAATTTTTCACCATATGAAGACCTAAATCATGAAAAATGTAGAATTACAATTATAAAGACTTGTAGGTCTTTATTTCATGAGAGATACATGACCTGTGCACTAAGAACCAAGTTTGGAAATCCAAAAGGTGAATAAAATGTAGTATTTAAACTCTTGGATAGGTATAAGATCAATGGAGAAGGTGTGACCTCAAATACCAGTGCTCAAGACACCCAATGATCATTTACATGCAGAATTATCATGACTTGAACAGTTGAGACCTTTAGTCAACATGGACAAGATCTGAGATATACGTGTATGATGAATAAAACATAAACATATATTTAGATAAATTAAAACTCCCACAACTTTCTTAATTGAGTGCTAATGCATTGAGAAAGTAAGGGACTCAAACAAATCTACAAGCACAATGGGAGTATACATGCATGATCAAAATGGAAAGTTCTAATAAGCTTATAAAGATTCAGGTTTGAATGTGAATATATTCATGAAGTTAAAATTTTTATCAAGTTTTAATAACCTAGTTGAATAAGGTTAAGTTTCAAATCTTTATATTCAAAATACATCCAAATCTCCACCTATAGCCATGTCTTGAACAAACATGAGAGAGAGTGTGTATGCAAATGATGATGCAAGCTCTTAAAAAGTTACATAGGGTTAATGAGAGGTTATAAACTCAAAATATTGTGATGAATATCATTTAGGTATCTTATTTATTTGTATTATAAGTTATAAACTCCAAATTCAATTAAAACCCCAAAATAACCACCTACATGTTGGTCTGAGTAACTCAAATGGTTTTCAAACTTGAGAGAAGAAGTAATGTAGAATAGTGGGGTTCAAGCTTAGATATATATATTAAGGTATGTAAGGTCATTTTAGGTCAAATAAAACCTAAAATAATGATCAAAGAAATTGATTAAGACAAACTCACTTGAACCTTGCATACACACAGTCAATTGATACCTACAAGCCTGTGTTGTCAAGTGAAGGTACCTACTTTGTTTGAAATAATAAGTTTTTGAAAAGAATAAAGTCACATTTTAATGATATTGTAATTATATTATGACTCCATATGATATTTAGAGTCAATAATAAGGGTGTCAATGTGGATAGGTTTGTTTAGGCCTAGTAAGCCTAAGACCACATTGCAGACCTATATGTACAGTCATGAGAAAAGTGATTTTTTGAGGGTAAAATGAGAACCTAGGGGTATTGGGATTTGAATAAATATGGTAAAAACCATATAAGGACACTAATAGATAGAGGAAGATAATGAAAGTACTATTTTGGTCTATAAAACATCTTTAAGCTTTCTAAGTGCATGACTATAGTTTAAACCATAATTTCTCTTTCTTGGTGTGACCTTGACCTTGTGCATGGGGTCTATTAGTTTTCATGGATGTTTAAGGGGTCCTATTAATTTTTTTTTTGGGTCCCTAATATGTATGAACAAAGGTTAAGACTATAGATCACTCTTTAATGGCATAATATAGACCCAAAGAGCAACTTCTTATGCTTAGATCTATACAGACAAGTTACAAGGGAACCTGATCACTTATGGGTATTTTATGACACTTGTGTACTTGAAATTTGTGGCATTGGTTCAAGATTTTAGGCCCTAAGGTTTATTAATAATCGTTAAAAACTCAAGCTACTTTAAACGCTCTTAAAACCCGAATAAGGACTTGATGAGAGAGATAAGAATCCAAACAGATTGAGATGAATTGTATTTATTGTTAAACCTCTTGTACATCATTATTGACTATAGGTTGGTCCTCTCCATGACACTTGTTTGTACCTACACCTATATGGGTGTAATAAATGTTGTATTTTTATGAGGTTTTGAGCTCAAAATAGTGTATAAAAGATCATAGATAGATCCAAATAATTAAGATAGGTTGTTGAGGTTTATTATACCTCATAAATTCAAAAATACATACAATCCACCTTGAAAATACTCATATAGGCCTAGTTATTGAAGGCAGTGTGAAAAGGGCTTAAGAAATACCAAGTTTTTGGGCCATTTCATGGTTTACCTTCCTACACAGGGTCTTAGGACCTCAAATTTGACATGGAACATAGTCATAGGATAAGTAAGGTTAATCAAACATTTATTATTTTTTTCACACATGTGGGTTAATTTTGGATTAAATTCTTAGTTTCTAGGCTTAGAGGGCTAATGGAGACCTAATTGGAGAGAGAAAATAGAAGAAAAAGTACACTTCTATTTACTTTAAAGTCATGAAATTTGGCATGGAGATGTAAAACCATACTGGGTACTCAAAAATACCATTATTTCTCCAATACCATTCTTACATTCTTCCACATAATTATTTTTGTATGTTTTTAGGGCTATAAGGAATTGAAGCCAAGTGAGAGCTTAGGGTGCAAGATGAAGTCTTGAAGAGGGATTGAATATTCCAAAGGAGTTTATTCATATCTGATAATATATGGAGGTTCCTTTCATGGAAATATAGTGCATTTCTAAATATTAAATCAAAATTTGAGCCTTTGGACAAGGAGAGGCATAGTGAAGCCAAATGGGCTTCAAGACACCTAAGAAAGATATTATCACTTTAATGTTAGCATGAGGATATTTTAAATTGATGAAAAGTTTCAAGGAGGTCATAATTATGTTATCAAGTTCTTCAATGTGTATCAAGGTGTCTGTCAACATTTATGAGCTGATAGAGGTAGTTTTAGGGATGATTGCATAGTAAATAAGGTGAATGGTCTCTTGTGCCACTTTGAGGAAATAATCATAAGAAAAGATCAACACATGTCAAGAATAATGTTATGACTAATTAAAACTCATTTTATATCTTGTAAATATCTTGTTAATATTGACATTTTTCCTTGGCTCTCTCCGATGTACCCCCTTATCTCTCTCTCTTCCTCATTCTATGTATATGCTACCTTTTGGCACTTGCAAGGGACCCACACATTGGTATAGTGAAGCCCTATTGATTTGAACATTGATTTGTCTTTGGAATAAATATTTAAAACTATTTTTAGTCTCTTGTATTCTTTTATAAATGAGTAAAGTAGTTTTTTTAGTGATAAGTGATAGTTCTCTTTCCTTGCATTCATCTATCTCTTTCATGTTTTGTGTGAGTAATTTACTTTCTAGCAAGTCATATGATGTGTAGCTAGAAGATTTATGTGATTTATAATGTAATGAGGGTTATTAGTGTCCATTCTTAGACATATTGATCATCCACCTTAAATTATACATTACATTCTACCTTCATATTGAAACACTATTTTTTAGGAGAACCTTGGATTTTGAGATCAATTTTGTAAGTTGTCTTCCATAGTCTAGGTTAAAACAAGTTGTGGAGTTTATCTTGGTGCATCACCTCCATTAGAGTAGTTTTAATATATTTTTATGTAGTTTCCTTCAAAGTAAGTAGGTTAGTGGTTTGTTTTAGGTTTTGTACATGGGAGCTAGCCCATAATCTAGAGACTCATCTCTTATAATTGTTACCCACAACATATGAAGTGTTTCAATGTTATTCTAAATTTGAGGAGGCTAGATTATCCCTCCTTAGATTGAAAATTTAGGATATAATAGGACATATATTTGTGTTTTCATTGATTGAGATTGTATACATATTATTAATGGGAAAAGTGTTGATGGCATGCATAATACCCATCAGAATTATTGATAATGAGAATAAATGACTTGTTAGGTGTAGGGCTCAAAAAATTTGGTGATTTTGATTTGAATGTGAATATGCATAGTTAAGATGGAAGCCTAGGCAAGGATTGAGTTGATTTCGTTAATGTTTGGCATCTTGTCTCAATGAATGACATTTGACATAATAGATACTCTATATGTGGTATCAATTTGCCTCATTTAAATAATTTGAATCTGAAATAGTATTTACAAGCATTGTCTACATGGTTGTGATGGTATTTATGCAACTTGTGCCTCCTACATTAATCATTTTGGCTTTATATTTTATTACCTTTAACATGAACAGAGAGCATAGGGTTACATGCACATAGATACGTATATATCAATCCATGGTAATGGTACATCTTGCTGAGGTCTTTTTCCACAATCAAATTGAGAAGGCAAGTTTTGATATCATAACTAGCACTATCTAAAACTTTAATGAGATTTTTTAGATTAAAAACTAAAAAGAAGGGTTTGAAGGGCTTTAAAATAGATAGATTTATGGAGTAGTCAAGATCTTAAATTTTGTAAGTATTTAGGTTAATTTTGTAGGTTTTTTCATTTTCTAAGATTTTTTATTAAATTTTTAGGGTTTGGGTATTCCACAGCATTTGAAACTTGTCAAGTTCATATCAATTACAAAAAAATTACTTAATTAAATGATTATTTAAAAATTTTAAATAGGCAATTTTATTGAAATTTGGTAATCATAACCTAGGGTTAGGGTTTATTTGGTGTAGTATATATTTGTTAGATATTAATTGAATATTTTTAGAATTGGCCATGTTTGAGTTTGATATGCCTTCAGCTTCCTAAATTTATAATTTTATCAAGAAGATTTACCTTATAATATATATATATATATATATATATATATATATATATATATATATATTGTTTTTTTTAAATTCATTTGAACACAATTTGGAAAATAATGGAGTCTACTAAATTTCTTTATAAAAATTGGGACACATAATATTTCCAAGATTAAAATGAAACTTTTATTTTTTCCCCTATTTTTATTTTAGGAAGGCATGTGTACCCATCCTAGTGTGGATGGTGGTATCATAGGTGGTGATTGTATCAGTTTACATAATAATGGTGATGGGAAATTGGGCATGTAAACCTCTTTGTACATAGATTCTATCATAGTGGGTATCTACTACGGTGTTTGTCTCTTCATTTATATTCCAAATGCATCTGATATTTTTTATTTGAAAAACTAGTGTATTTGATATTTTTGGGTTGAAATACTATGACCTGGTATAAAATTTCCTCATCCTCAATGTGCCCATTGGCTCCTTCCTCTTCCTTGGCCTTTTGGCTGGCATTTTATATGACATTGAGGTCCTCAAAGGGCATAAAATAAATGCAATCTCACCTCTAACAACATGGTCATATGTAAACTTTAATGGTATCTTACTAACATTGAGGTTCTTCAAAAAATAATGACACATTGAGTTAAGCCATATTCTTTCCTAAAATGATTTTACCATAGTGGGCTAGGATTGACTCAAAGACAAAAAAATTTAAGTCCCAAGCTAAAATAGTGTATACAAGATAGCTAATATAGTATGATGAATGAACTACCATACCAGGTTTGAAAATTTCCCCCAGCATAGACTTGATGAGCAATTGCCTACCATTAAAGTGCAGATTTTGGACTGTTGCATTCTTGTAATGTTTGTGTTTGATATTATTTAGGTTTATAAATATTTAACAAATCAAGTTGTGTTGTGTAGGTTATTTGTGATATTAAATTGACATAATAGAGCACCAAATAAGACATTTCATTTGTTTTACCATGGCTCTTTTTTTATTACCCTATTTTGATAAACTATAAAAGGAAATCTTATTTAGAAGCTCATTTATGTTATTTGCCTAAAGCCTTTTGCAATATGGGTGTGTATTGTGTTAGTACTCAATGATTCACATGTTATCTCCTAACTAGTTGTGTCAAATTTAAAATTCATTATAGCTCCCTAATTGATGCATCTAAAATAATTATTGTACTTAAATAGAGTAGAAAATCTTTCTCACTAAATATGCTTAGTTCGCAACATTTATGTTGGGTTTTTAACTATGTTAGATTCCATTCTCATAATCAAGTTATTCTTTTATATGTGAATATATATCAATACTTTTTGCATTGATCATTTGTAAGGAGAAGATAACATACACTTGGACTTACCTTACCCATTTTTTCATATGGATTTTGATATAACATCCCTCTTTTACCATTGCTTAAATGAAAACTACCATGAAACTACAACTGTGGTATGAAAATCATAAATTTAATTGTTTTTCCACTTTGTGATTGCCATTATATCTTATAAAATATTTTTAAATAAACTAAAAAAAAACATTGGAAACCATTATATCCCCAATCGGTTCTACACATAGTTGGATATCATTTCGACCATGAGCCATGGTTGCAAGTCATATATACATCCACATAATTAGGAAACTTAAAAAATATTATCCAATATAAAATATTTGATTTTTGAGTCTCATGCAACTATTTAAATAAACTAGCTTGATTAAATAGTGTTGTAAATTTATCCTAGGGTAGCTCATGTGAAACACCCTCTTCTTCTAGTCCACAGGAAACAAATCCATATCCTTAAATTGCACTAAAATATATATAATTAACACTAGGGTAATTTATTTTTCCATTGATAATTTTCAATCCATATGCCACTTCCTATTACCTCTATAAAAGTTTGTTGAGCCAACTCTATTTCATCACACTCAAAATAAAGAACCCCAATGTTATTTAGCAATTCAACCAGTACTTCTTCTCTATTCTTCTTCAAAAAAGTCTTTGATGTCTTTAAAGAATCTAAGGATGTATTGGGGTCTAAATATATCAATAAATCATCCATCTTAATAAAAGCATGTACATCATGTGGGTCTATATGAGTTGCCTTTTTGAAAACTTCTAAATCCTTCTCCACCTGCCCTTGCTTAGCATATATGTGTCCCATAGCCTTTAAGGTCTCACAATTCTCAGGGTGAACCTCTAAAACCTTTTCAAAATTTTAGAGACAATTCTTAAGATCTCATGATTTCATTTGAACATGTCTCAACCCAAAATAAGGCAACACAAATTCATGTGGTCTCACGGTGTCCTTGATTAAAACTAAGTAGTATCAACCTGTAACATAAATTCATGTGGTTTCATAATCACCTTTTCTATGATATGATCATGTAATATTATAATATTAATGATACTTCAGCATAGTATGGTCTATTGAAACAAGAGCTATCTCAGTCAATTGTTCCATAAGAAAATGTTACTCTATGAAGAAAAAATTGTTTGTTAAATAATTGTGTGCCATGGCACAATATGGGTATACAATTAGAAGGGTAAAAAATTCTCTCTCCATAAAAATTATCTTTAAACTCAAGGTCAAAAAAATTTACAAAATGCTTATAACAAATTTAAATTCTACACTAACCCCACAAGGACTTGGTAGATGGCACCATTATTATTATGAATGAATTCACATCATGCCATGATACCATGGTTTTTTACATTCATATAAACAACTCTTTATTTACAAGGCTTCCCCAGTTAAACAAATAACCACATCAAATGGAAAAAATAACTTGTTAATCAAGAAACTTTTAATATATGCATATTAAGTTAAAAATGTTGATAACAATCATTTTACAATGAGGTTGGCCAATAGTTTTCATGTGGCATCTCCAAGTTTCTCACTCACTCTATGTGCTTAAAAGATGGGGTAGGAGGAGCAGAGTTATTAAAATTAAGAATTAGATACCCTCATCTAAAACATGTGGTTGGCCCACAATTATCAGTGTCAAAATCTTTTCCATGTGGTCAAATTGGACTTTCTAGAAGTGTATATGGTAAACATACATGTATATGATAAGTAGGTATATATTTTTTATTTTTTTTATTTATAAAATATAAAAATGGACTAAAAAAATCACATAATTATTAAATGGACATCAAATTTAATATTAAAATTATTTTATAAATTTAAAATAAATATTAAATTTAAGGTTATTTATTAATTATTAATTTCAAATTTTTATATAATTTAAAATTTATACTATTGACTTAATATCACATGAAAAATCTAATAGAACTCCTCAAAGAGGTTTTCATGTTGGCACTACTATTCAGACTCAACGCATTGATGGATATAAAGATAGGTAAACTATTATCTAAAATAACATGTACTTCAAAACATATATAATATCAAGATTCCTAATTAATATAGGAAGAAGTCCATTTTTAATTAAAAAATTTGGGATAATGTTAAAATATATTAACTCTATAAAGGAAGGGATGAGAAATCCATTTTCCATTTGGAGAAAGATGATCCTAAAAAATACTTCACTTACAGCCATACTCTATCAAATGGATAAACTAAGGAAAATATATTTATGTTAGTCAACAATGTGTTATGCCATAGGCAATCAAGTCATTTGGTGATATGGTGTTCTGTAATGTAGCAATCATAAAGGTTTGAAATTTTTTTCTTAGTCATTGATACATGTGAATATAAGAGACGTATTATCTTTAGGTTCTACTACCATGGTATCACATCACACAATATTTATGCATCAACAATATTTATGTGGATGATAAATGATGTCTTATAATTATTTATTAAGTTTTTTGTGGTTATTTATTTATAAAAATTCACTTTTAATGGTGGACTCTTTGTGATCTAAGTAACTTTACCAATGGACTAACAACCTTTCAATTCTATGAATTTTTTTGAATAAATGATTATTGAACTTAGTTGAATTTATTGATCTTAAAAAGTGATAATAATAATCAATAACTTTTTATCACCTTAATTTTTTAAGTGCTTAATATACTAATATACTATTCTACATATTTTAGAAAAATAAAAAAATGTCGTTAAATTAACTTTCATTTTTTTATATAATGTGATTTTAAGATCTAGTATATCAATTTAATCTTACAAGTAGCCCTGAAAATGATAATAAAAATGATGTGCTTTAGAACATGCATTATACTATAGAATAACAAAGTTGTATTGATATTTATTAGGGCCCTCAACAATGTACAATATTGGAAACAACCCTCTAATAATTATAATAGAAACAAGTATAATATATTTCTCAAATGACTTTTATGTTATAATAAACACTTTAAATATTTAGTTGATTTCTATAAAATAAATTAATAATAATTAAAACTTATAAAATACACACACTGTCAGGGAAACCACGAACAATAAACATGCTCCGATCCCTACTGAGTCAGGATCTTGCTCTACCAATTAGAACACATGTGATTACTTCTTGTATTAGCAACTAAACACGGAATTATACCAGAATCAATAAGTAACTAGAAATATGAAACAACACAGGAATATGAGAGACAATACACAATTGTATTAATAATCACTCAGAAGAATATACAATAAGAAAGATGCCACTTCTTCCTCCACCTCAAAGGTTCACCATGCCTCAAGACCTTCTTCCCTCTCTCTCTCGGTCCCAACAATCAACTCCAATATAGAATTGATGTTCACCTTTCCAACCAGTCAGTAACACACTACCAATTCACCAAGTACACAACCGTACTCCAAGTAGATCTCCTGCTCTCTACTGCTACCTGCAAATCACTAGACCTTACTTACCATGTAGATATATCTACACCCCTGAATAACCCTTGTCCTTGCCTCACCAAGTCCTTATGATTCTTTAACCAGTACCCCAGTGGATCAGCTCCTTGACCTTGCAGACCTTGCAACTCTCCCTGATCATACACACTCAACACCCCTTTGGAACTAGGAGGAGCTACACTAGCTCTCTCTAAAAGCTCTATGGCTTTCTAGCACACTTTTACAATACAATCATGAGTCTATTATATAGATCTCATCCAAACAATAATTAGACAATAGTACAATAATTAAATCCGCAGCTCTCAGTCTAAAATTAGCTCTAAACATGCAAACACTTGGTTCGTCAACTGACTACCCATAATATACTCGCAGTCAAACCACACAGGAGACCGACGTCGGTCCCTGTCCGCCTGGGGGTGCCGACCCCGGCCGATATATGACCGACGTCGGTTGCCTTCTATCTCCTTCCTGCCATCGTCGGTTGGCCTGACCGACGCCGGTGTCTGTGACACTCTGCAACTCTTCTGCAACCTCCTCCATGTCTGCATCAGTGAAGCTTTTAGCTCCACAACCTAACACACACATCTCTAAAATATATACATGATACCCACCATATACTCATGAAATGATAAAAAGAACAAATAATTATATATATATATATATATATATATATATATATATATATATATATATATATATATATATATATATAAATGTGACATTCAATTAGAGTGAAAAATGTTCCTCTTTTTAAAAATGAAAAAATTATAAAATTAGTATAAATATATTAAATATATTTATTTGAAAATCATCAAAAGATATCAATCTTAAGATTCTTAATTATATCAATGTGTCAAGCTCAAAATAATCTTTCTATAAAAAAAATGGAGTTCCAATTTGTATCTTATGACCAAAATATTATGAATTTTCAATTGAATTTTTTTTTTTAAGAAAAAATTATGGTGGTAAGTGGAGCTCACTTATAGTTGTTTATAATGTTTGATCGCTCTTACTACAAGCAAGCATATTTTTAGATGTATTTTGTTATATTTATGTAAAATACCATGTTAATCTATTTCATATTGGTGAAATTACATCTATTAAAAATATTCATAAATATTATTATAAATAAACTTCCTAACCATTCATTCCATGCAATAACAATAATGTTTCTAAAGACGGATATGTAGCCACTCAAAATACACATGTAATGTGAAACATCACAAGTATTTGAAATGTGATGAGGACTAATACAAAGCAAGAATAGGACTTTATTACCAAATGTATTGTCATATATTTAATTCTATAGAATTTGGTTCAACATCTTATGACTCCTGGAGGTATACTAAAGTAATGAATTCATTTTAATACATAATTAAACTCTGTATTTTAGACCAATCAAAATTTATTATTGTTTGTGAAATAAAGTATTTATAATTTTCAAATAATCAACTTGTGAATTTGTTAAAAAAATGAAAAAAGACATTTATTTGTGTTTTCATTGGTTGATATTGTAAACATGTTATTAAGGGGCAGAGTACTTGGCATAATTGTTGATAATGAGAATAAATGTGTTGTCAAGTGTAAGGCTCAAAAATATTGGGGATTTGATTTTTAAATTAAATGTGAATATGCATAGTTAAGGCAGAAGCCTAGGCAAGGATTGAGTTGTTTTCATTAATATTTGGCATTATGTCTCAATGAATGACATTTGACACAATGACCACTCTATATGTGGTATCAATTTGCCTCATTTAAATAATTTTAATTTGACATAATATTTATGAGTATTATCTACATTTTTATGATGGTATTTATGCAACTTGTGCCTCCTATAGTAATCATTTTGGCTTTGTATTTGCTTTCCTACAACATCAATAGAGAGCACAGGGTTGTATGCACATGGATGCATACATAGCGAGATATATTAATGGTATATATTGCTAAGGTATTTCTCCATGATCAAATTGAGAAGGAAAGTTTTGATATCGTAACTAGCATTTTTTGAAACTTTAATGAGATTTTTTAGATTAAAATTTTAAAAAAAGGCTTTAAAGGGTTTGAAGGGTTTTAAAATATAGCACTTTATGGCATAGTTAGGATATTGAATTATGTAATTATTTAGGTTTATTTTGTAGGGTTTTTCATTTTCCAAGATTTTTATTAAAGTTTTAGGGTTTTAGGTGTTTCATGACTTTTAAAACTTGTCAAGTTCAGATCAATTACAGTAAAATTACTGAAATAATTGATTAGTTCCAAAATTTAACTAGGAAATTTTATTAAAAGTTGGTAATCATAACCTAAGGCTAGGGTTTATTTGAGGTAGTATATATTTTTTAGATATTGACTAAATATTTTTAGAATTGGCCATGTCCAAGTTGATATGCCTCTACCTTCCTAAATTTATTTTTTTGTCAAGAAGATTTAACTTACAAGTTAGGTCTATAATATTTTTTGTTTTTTTAATTTCATTTGAAGATCATTTGTAAAATAATGGAGTTTATTAAAAAAATTATAAAAATTGGGACACATGGCATTGTCAGGATTAAAATGAAACTTTTATTTTTTTTTCCCTATTTTATATTTTAGGAAGGTGTGCATACCCATCCCAATGTGGATGGAATTATCATAAGTGGTGATGGTAGCAGTTTACATAATAATGGTGATGGTAAATCAGACATGTAAGGCTCTCTATACATAGGTTCTATTATAGTGGGTATCTACTACAGTGTTCATCTCTCCATTTCTATTCCAAATGCATCTAATATTTTTTAGTTTAAATACTAATGCATCTAATATTTTTGGGTTAAAATACTATGACTTAGTATATAATTTCCTCATCCTCAATGTGCCCATAGGCTCCTTCCTCTTCCTTGGCCTTTTGGCTAGCATTTTATATGATATGGAGGTATTTTAAGGGCATAAAATAAATTCAATCCCATCTCTAACAACATGGTCATATGTAAACTTTAATGGTATCTCCTAAAATATAATGACACATTGAGTTAAGCCATATTCTTTCCTAAAATGATTTGATCATAGTGAGCTAGGATTGACTCAAAGATAAAACATTTTAAGTCCCAAGCTAATATAGTGTATACAGGATAGCTAATATAGTATGATAAATGAACTACCATACCAGGGTTGATAATTTACCCTAGGTTAGACATGATGAGCAATTGACTACCATTAAAGTGCAGGTTTTGGACTATTACATTCTTGTAATGTTTGGGTTTGATATTGTTTACGTTTATAAATATTTAAAAAATCAAGTTGTGTTTTGAAGGATATTTTTGATATTAAATTGACACAATAAAACATCAAATCAAACATTTCATTTGTTTCACCAAGGCTCTTGTTTTTATTACCCCATTTTGATAAACTATGGAAGGAAAGCTTATTTAAAAGTTCATTTATGTTATCTGCTTAAAGCCCTTTACAATATGGGTGTATAATGTACTCAATGATTCACATGTTATCTCCTAATTAGTTGTCTCAATTCAAAAATTCTTATATTTCCCTAATTGATGCATCTAAAAGAATTATTGTACTTAAATGGAGTAGAAAATCTTGCTCACCAAATATGCTTAGCTAGCAACATTTGTATGGGTTCTCAACTATGTTAGATTCCATTCTCATAATCAAATTGTTCTTTTATATTTGAATACATATAAATACTTTTAACATTGATCATTTGTAGGGAGAACATAATATGCTCTCGGACTTACCTTGCCCATTTTTCCATATGGATTTTGATATAGCATCCCTCTATTGCCATTTCTAAGATGAAAACTACCATGAAACTACAACTATGGTATGAAAATCATAAATTTTATTCTTTTTCAACTTTGTGCTTTCCATTATATCTTGTAAATTATTTTTAAATGAACTAAAATAACTATTAGCAACCATTATACCCCCAATCATTTTTAGGCATAGTCAGATATCATTTCAACCATGAGCCATGGTTGTAAGTCATATATATACATCCACATAATCAAAAAACTTGAACAATATTAGCCTATATAAAATATTTTATTTTTGAGTCTCATGTAACTGTTCAAACAAACTAGCTTGATTAAATAGTGTTGTAACTTTATCCTAGGGTAACTCATGTGAAACACCCTCTTATTCTAGTCCACAAAACAAATCCATATCCTTAAATTACACTAAAACAACTATAGAGTTAACACTAAGATAATTTATTTTTTCATCGATAATTTTAAACCCGTATGCCACTTCCTATTACCTCCATAAAATTTTGTTTAGTCAACTCTAGTTCATCATGCTCAAAATAAAGAACCCCAATGTCATTTTACAATTCAATTGATACCTCTTCTCTATTCTTCTTCAAAAGTGACTTTGATGTCTTTAAATAATCTAAGGTTGTATTGGGTTCCAACGATATCAATAACTCACACATCTCAATAAATGCATGTGAATCATGTGGGTCTATATGAGTTGCCTTTCTAAAAACTTCCAAATCCTTCTCTACCTACCCTTGCTTAGGATATATGTGTCCCACAACCTTTAATGTATCACAATTCTCAGGGTGAACCTCTATAACCTTTTTAAGTTTTGAGAGGGAACTCTTAAGATCTCATGACTTTATTTGAACATGTCCCAACCCAAAATAAGGCAACACAAATTCTTGTGGTTTCATGCTTTCCTTGAATGAAGCCAAGTAGTAGTAGCTTGAAACACAAATTCATGTGGTTTCATATTCACCATTGTTATGATATGATCGTGACATATTATAATATGAATGAGACTTCATCATAGGGTGGTCTATTGAAATAAGAGCTACCTCAGTCAATTGTTCCATAATAAAATGTTGCTCTGTGTAGAGAAAAATGTTTGCTAAATGATTTTATGCCATGACACAATATAGGTATATAATGAGTAGGATAAAAAATTATCTCTCCATGAAAACTATATTTAAACTTAAGGTCAAAAAAAATTTAAAAATTCTTAGAATAAATTTCAATTCTATACTAGCTCCACAAGGACTTAGCAGATAACGTCCTTGTTATTATAAATGAATTTATGTCATGCCATGATGCCATGTTTTTCTATAGAGTTGGTTTCAACATCTTATTATTATGAATGAATTCATATCATGCCATGATACCATGTTTTTTTACCTTCTTAGAAAGAACTCTTTATTTACAAGGCTTCCCCATTTATACAATTAATCACATCAAAAGGAAAAAGTAACTCACTAATCAAGAAACTTCTAATATATGCATTAAGTCAAAAACATTGATAATAACCATCTTACCATGAGGTTGGCCAACAATTTTCATGTGGCATCTCCATGTTTCTCACTCCCTCTGTGTGCTTAAAATATGGGGTAGGAGGGGAATAGTTATTAAAATTAATAATTAGATACCCTCATCTAAAACATGTGGTTGGCCCATAATTATCAATGTCAAAATATTTTGCATGTGGTCAAATTGGACTTTCTAGAAGTGTATATGGTAAACATACATATATATGGTAAGTATGTATATATTTTTTTATTTTCTTTATTTATAAAATAGAAAAATGGATTAAAAAATCACATAATTATTAAATAGACATCAAATTTAATATTAAAACTATTTTATAAAATTTAAATAAACATTAAAGTTAAGGTTATTCATTGATTATTAATTTCAATTTTTTGTATAATTTAAAATTTATACTATTGATTTAATATCGCATGGAACATCTGATAGAGCTCCTTCTCGAAAGGATTTTCATGTTGACACTACCATTTAGACTCAATGCACTAAAGGACATAAAGATAGGTTAACTATTCTCTAAAATAACATGTACTTCAAAACATATATATAATATCAAGATTCCCAATTAATATAGGAATAAAAGGTCCATTTTTAATAATAAATTTGGGATAATGTTAAAATATATCAACTTTATAAAGGAAGAGAAATCTATTTTCCATTTTCTAAATGATAATTTTTCAATTTAATTATATTTTTGAAAGAAGAACCTAAAAAATACTTCTCTTGCAGGCATACTCTATTGGATGGATAAACTAAGGAAAATATATTCATGTTAGTCAATAATGTGTTATGCCAATGACAATCAAGCCATTTAGAGATATGGTGTTGTGTAATGTGGCAATCATATAGGTTTTCAATTTTTTTCTTAGTCATTGATATATGTGAAAATAAGAGATGCAACATTATATTTAGGTTCTTCTACCATGGTGTCACATTACACAATATTTATGTAGATGAGAAATGATGTCTTATGATTATTTATTAAGTTTTTTGTGGTTACTTATTTAGAAGACATCTTCACTTCTAATGGTGGACTCTTTGTGATCTATGTAACTTTAATCAATGGAATAACAACCTTTCAACTCTATGAATTTTTTTGACTAAGTGATTATTGAAAATTAGTTGAATTTATTTATCTTAAAAATGATAACAATAATCAATAACTTTTTATCATCTTGATTTTTTAAGTGTTTAATATGCTAATATATTATTCTATGAATTTTAGAAAAAAAAATTGTTAATTTAACTTTTATTTCTTATATAATGTGATTTTAAAGTCTATTATATCATTTTAATCTTACAAGTAGACCTAAAAATGATAATAAAAATGATGTGTTTTGGGGCATACATTATATTAAAGAATAACAAAGTTTTATTAATATTGATCACTACCCTCAATAATGTACAATATTGAAAACAACCCTCCAATACTTATAATATAAATAACTGTAATATATTACTAAAATGAATTTTATGTTATGATAAACACTCTAAATGTTTACTTGATTTATATAAAATAAATTAATAATCAATAATAATTAAAACTTGTAAAATACATACACATATCTAAAACATATACATAATACTCACCATATACTCATGAAATGATAGAAGACCAAATAATTATATATATATATATATATATATATATATATATATATATATATATATATATATATATATATATATATATATATATATATATATATATATGTGATGTTCAATTAGGGTGAAAATATATTCCTCTTTCTAAAAACTAAAAAATATATAAAATTGGTATAATATCTTAAATATATTTATTTGAAAATTGTCAAAAGATATCAATCTCAAGATCCTAATTTATGTCAATTTATTTACATCAATGTGTCAAGTTCAACATATATATTTTTTTTTAAATTGAGACTCCAATTTTTAAATGCCAAATTAAAGATTGGAATTAAAAGTGAACACTCACTACATAACAACCTACCACCACCTCCCCCAATTACTATTACAGAATGCCTCCACTGTCAATATATTTTTCAAGAGTGCCTTCAAAAACTTCCCCAGCCACATGATCCATAGCAAATTTTCACTCTCTTTTAACTAGTGCCATGATTGCATTAGGAGAAAACCTCGAAGATAGGCTCTACTGTAGGATTTTAAGCTAGTTTAACAAACACATAATTATTGGGAAGCAAAGGGGTAAGTTTTTATTTGTGCCTATGCTTCTTTCCTACCTAGTTTCACCTTTTAACCATTCTCAATGGGTATATTATTAGCACCCATTGCCACACTTACTGTAACCTCCAAACCTCAAACAGGAAAAGAGTCTTCCAACTCCTACCTTGCCCTAACATGAGAGATGTTATGTTCTCCTTTTTTACCCAAGCCAACCTCAGACCCTAGCTAGTATTGCACCTAATGAATCTCTTCTTCAATGTCTAGTTGGTTATCCTTGGAAGATCAAACCCCAAATCCAAGTGAAAGGGAGTGCTAATCCTTCTACTTCTTCCCCCGCTCACACACCATAATTTATATCTATATATTAATATTAGTATAATAAAAATATAATATATAATAATATGAATATATTTAATTATATTATATTATATTGTAATGTATATTATTATTATATTTTTTTTATATTATAGTATAAAATTAGCAGTTATTTTCATGGTACAAGAAAAATTAGAGGTTAGTTCAAAGTAGTTCCCCTATTTATTAATGGCTTCTGCATATGATATTGTTGTTATTGTTGATTTAATAATAATAAACTAACAATAATATGATGTTCATTGACCTGAGCAAGGAAAACAATAAATTGGAGTATTCAAATAGTATACTTGTATTGTCTTGTCTTTATTGAAAAATTGGAGGATAACCTTTTAACATGAATATAAGAATCATCACTCATTTAAAGAAACAAAGGTTTTTGAGCCTCATCTTTAAACATGTATGCCGCATAAAATTTGAAGGCTACGTTTTTTGTTTTTGTTTTTTTTAAGTATAAAAATAGGGGAAAGAAATCTGGCAGTCAAAGTGAGTGTCCCAAATTAATAAAAAATGAAAATAAAATATAACATATGTTATAAATTTATAAATTTAAATCATAAATTTATGTAATGTCATTATTAAAAAAAAATCGACAACAACAACCATTTTTAAATGCACATATGGCAAGGGTAAGTTTAATGGTTGAAAACAAGCAAGTTGTTAGTTTGATTCTAGGTAGGCAAACATTGAGAAGACATCAACCAATCAATAGGAAATCAGTTTCATAATAAAATAAATAAGGAAGTTTATATTCTTTAAATATCAACATAGCAAAAAGCTACATGATTCAAAACATATCTAAAGGACAAACAATTTTTTTTGTTCACTAATTTAGTATTTTTGCATGATTTAAAATATATCTATTTTCCTTAAATATAATAATATGTCTAACTAACCAGTCATAAAAACACAACAAACTTTAAATTGATTTCTATCCAACTTTGGCATCACAATGCAGACACATTACATAAGAGAATAAACATGAAAAGGATTACATCACATAAATTTGTATTGCAACTCATGTGCTTCATTTGAATGACAATGGTCATAGTTATGAGTTTTTTAATCTTCGTATAAAGCCTTGCCTTGATAAAATCATACCCATTTTCAAAAGGAAACCAAAAATAAATTGTGTTGTAGGTGTAATATAGATGTAGGTATCAAATAGATCAACTAAAAAACAAACAAATTAGGCCACTTGAATATCTATTTGTGATAGCTGATATCATGTGTACAAATAAAAATATAATATTTGTTAAGCTATAAATAATGTGACAATATAACTAAACAACAATTGCATCAATTCTTTTATTGTATTCTAATAGACCTATTTTCACAAATAAATTATAACCAGTAACCTCAAATCATTGTGCACTACAATCAGAAGAATGGGTATAGAATTTCTCAAACTCATGCATGCACATAAAATATAAAATAAAAAGAAAACCTTTGTAAAAAAACTAATATCTAATATATCAAAAAAATGTCATTTTCAAACTCCCATACCCCTTACATATTATTAACTCTTTACAATGAGTCAACTTATCCCAACGAAACTTTATTTCAATCCTTAAATGAATAAAATAAAAATATACTTACAACTAAAAACTAAAAAATAGCCTTGACTAATATTCATTCTATGCATTTAAATAAAATTTAAAAATAAATGAGCAAGAACAACCTTTACTCTTACATCTTTTATACACCCACAATTGACACAACAAAAGTATGCTCAACTTTGAATTGGTTCTTAGTTCAAATACCATTTGCCTTGTTTCCATCTTTTTTAAAGCCAGTATAATATCACTAAATGACTGATATTATCTAAATAGAACTGCTTAATGGGTAATTGTTCATCTATTTGTTTGATATTCCAGAATTACTCATAACATGGCATTGCCCTCCAATATGAAAATTGGTGAGAACAATTCACAACACATAATATTATGTTAATATAAATGTAAATATAATAATATAGTATAATTATTAAATTAGTATAATATATGATTATGATTATTGATTATTAAAATAATATTATAATATATGAACATAAAAACCATAAGCTAGTTGGAGGATCCACAAAGCCACATGAACACGTGTTGTATCTTATTAATAACCTAAATCATACAATAACATTAGTGATGAAGAATGATATATATTGGATACATGTTCCTCTTCCTATTTAGTTTTACACAAAATGAGTATCATTCATCCATGGCTTACAATAATAGACAGAGCATAAGGCCTACAAATAAGTGAAAAGCAAAATTATATTAAAAAAAAACATAAAATACTAGAAACTAAACTCCAATACACACCTAAATAATATTTTAACAAATTTTGAAATATTAAACATATGAATATTTAAAAACCTAATACCATATAATATTTAATATCTAAATTTTTTTTTTTTTTTTTAAATCTGTAAAAATTAAAACTTTTACTTAAACTAAAACATAACTTTAAAAAACTAAAAAAATCTAGATTTACAAATCAAATAGCCTAAAATCTAAAAAATACATAATAATAATAGAAAAAACCATGAGTTAATAATCAAAACCACTCTTAATTAACCCAAAATAATGAACTACTAACATTAAAAGACAAAGCCACTTAAAACTTAATATTAAACCTAAATCGAAACTAAATCCATAACCTAATTCTTCAAGGATCAAAAACATGGAAAGTATGACAACCTTGTGGTTTTGTGAGCCATGAAAGAGCAGCTTGGATGGTTGTAATGGAGTTATATGGGTTTTTTGAATATCATGAAGTTTGCATAGAAGATATTTATGCCTTGGCAAGGCTGTTGACTATTGATTGTGAGGTGTGTCATAGAGGATCATGCAAATTATATTTGTACATAGACTATTTTGATTCAATTAGATTATAGGGCCAAAATCATTTACAAAAAATTAGAAATCACTCTCCACAAAAACCCAAACACCACCGATGAAAACCACTAAGTGTGGTGTCAGCATTCCAATAATAAAAATAGAATATGTTTTTCTTTATCTCTTGTGAAACAAATCTATGAGCCTCACCCCATCATATAGCTTTCGACTAATAATTACTTTATATATAATCAATAATCAATAAATCAATTGTGAGACATATAATGTACTTTATAAAGTGAGGATATGATCCTCCTTATTGCAAATGAATTATTGGTGGATGCCCCTTAGGGGCAATTGTCAGAATAATTAGCCATTACAAAATGGAGTCTTCAAATGAGAATCCCCTAGTGAAGATAGTTTAGTGATTACAAGATATTATAATGATACAGCCCAAAATCAAGACCAATTTTATTTACCTATGTTTTTGTCATGAAAACCTATCCACACATAGATGTATAATGTAATTACTCCATACCAATAGTATTATTATATTGCCTATCACTATAGCAAATTGGTGTATTTAGGCATGGAATTATAGATGTATGGTTATACACATATTTTTTGACAAATGTATGTACACTTGTATACATGGTTTTATTTTGAGTTGTTATCTTGTCAACAAAAAATCTATATATGTGAGGTGAAGACCCTACTTCTATAGTTTCATTTGTCAATAATGGCAAAGCCACAACTTGAATTGGGAGTAATAAACATTTCCAATATAGAATTAACATTGATGGGGAAAACTAGAAAAGAGTATGGAGGAAATATCATTCATCTTCATTCTCAAGCTCTAAAATGTCTCAATTTTTTAAGGCAAGGCTTTCCAAGCACCGGGTTACAGATACACTATTGGTGGAGCTTGAGGTAATGACCTATTTTTTCATACATGTTATTGCTAGGTTTATGGAGATTTTAATTTGTTTCATTTCAAAAATGATGGAGGACATCTAATGGTAGAATGGAGAAAATTTCATATTTCAAGCCATGAAAGTAGCTGTGGAGATGGTTTTCATGTGGAACTAATGGTGAATAGCCAATCTATATAATTCTTTTATAGCTAGTTCAAAGCCCTCTAAAATTTAGGTTGTATTTAGAAAATGTTTGTTTTTCATCTTTATAGCAAGTAATAAAGCATCTCCAATGTCAGGCATCTTGAACATAAATGGTGACAATTCTTCAAACATAAGTTTTACCAAGTTACAATGCTTTTATTCTCCCTAGTCTTGTGATCCCAACTGCATCTCCAGTAGCTTTTGTAATAGGGATAAATGTACCTAATTCTTGAGCATCATCAAATCTCTCATGATATCATTGTGGATAGCACTCCTTCCAAATAGATATAAAACTTTTTCTAATCACTTCCCTTCTGATAAAGTATGGTCAACTTGCTTGATGTAGAACTGCAAGCACTCCAGGTTGAAGGAGGTATCTAGAGCCATGAGCCATGCCAATACTTCCTCATTGTAATAGAGGTATTTGTGATAGAAACTATATTTTCCACTCACACTTATTCACCTCTTTCACCACAAATTAAAACTTGTGACCATTGATTCACTTCTGAAATCTTTGAGTAGAAGCCACTTTGTTTCTCTCTGTTTGGTACAACATGGATTTCCAATAGTGACATGGCTAAATAGAAATAGTTTACAAAATATAAGCTTCTAGTTTCACTATCAACAACCTCTAGGGCACATTGAATATAGATATGCAAAACAAACTAGTTATGAAAACAAATACCCTAACAACAAAATTGCTTAGCAACCACGTGTCAGAATTTGAATGGATTTAACGACATATTCTCTTTCTTATCTCTTGTGAAATAAATCCTAGGACCTTGTCCCACTATATAAGCCTCCAACTTAAATATTATTATAAAATGATCATTAATAATTTATATATATATATATATATATATATATATTTATATTTATATTAATATTATTTTATATAAATATATTTTATTATTATATATCATTCATTATTTTATTACAATATATAATGATATAATATTTACAAAGTATAGTAATAATAATAATAATAATATATTATGATTATATATGTGAACATAATTAAAAATAACAATATATAATATTATAATAAAATATTAATATATTATATAATATTAATAATTAATATATTTAATATATAATATTATAAAAAAAATTAAATATATATATATACACATACATAAACATAAACTATAATAATTATACATAAATTAATTTAGAGATTATATATAGACTAACTTTGATTCATAGATAAAGTCATGTATAATGATCACTTTAAATAATAAAAACTTTTACTAATTTGAATATGCATTAAGTTTATAAATTGATTAAAAGTATATTAATTTATATATCAATTATACATAAATTTATGACATATCTAAGATTATCAAAATTTGATGGTATATATAAAAATTAGTATACATATTTTAGATAAATATATGTAAAAGATATCGAGAGATATCATTCTTCAAGTGCCTATATGATATTAGATTTGTGAAATAAATAGAATAGTTCACTTTAAGAATGATATCTCTTGGTGTCTTTTACATAGATTTATCTAAAATATTTATACTAGTTAATTATTAATTTAAAATATTAAAATAGATATATAAAGACTTACATACATGAATGCATATATACATATAATTAAGTAATATAATATTTAAATTATTAATTTTTAAATTAAATTTCTTATTTTAATTCATATTTTGTTTGTTACACATTTTCTCTGGTACATACAATTGCACTCCACAACCATAATTAGGGCCTTTATGTATCATTTATATAAATATTCTTGAGGATTAGGAATCACTCTATCAAGTTGCATTCATTCCAAATTCATCCATAATAAAATTCATCCAATGAACATTTAAGTTTTAAAATTTTATTAAATGATATGGTTCACATGGGACTAAAATGTTTTGTTAATCAACGTTGCCCATATAAATCATAGTAAAAGATGGAAACACTAAAGTAAATATATAATTTTATTTAATAGTTTAGTGTGCTCAAAATTTTCCATTATATTTTTAAAAAAATAGATTGTAATTTAATACAAATAATTGTACATAGATCCATGACCCATACAACAATCATATTTAATTTACAAACCTAAGCATAGTTCTATTTTTATTTCAGTTATAGATAACTAAAATAATAATAAAATATTGTCACCTAGTGCTACTACAGTGAAATTAACATCTCTATTAAAAAAAAAATCTTCTTTAAACTCTTTTTGTAGGCTCAACTAAGAAAAAAACAACATAATTATTAATCTATCGAATAATAGTTTTTTAGCCTAGAAATGAGCCTAGTTTTGAACCCCCTTTATTGACTATAGAATCAGTATAAGTTTCACTTGATAAATTTAGAGAGCCTAGTTACAATTCCACTCAAAATATACTTTGAAGTCTTAGTTGGAAGTAGAGTTCATTCCTTTCAAACACACACTAGCATTAAAATTTAAATAAAAAATAACTAATTTTAATACACAAACTAAAAAATAATTTGTTGGTGCACTTAGCACTACATGGAGAAAATGGAAATAGAATTTGGTATTATGAATAATCATATTGGACAACCTTACTATTTCAAAAAATATAAAATTAATATGTGACGATGGAGGGTTGGTTGATATTAAAAAATATGTAATTTAAGTTTTAACTTGTAATTATGTTCACTCAAAAAAATCTATTTTTAATAAAAATTTAATATGGTATAATAATGTTGATTGAGTTTTAACTTGTAATAGTGTTCATTCATAAAATTATATTGTTAATAAAAATTAATATGGTATAATAATGTTGGCTAGTTTTTCTTAAATGAATTTTTTTCTAAATGACAGTTAAATGGACGTCAAATTTAAGGTTAGAGTTAAAAGTGAACACACTTACTACATTACAACTTACCACCACCATCTGGATGCTATTTTAGAATGTCTCTCAATATGTATGTATGTATATGAATAATTTGTATATGTATATACATTAATATAGTATTTTTAATTACCTAGAAGTGGTAATTGGATGCTAAGAGTGTCACTTGAGTTAACCTATCACTAGACTAACTATAGACCTATCTTTGAGCATTAGAATTACTTTTCCAATCATTTAGTAAACCATAGTCACCTATATCCAGTCAAAACACAGTCCCATAACTATCATCTCAGACCCCACTCCAAACCAATTAGAAATCTACAAATAGGATATTAGCGCCATATTTGGGATACTACAGCCACATGGTGCTAGTGTCCCCAATGGGATGTTACTGTCCTTAGCCCTATATCTTCCTAATATATACTTTTAAAAATGTGTTTCCCTCTTAAGGTTGATCTAAGCACATTTTATTATCCATACAAGCAATAAAACCCTATAAATGCAAGTCTAATCCACCTCTATTCACTAGATGCAAAAGATATTCAAACCAAAGATAAAGTTACGAAAAATCAAGGTATTTGATCCCTATTCTACCCTAATTTATGAATACTACCATCTATAATAGCCCTAAGTCCAATTTTTAAGCATTTCAAAACTCAAGCACATTCAATGCATCCAAGGCCACTCTTATTCTAGCCTTCACTTACACATACATCAAGCACTAGGTGGGAGAACTACATCAGACTTTATCCCTCTTTAGAGTATTGTTATGTAGGTAAATATCTACATAGTAGGGTGTTGAGGATGTCCAATATATCCTCCTAACACACACAAAATTATTTATCATGACATACTTGAAATGAGATTAAGGTTTGCACATCAAATCAAGTTTTCTAGGTATAACATAGAGCTCATGTTTTAGTCATGCAAGAATAAAACATATAGACATAGGTGTAGCTGCTCCCCAAAAATAGGATCAGTCCTATAAAGGGGACATTAGTGCCAAATTGAGGATAGTACACACAAATAGTACTACTATCCAAATTAGGTATTATTGTTCATTGAATAAATAAACATCAAAATCATGTTGACAACACATACTACTACCCAGATCTCAACTTTCAGAACCCAAATCATCTGCAACAATTAGTTTTCAGCTAAGTATCTATTTATGCCTATTTATTATTATTATTAGAAATTCAAATAATGTCAAATGTCATAAAAATTAGTACTTAATTATTACATATTTATTGACTAATTTAGGCATCTCAACCCCTTTAATCTAACATAAGATTTTCATTATAAGACTCTAAAAGGTTAAATGATTTGGTGAACTCATCTTACTTTGAATATTGCTTCAAACCCTATCTTACATTCATCCAAGTTTTGTATAATAAATTTTGGACTACATATTTCTGATTTTATAAAAAAAAATTAGATAACCTAGCTAACTAAAATCAATTTCATATTAGGGTTTCAATTTATTTTCTATATAACTTAAAATGCTATATAAACACACTTAGGGTTTGTATCCTTTTCTATTTATACTTAGATTTTATTTCCAAAAATTATATTTCAGATTCATATATAATTTAATTCATATAATCATGATCATAATGACAGAATAAATCAATCACTTTGTATTGCAAAGTCTAATACTTTCATTTGCATGCTTGTTTCCTTTAATTTGGAATGAACTTAGAAAAGACATAAACACATGTATATATGATGCTTTATATCATTTTAAATATATGCCATATATCATGTCATGTTATCTTTCTTCTATGTGGAATTCTATTAATAATCAAACCCATACATAGATAGAGGATTTAGTACATAAGCTAACAACTATGTTTCAGGTTTTAGTGTCATATCTTATGTATAAGAAGGAATCTCCTTCTCCACCTCATCTCCATGAGGGTGATAGATACTTTTCATCTAACTAGGTCCCTGTTATCATTCCTCCATGAGATGAATCAAACTATACAAATGTCACTATCCCACACACTCAGCCTATCCACACCTCTTCCCTATAGGGTGTGTGCATACATGTTCAATCAGAAATAACTAGGATTTACGCTTGTGAGACTCTATGTGATCAAATTATTAGTATTAGAAAGATAATTATAGTTTTAAAAAATCAAAATCAAATACTACATGAAAAAATTACAACATTAGAAAAATAATTTACAAGATAAAGGACTCCATGGCACAATAGTGTAATTCATGTTTATATATCTTTGACTAGCCAATTTATGGAAAACAATAATACATATCATAACATGAAATCATAACAAAGTACATCTATAACTAGTGATTCAAAAATCATTCAAAGGTCAAATAAGACATCAATTGAGATATTAAGGGAAATGATTAAATCTAATTTGATCAACTTACCTCCTCTACACCCAATGAAGAGATCTATATATTTTTGTGCATAACATAGAATGCATGGGCACCAAATTGATTCATGTTTAGCATTGAAAAGGAAAATACAACAAATAATGGATGTAGATAACTCACATAATGACACTTCATCTACACAACATATAATGGCACATTTACCAATTAGAAAAGGGTCAAATTCAAAAACATATCAAAAATGGTTACCAAAGCATAACTTGGAACAACACAAGGTTCACAAATCACAATCAAATCAAGAAATAGTACAACAAGCATAGATAACTCAAGTAAATATACCTCTCTAAAATGAGGCTCAATAATAAATATTGTATGGGTTTGGTCAAAATTATCTACAATAGTATGATTAACATGGTTAAGGTTTGTGCAAACAAGCCCAAGGCATCATTTATCCTATTCTATAAATTGATAATATTGGTCAACAAGGTTGGGGTTTATTGAAAATCCTAAGGCACATCATTCAAATATATAGCTTATCAAGGCAAAACATCCAAAAACATAGGAAATGTTATAGAAAGAGCAAGATACTTAATTGCAAAGTTAAAATCATGCTTAGTCGATAAGCATTCTTAAAATAGGTCTTATAGTAAAAGAGCCTCCACAACACCATATGTCTATAATAAGCACAATTTCAAAGGGAAAAATCATAATCAATATGCCAAAGCACAATTCAAAAAGGTCAACTCCACAATATGAGGCACTTCCTTCTAGCACGCCAGGTTATTATGATTCTAATGTTGAAAAATATTATGATTTTGATGATGAATAATAGTTAGATTCTTACTACAACAAAATTCAAATATAACATAGTAATCACACTTCATGTGAGATCAGTTCCAATTTTTAACACAGTCCACAGTGATAGTGAGTCTCCCATGAGACTCATTGGTTAGTATGGTTCCTACCTTTGTACATAATTCCTTCTCTCCCTCATTCCTTATACATAATTTACTTTTATTTTCTTGTACATAGCTTATACTCAAAGGCCTCCATGACACAATAGTGTAATTCATGTTTCTATATCTTTAACGAGTTAGTTTATGGCAAATAATGCTACATATCATAACATGAAATCACAACAAAGTACATCTACAACTAGTGATTCAAAAATCATTCAAAGGAAAAATAAGAGTTCAATTGAGACACTAAGGGAAATTATTAACGCTAATTTGATCAACTTACCTCCTCTATCCCCATTGAAGAGATCTATATTTTTTTGTGCATAGCATAGAATGCATGGGCACCAAATTGATTCATGTTTAGCATTCAAAAGGAAAATATAACAAATAATGGATATAGATGACTCACATAGTGACACTTCATC
Organism: Torreya grandis; assembly: GCA_037957365.1. Taxonomy (NCBI): domain Eukaryota; kingdom Viridiplantae; phylum Streptophyta; class Pinopsida; order Cupressales; family Taxaceae; genus Torreya; species Torreya grandis. The sequence continues at coordinate 2,623,255 of JARHVA010000581.1, read as the reverse complement.
TACACAACATACAATGGCACATCTACCAATTAAAAAAGGGTCAAATTCAAAAACATATCAAAAATGGTTACTAAAGCATAACTTGGAACAACACAAGTTCACAAATCACAATAAAATCAATAAATAGTACAAGAAGCATAGATAAATCAATTAAAGATACCTCTCCAAAAGGAGGCTTAATAATCAATATTGTATGGGTTTGGTCAAAATTATCTATAATAGTATGATTAACATGGTCAAGGTTTGTGCAAATAGGCCCAATGCATCATTTATCCTATTCTAGTAGTTGATAATATTGGTCAACAAGGTTGGGGTTTATTGAAAATCCTAAGGCACATCATTCACAGATACAGCTTATCAAAGCAAAACATCCAAAAACATAGGAAATGTTATACAAAGAGCAAGATCCTCAATTGTAAAGTTAAAATCATGCTTAGCCAATAAGCATTCTCAAAATAGGTTTTCTAGTAAAAGAGCCTCCACAACACCATATGTCTATAATAAGAATAATTTCAAAGGGAAAAATCATAATCAATATGCCAAAGCACAATTTAAAAAGGTTACTCCACAATATGAGGCAATTCCTTCTAGCACACCAGGTTATTATGATTCTGATGTTGAACAATATTATGATTTTGATGAGAAATACTACTTAGATTCTTACTACAACAACATTCAAAAATAACATAACAATCACACTTCATGTGAGATCAGTTCCAATTTTTAACACAGGTCATAGTGATAGTGAGTCTCCCATGAGACTCATTGGTTAGTATGGTTCCTACCTTTGTACATACTTCCTTCTCTCCCTCACTCCTTATACATAATTTACTTTCATTTGCTTGTACATAGATTATACTCAAAGGCCTACATGGCACAATAGTGTAATTCATGTTTATATATCTTTAACTAGTCAATTTATGGCAAACAATGATATATATCATAACATGAAATCACTAAAAAGTACATCTACAACTAGTGATTCAAAAAGCATTCAAAGTTAAAATAAGAGTTCAATTGAGACACTAAGGGAAATGATTAAATCTAATTTGATCAACTTACCTCCTCTATGCCCAATGAAGAGATATATATATATTTTTGTGCATATCATAGAATACATGGGCACCAAATTGATTCATGTTTAGCATTGAAAAGGAAAATACAACAAATAATGGATATAGATTACTCACATAGTGACACTTCATCTACACAACATACAATGGCACATCTACTAATTAAAAAAGGGTTAAATTCAAAAACATATCAAAAATGGTTACCAAAGCATAACTTGGAACAACACAACATTCACAAATCACAATCAAATCAAGAAATAGTACAAAAAGAATAGATAATCAAGTAAAGATACGTCTCCAAAAGGAGGCTCAATAATAAATATTGTATGGGTTTGGTCAAAATTATCTACAATAGTATGATTAACATGGTCAAGGTTTGTGTAAATAGACCCAAGGCATCATTTATCCTATTCTAGCAATTGATAATATTGGTCAATAAGGTTAGGGTTTATTGAAAATCTTAAGGCACATCATTCATAGATACAGCTTATCAAGGCAAAACATCCAAAAACATAGGAAAGGTTATAGAAAGAGAAAGATACTTAATTGCAAAGTTAAAATCATGCTTAGATGATAAGCATTCTTAAAAAAGGTCTTCTAGTAAAAGAGCCTCAAAAACACCATATGTATATAATAAGCACGATTTCAAAGGGAAAAATCATAATCAATATGCCAAAGCATAATTCAAAAAGGTCAAATCCACAATATGAGGCACTTCCTTCTAGCACACCAAGTTATTATGATTCTGTTGTTAAACAATATTATGATTTCGATGATGAATAATACTTAGATTCTTACTACAAGAACATTCAAATATAACATAGCAATCACACTTCATGTGAAATCAGTTCCAATTTTTAACACAAGCCAAAGTGATAGTGAGTCTCCCATGAGACTCATTGGTTAGTATGGTTCCTACCTTTGTACATACTTCCTTCTCTCCCTCACTCCTTATACATAATTTACTTTCATTTTCTTGTACATAGCTTATACTCAAAAGCCTCCATGGCACAATAGTGTAATTCATGTCTATATATCTTTAACTAGTCAATTTATGGCAAACAATGTTGCATATCATAACATGAAATCACAACAAAGTACATCTACAACTAGTGATTCAAAACGCATTCAAAGGTTAACTAAGATTTGAATTGAGACACTAAGGGAAATGATTAAAGCTAATTTGATCAACTTACCTCCTCTATGCCCAATGAAGAGATCTATATATTTTTGTGCATATCATAGAATGCATGGGCACCAAATTGATTCATGTTTATCATTGAAAAGGAAAATATAACAAATAATGGATGTATATGACTCACACAGTGACACTTCATCTACACAACATACAATGGCACATCTACCAATTAAAAAAGGGTCAAATTCAAAAACATATCAAAAATGGTTACCAAAGTATAATTTGGAACAACACAAGGTTCACAAATCACAATCAAATTAAGAAATAGTAAAATAGGCATAGATAAATCAAGTAAAGATACCTCTCCAAAAGGAGGCTCAATAATAAATATTGTATGGGTTTGGTCAAAATTATCTACAATAGTATGATTAACATGGTCAAGGTTTGTGCAAACAAACCCAAGGCATCATTTATCCTATTCTAGCAGTTGATAATATTGGTTAACAAGGTTTGGGTTTATTGAAAATCCTAAGGCACATCATTCACAGATATAGCTTATCAAGGAAAAACATCTAAAAACATAGGAAATGTTATAGAGAGAGCAAGATACTTAATTACAAATTTAAAATCATGCTTAGTCGATAAGCACTCTCAAAATAGGTTTTCTAGTAAAAGAGCCTCCACAACACCATATGTCTATAATAAGCATAATTTCAAAGGGAAAAATCATAATCAATATGCCAAATCACAATTTAAAAAGGTTACTCCACAATATGAGGCAATTCCTTCTAGCACACCAGGTTATTATGATTCTGATGTTAAACAATATTATGATTTTGATGAGGAATACTACTTAGATTCTTACTACAACAACATTCAAAAATAACATAACAATCACACTTCATGTGAGATCAGTTCCAATTTTTAACACAGGTCATAGTGATAGTGAGTCTCCCATGAGACTCATTAGTTAGTACGGTTCCTACCTTTGTACATACTTCCTTCTCTCCCTCGCTCCTTATGCATAATTTACTTTCATTTGCTTGTACATAGTTTATACTCAAAGGCCTCCATGGCACAATAGTGTAATTCATGTTTATATATCTTTAACTAGTCAATTTATGGCAAACAATCCTACATATCATAACATGAAATCATAACAAAGTACATCTACAACTAGTGATTCGAAAAGCATTCAAAGGTCAAATAAGAGTTCAATTGAGACACTAAGGGAAATGATTAAAGCTAATTTGATCAACTTACCTCCTCTATGCCCAATAAAGAGATCTATATATTTTTATGCATATCATAGAATGCATGGGCACCAAATTGATTCATGTTTAGCATTGAAAAGGAAAATACAACAAATAATGGATATAGATGACTCACACAATGGCACTTCATCTACAAAACATACAATGGCACATCTACCAATTAAAAATGGGTCAAATTCAAAAATATATCAAAAATGGTTACCAAAGCATAACTTGGAACAACACAAGGTTCACAAATCATAATCAAATCAAGAAAACACAGATAAATCAAGTAAAGATACCTCTCTAAAATGAGGCTCAACAATTAATATTGTATGGGTTTGGTCAAAATTATCTACAATAGTATGATTAATATGGTCAAGGTTTATGCAAACAGACCCAAGGCATCATTTATCCTATTATAATAGTTGATAATATTGGTCAACAAGTTTGGGGTTTATTGAAAATCCTAAGGCACATCATTCATAGATACAGCTTATCAAGGCAAAACATCTAGAAACATAGGAAATGTTATAGAAAGAGTAAGATCCTCAATTGTAAAGTTAAAATCATGCTTAGCTGATAAGCATTCTCAAAATAGGTTTTCTATTAAAAGAGCCTCCACAACACCATATGTCTATAATAAGTATAATTTCAAAGGGAAAAATCATAATCAATATACCAAAGCACAATTCAAAAAGGTCACTCCACAATATGAGGTAATTAATTCTAGCACACCAGGTTATTATGATTCTAATTTTGAACAATATTATGATTTTGATGATGAATATTACTCATATTTAAACTATAATAACATTCAAATATAACATAGCAATCACACTTCATGTGAGATTAGTTCTAATTTTTAACACAAGCCACAGTGATAATGAGTCTCCCATGAGACTCATTAGTTAGTATGGTTCCTACCTTTGTAAAAAATTCCTTCTCTCCCTTGCTCATTATACATAATTTACTTTCATTTGCTTGTACATAGCTTATACACAAAGGCCTCCATGGAAAAATAGTGTAATTCATGTTTATATATCTTTAACTAGTCAATTTATGGCAAACAATCCTACATATTATAACATGAAATCACTAAAAAGTACATCTACAACTAGTGATTCAAAAAGCATTCCAAGGTCAAATAAGAGTTCAATTAAGACACAAAGGGAAATGATTAAAGCTAATTTGATCAACTTACCAATGAAGAGATCTATATATTTTTATGCATATCATAGAATGCATGGGCACCAAATTCATTCATTTCTAGCATTGAAAAGTAAAATACAACAAATAAGGGATATAGATGACTCACACAGTGACACTTCATCTACACAACATACAATGGCAAATCTACCAATTAAAAAAGGTTCAAATTCAAAAACATATCAAAAATGGTTACCAAAGCATAACTTGAAACAACACAAGGTTCACAAATCACAATCAAATTAAGAAATAGTACAACAAACATAGATAAATCAAGTAAAGATACCTTTCCAAAAATAGGCTCAACAATCAATATTGTATGGGTCTAGTCAAAATTATCTACAATAGTATGATTAACATGGTCAAGGTTTGTGCAAACAGGCCCAAGGCATCATTTATCCTATTCTAGCAGTTGATAATATTGGTCAACAAGGTTGGGGTTTATTGAAAATCTTAAGGCACATCATTCATAGATACAACTTATCAAGGCAAAACATCTAGAAACATAGGAAATGTTATAGAAAGAGCAAGATCCTCAATTGTAAAGTTAAAATCATGCTTAGCCAATAAGCATTCTCAAAATAGGTTTTCTATTAAAAGAGCCTCCACAATAGAATTTGACCAATTAAAAAAGGGTAAAATTCAAAAACATATCAAAAATGGTTACCAAAGCATAACTTGGAACAACACAAGGTTCACAAATCACAATCAAATTAAGAAATAGTACAACAAACATAGATAAATCAAGTAAAGATACCTCTCCAAAAAGAGGCTCAACAATCAACATTGTATGGGTCTGGTCAAAATTATCTACAATAGTATGATTAACATGGTCAAGGTTTGTGCAAACAAGCCCAAGGCATCATTTATCCTATTCTAGCAATTTATAATATTGGTCAACAAGGTTGGAGTTTATTGAAAATCTTAAGGCACATCATTCATAGATACAACTTATCAAGGCAAAACATCTAGAAACATAGGAAATGTTATAGAAAGAGCAAGATCCTCAATTGCAAAGTTAAAATCATGCTTAGCCAATAAGCATTCTCGAAATAGGTTTTCTAGTAAAAGAGCCTCCACAACACTATATGTCTATAATAAGCATAATTTCAAAGGGAAAAATCATAATCAATATACCAAAGCATAATTCAAAAAGGTCACTCCACAATATGAGGCAATTCCTTCTAGCACACCAGGTTATTATGATTCTAATGTTGAACAATATTATGATTTTGATGATGAATATTACTCATATTCTTACTACAATAACATTCAAATATAACATAGCAATCACACTTCATGTGAGATTAGTTCTAATTTTTAACACAAGCCACAGTGATAGTGAGTCTCCCATGAGACTCATTGGTTAGTACGGTTCCTACCTTTTTACATACTTCCTTCTCTCCCTCGCTCCTTATACATAATTTACTTTCATTTGCTTGTACATAGCTTAAAACTCAAAGGCCTCCATGGCACAATAGTGTAATTCATGTTTATATATCTTTAACTAGTCAATTTATGGCAAACAATCCTACATATCATAACATGAAATCACTAAAAAGTACATCTACAACTAGTGATTCAAAAAGCATTCAAAGGTCAAATAAGAGATCAATTGAGACACTAAGGGAAATGATTAAAGATAATTTTATCAACTTACCTCCTCTACGCCCAATGAAGGGATCTATATATTTTTGTGCATATCATAGAATGCATGGGCACCGAATTGATTCATGTTTAGCATTGAAAAAAAAATACAACAAATAATGGATATAGATGACTCACATAGTTACACTTCATCTAAACAACATACAATGGCACATCTACCAATTAAAAAGGGGTCAAATTCAAAAACATATCAAAAATGGTTACCAAAGCATAACTTGGAACAACATAAGGTTCACAAACCATAATCAAATCAAGAAATAGTACACTAAGCACAGATAAATCAAGTAAAGATACCTCTCCAAAAAGAGGCTCAACAATCAATATTATATAGGTTTGGTCAAAATTATCTATAATAGTATGATTAACATGTTCAAGGTTTGTGTAAACAAGCCCAAGGCATCATTTATCCTATTCTAGCAGTTGATAATATTGGTCAACGAGGTTGGGGTTTATTGAAAATCCTAAGGCACATCATTCATAGATACACCTTATCAAGGTAAAACATCCAAAAACATAGGAAATGTTGTAGAAAGAGAAAGATCCTCAATTGCAAAGCTAAAATCATGCTTAGTCGATAAGCATTCTCAAAATAGGTTTTCTAATAAAAGTGCCACCACAATACCATATGTCTATAATAAGTTTAATTTCAAAGGGAAAAATCATAATCAATATACCAAAGCACAATTCAAAAAGGTCAACTCCATAATATGAGGCAATTCCTTCTAGCACACTAGGTTATTATGATTCTGATGTTGAACAATATTATGATTTCGATGATGAATAATACTCAGATTCCTACTACAATAACATTCAAATATAACATAGTAATCACACTTTATGTGAGATCAGTTCTAAATTTTTTAACACAAACGACAGTGATAGTGAGTCTCCCATGAGACTCATTGGTTAGTATGGTTCCTACATTTTTACATACTTCCCTCTCTCCCTTGCTCCTTATACATAATTTACTTTCATTTTCTTGTACATATATGATACTAAAAAAACACAAAAACAATATAACATGTCAAAATACAAATATTTCAAAAATACAAAAAAAATATACATTGTATGCATTGTTATATTTACAGTTCTACTACTTGCTAGATATTTCATTTTGCTATTTATCCTAGTATAGTTGGTTTTATCATACACATATGTTTTACTTGTTATTATCGAGTGCTTGTAGATTCTAGATAGGACTCTAGTCCACTACACTAATCTGGACTATTTGTCATCTATCCATTGGGGGCATTTACACTAATCCATGTTTATACATTTGATATATCTGCCCACTCAGGGGCATCTCCTACATAGTTTCTATAAATAGGTTTCATCTTTACATATTATAGATTCCAGTTGCACATTGATTTATCTTCATATTGATCATTGTTCCTTATTACTCAGATTTTTTGCCAACTATCACTAATTAGCCTTAGTATATTTACATCCTAGCATCTACATAGATTTGTATTACAAAATTATACATGATTTCATTTTTAGTTTTCCTATATTAGACTTGATTGTGTTTCATATTTTTATTCCATATTTGAGGGCATTTTAATATGCCATCGTTATTTGTCTTCTACGCCACTTATCAATTTGTATGCCTTGGACATGTGCCCATGTCCCTTGTGTATGCTTTCTTGCTTCTATATGCAGATATTTGAACATGTCCTTTTCTATGGCTCTACACCAAATTTCTTATTTCTTGCATATGTGGACATTTGAACATGTCCTTTTATGTCTTCATTTTTAGATTTAATGACATGTGCCCATGTCTCTTGTATTGTGGCTCCTTGGCCTACCCCTTGTGTGCCTCATGTGCTTGTATGTTTGCTTCTTTGTATGCTTCTACATAATTAAAATTGTATTTGATTGTTACACACACACACACACACACACACACACACCATATTTTGATGCCATGATAGATATCATGCATCTACCCTTCCTACTTGTGAGCCTTGATGGACATCATTTCCCATCCCCCTAAGTAGTTACTCATATTTGTTGTTATACATTGATTACATCTATCTTGACACCATTGTGCAATGTTATATTATAACATACATCTTACATTTATTATTTATACTCAGATACATTTACATTTTGATGTTATATTTATATTATATTGAAATATCATGTACATTCTTTGACTAACATATTTTGCAGAGCTACGTCTTTAGAGGGAGGTTATTACATAGGTTTCACAACTAGCCTCAAATGAGGGAATATTTACAAGGTTTTTTCATAGATATTAGGCTCTTACATTATTTTTCATAGATACATTTTAGCACATAAGATCATTTTTAGATATTAGACTCAGAGTAGACACAGAATAAAATAGAGACTCAACAATCAGTCTAGATCACTCAAAAATCAAACCAGTCAATCATTAGTCCCTATATTACAACACTAGGACCATATCATGTTATTTTCCATTATAAGGTGCTAATTTATAGTAGCCCCAACTTTAGGATAGTTTAGATCATTCAAACTAATATACTAGGTAGAATATAGATTTACATAGATATTATCAAAGGTTTGGCAATTATGTTCAGATTTAGCTCAGATTTATTCATTTCAACTCAGATTCATACCAATTGCTCAGATTTAGGGGCAGCATGCACAACATTATCACTCATAAATTTAGATTAGTTATATAGGTTTAGCTATTACATACTTGGTTCATATTTAGTATACTCAGATACTAGATTAGGGGCATGTGTGTGACACATAGTTTTCATATACTCATCTTTAGATAGGTGATCAAATGGAATGGAAAACTCCATGCCATTCTATACATTATATATATATATATATATATATATATATATATATATATATATATATATATATATATATATATATATATTTGATATCACATTTCAAGTTGTCACCAGATTCCTTCCTTACTCCATCTATAATGGTTGGCATTCTTGAGTGGTCCAAAACTGCCTAATATACCTGAGTCGCTATGAAACCAAATACATAATTATATTTACTTGATTATATACTTTCAACATGTTGTGCATTATAGTTACATATGTATCTACTTCAAACATGGGTAAATAATAGATTCATGACCTACTTCATTTATTGATCCATCTACATGAGAGGGTTAGACACACTTATAGTCTTATCCAAGCTATTCATAGAGATCAAGATCCACTGACTAGGGGTGGACAATCATGGAGCCAAAATTGGATTGAGTTCTTGAGCCACCCATATGAGGATTGAGTAAGCCATAAGCTTAGTTCAATTTATTAAATGATATGATCACTATGCACACTTACACACATAGAGGTTATCAGTAGGTTCATGCATTGGTTCACATATCCAACAAGGTGTATTTGTTCCTTTCCTCTCACTTTGCTCAGTTTTACTCAGTTATTTCATTTCAACATAATATTTTGATTTTGATTATCTCTTAAGTACGGACTAAATTTTGCATGTTTCATTAAAATACATTGTTTGGATCATGTTCCACACATGCAAACCCATATTCACATATTAAAACTTAGCTACATGGGCTTCACTTTCAAGGTAAGTCTAGGTACACTTATTTTTCCTTTATAATAGTCATTTTCCTTTACTACATTACTAGCATAAAGGGCTCACAAATTTAGTCACCTAAAAGTGGTAATTAGATGTTAAGAGTGTCACTTGAGTTAACATATCCCTAGGCTAGTCATAGACCTATCCTTGATCATTAGACTTAATTTTCCAATCATTCAATAGGCCAAAATCACCTATATCCAATCAAAATAGAGTCCCATAACTATATCTTAGACCCCAATCCAAATTTCTTAGCAATTTGCAAAGAGGACATTAGCACCACATTTGGGATACTACAACCACATGGTGCTAGTGTCCCCAACTAGGCACTATTATCCTTAGCCCTATCTCTTCCCAATGGATAATTTTTCAAATGTGTTCCCCTCTTAAGGTCATCTTAAGCTCAATTTATTATCTGCACATGCAATAGAACCCTATAAATACAAGTCTAATGTACCTCTATTCACTAGATGGAAAATAGATGCAAACGTTATTCATACCAAAGACAAAGTTATGTAAAATCAAGGTATGCGATCACTATTCTACCTTAATTTTTGCATATTACCATTTACATCAGCCCTAATCCTAGTTTTCAATCATTTTAAAACTCAAACACACTCAAGGCATCCAAGACCACTTTCATTCTAGCATTCACTTGCACTTGCATCAAACAATAGGTGGGAGAACTACATTAGGCTCGATCCGTCTTTAGAGTATTTGTATGTAAGCAACTCTCTACATAGTGAGGTATTGAGGATATCCAGTCCATCCTAATAACACACACAATATTATTGCTCATGCCATACTTGTGAAGAAATTAGCATTTGCACATCAAATCAATTTTTCTAGGTACAACATAGAGCTCTAGATTTTGGTCACACAAGAATAGAACATATAGACATAGACGCAACTACTCCTTAAAAATAAGAATAGTCTCATAAAGGGGACATTAGTTATACACTGAGGAAACTACACACATATGACACTAATATCCAAATTGGGTACTAATGTCTAGTGAATAGACAAACATCAAAATCCTATTAATGACATAGATTACTATCTAGATCTCAACTTTTAGAACCCTGATCATCTGTGATAGTTTTTAGCTAATTCTCTATTTCTTCCTATTTATTGATATTATTAAAAATTCAAATAATTTCAAAGGTCATAACAAATTATTACTTAATTATTGCATATTTATTTGACTGATTTAAGCATCTCAGCCCCTTTAATCTAACAAAGGATTTTCATTGTAAAACCCTAAAAAGTTAAATCAATATTGTATATATAGCTATATTATTAATATAGATATATATTATTACTATTTTATTATTATCATATATATAAATATAAATATTATATTATATATTACTATTTTTATTTTTTATTGAGTTAACTAAGAACCTATCGTAGAGCAAAAAACATGAAAAAATATCTTGGGGAAAGCCTCTGCAATGGGACTAAAGAGCCAAAAGAAAGGCAAGATTTAGACCCATCAAAATAACTAATAATATGTTAAAATATGAAAAAAATATTAAAAATAACTTAGAAGAAACCTCCACTAATAGAGGAAAAACACCAATCACAAGCCCATAAGTCAAATAAGTGATTGATTTGAGAGTAAAAGATGGATCGCATCTATATAAACTACAAGATCAATGTGTTTGATATATTTGGTGGTGGCTTAAAAAAAAGTGGGCGCGAAAAATTGAAAGTGAAAATTACATAGACCCTTTAATAGAAATATATAAATGTTATTCATAATATAAAAAGGAAACCAAGTATATGACACTAGACTTCTTGATCACAATCATTTCTTCCCCATCTTCCATGTTAATCACCTCCATAGCAACAAATTCAAAATAAATAGCACCTTTCTAGCCATGAGGTTCATCATCCTCCTCAGTATAGTAGTAAGGGGGCTTGACCAGAGACTCCTTGGGAAAATAGGTGCCCAACTTCTCAACAAGAAAGGATTTATCTTTATTGATTCTTAGTATTCATTCCAAAATTAGATGGCTATGATTTGTTGACTCCAAACTAATGAACTACATCATATTATCTAAATATATGTGCTCATCATGAAGAGATTATGTTATAACCACATTTGAGATAATATTAGCTTCACTAATTTCTTGAGCCATGTCAAAGATATTCCACCTCCCCACCTATTGCTTTGGGTCAAGCATGAGAGCCTTAAATAATTTTGAAATGTCCTTGTTGTCTACCTCATCCATATTGGTGCTCACATAATTTCTTCATCCAAATTTACATAAGAGGGTTTTGGATTTCACTATAGATATAAGATGTAAAGTTATTAACAATCACCTCCCCAATTAGCCAATACAAAGGTGTCAGGGCCTTCCTAGCTTGATTCCCAGACACATAAAGTTAATCTAATTGGACACCTTTACCCATTTCCATCAATACCATAACCATGCTTCAATAACTTCACCACTAAAAGCTACCTAGAAATAAACCCCAAGATAAATTTGACTTCACATAAAATTATGGAAGTGTCAAGTTAAGGGGGAAGATAAAACAACATGGTTATCAATTCACACATTATCATTGGAAAAGTAAGTCTAATGATCAAATCATTTAAATGTCATGATCTCTCTCAATAATAATTATATCCTCACTATGAAAATTTATGGAAAGATTATTATCATTGTCCTCATAAATAGGTATCACCTATTATTAGCTTATGTGCCTCAATAGGAAGAGGGGGCTTCCACAACCAAAAATTAGCATTCTTAGTTTTCCTAAGATGAACCCATTGGTTAGCTACCCAATCATCCACTACATTTCATTCCCTCTAGGTGTGATAGTAATCAACCTAATCAAATATAAAAATCACTAGATATATCTAATTTATAATTAATTGGATTTTCCATGACTTCATTACACCATGTGACATCACATTGATGATCAATTATGAATCCCAATACATTACTAGATCTTTCCAACCTTGCATAATTATAATTTATAAACATTTCAAAAGTGTTCGAGCCTCAACTACATTATTTTTATCCAACTCAATACCTAGAGATAATATCAAGATTGGTTGACCTTAATGATCTCTAAACACATCTCCACAACCAACCAGACCTAGATTTACCTTCAAATCTCCATTGAAGTTGAATTTAATTTTCCCTAGATCTAGAAACTTCCAAAAAAAATTGAGACTTTTATCAAAGGTCCAACCTAATCAATCCATTATCAGGTGAGAAATAATTGAACCAGATTATAATAGTCTCATCTTCCAGGCTAGATCTATCAATGACTTTGAAGCCTCAGGCAAAATCCACCTCCATCAAATATTTTTTGATATTTTCCCAAAGCCATAAATCTAAATGTGGACTATTTGATAAAAATATCCTATTGCACTCCATCCATTAATTTAAAATAATGAAAGAAGGTCATAGCTCCCAGATTATCTCCAGGCATGGGGAGGTGATCTTTAACTTCCACTAAATAATTAGATCCTTGATATAATTTGGAAATGCGCAATGGATCTCAAAAGTGTTAAGGAACAACCCCCAAATTTTCTAATCATAGGGATAGTGAAGGAGAAGATGTTCACAAGACTCTTCATCATTCTAACAGAGGGATCACATAGAAGGTCCAATGTATCCTCTCTTATTTAGTTGATTGAAGGTCAAGGTCTTATTTTGAGTTGTCATCCAAAGGAATAATTTAGCTTTAGGATGACCTTTGGGATTCCAAACAAACTCAGTCAAAAAATTTATGTGGATTTTCCCTTCCATTTTATGGATAATTTGATAAGTTGAGTCAACAAACACCTCTCCAGAGGGACAACCTTCCCAAATAAGAAATCCTTCAGAGAGCTACCTTGGGATTAAATAATTTTCTAGTTCTTCCATCATATTATTAGCATCAATTTGAGAGAGATCATTTGGCCACACCAAATTCTTCCAAAACCTCCCTAGTTGAGACTCATCCTAATAGTCATCCATCAAAGTTCCCCAATTATATTCAGCAAAGGTCATTAACAAAGTTGTATTTTTAAAATAAGAGAGGTCTTGAGGTCTCAACCAGACATCTCTATAGAATGAGATGCTAGCTCTATCATCAATTTTCAATTTGATCTAAGGGAGAATATATTTTCTACAAGATTTAACCATATTCCAAATGGTTGAGCCTTATAAGAGCTGAAGCTAAGCAAAGATCCTGAGAATATATTGGGATCCCAAGTATTTATGTTATAAAAATTTACTCCAATTTTTTTATTTACAAGTATAGATTCTCCATAAAATCTTAATACAAAGGGATTTATTCATTTTGTCTAGCCTTCCAATTCAAGGGATCTCCCAAGATTTTGGAGTGTAGATCTTATCCCATAAAACTAGACTAATTTTTTAATTCTCATTTATAGCATTTAACTCTTTAAATCATAGTGATTCCATTCAAGAATTTCTTGGGCATCTTGAAAACTAACATCAGATAAATAGGCATGCATTGTAAATTAGATTATATGATTTGACACCTCTCGGCTATTAATATCCAATATCATTCTAAGAATCCATTTTTTTTAATTCTCTCAATCAACGGTTGTTAGTAGACCGAAGCACATCTAACAAAAAGAGGCATTCCTAGGTACTTGTTTGGGAGATTACTTTATTCAAGTCAAATAATGTATTTTATTTTTTCCTTCAATCCATTATTCACATTTAGGAAGAATATTTAATATTTTTTAAATTTCACATGTTGCCCAATAAATTTTTCATAAAGAAAAAGAATATTTTTCAATTCCCTTACCTCCCTTTTGATCTACTAAGAGGAAGGTAATCATCAACAAATTGGAGGTGAGAGACACTATTAATATTTTCACTTATAAAAACACCCTTGAGGTTACACTCCCTAATTTATCCCTTCAAAGATTTTCCTAAAGATTCAGCTAGAATAATAAAAAGGTAGGGATTCTCCAATGTAGACATATTCCTCTTGCATCCAAACATATTCAACCTGGTCATGTAGAATCTCAATTGCAACCTCGAATGATGATTGAGAAAGGCATACCTTCTTGTCTTCCATGGTGTTCTCAACAAGATTAGGTTTCTTCTCAGATGCAAGTTCTTCTAAATCATCAAGGATATTTGAAAACTCTATCCAATCTTGATCATTGTCTTCCATGGAAACTTCTTCCTTCACCTTGTCATACACTTGGCCCTCAACTTGGCAAAGATCTTAAAGCTCTTAAAGTAATTTAATTTATCATTTCCAATCATCCTTATCTTCTTTATCATCTAGAACCACTGCCTCTTCCACATCAGAGGATCACCTTGACATAATCCTTTAGAAGATTTGAAATATCCAACTTCTTCATTATTGACTAAAAATTAAAACAAAGTAAAGGAGTTATAATTTTGTATCCATGATTTCCAGTCCTTGAAGAATCTAAATCTATCTAAAATCTTATAAAGGAAATCCAAATTTACTTTATCATAGGCTTCAATCATATTAAGTTTGATACACATTCCCAGCCTCTTATACTATTAAATGGAATGAAAGGTTTCATGAGCGATAACAATGCCATCCAAAATTTCCCTACCCAAAACAAACCCTCCTTGTTCCTCAAAAATAATATACTATAGACAAATTTTTAACTATGGCCATTACCTTGGCAATAAATTTGAAAAGGGAATTATCAAATAAAATGGGATGGGAGGCATAAAAATATGGGCAATCTTCATTTTTTGGATTGATATCTGGAAAGGTATTATTCCATTTTTTTAAATGTTTTTTTCTTCTTCATTCTTCCATAGCTTCTCAAATATTAAACCCCACAATATCCCAAAAATTCTGAAAAAACATCTTGGAATCCATCTAGGCCAAGTGTTTTATCAACCCCCAAGCTAAAGACAATGTTCCTTCTTTAAGAGTAATGAAGGTCATGAATTCTCGTTCATACCAACTTAAATTAAATGAGGAATGAATTGTTGGAACCAATGTTGGGCATCTCCTCTATTTCCATCTTCTATAGTAATTAGCCTTTTATAGAATCTTAAAACTTCTTCCTTGATATCTTTAATGGATTCAAGCTCTACATTAACTAGAGTAGTAATTTTATCAATATTATTTATGCATGTGGATAATAGTATAAATATGGAAAAACATAGTGTTTATGTCCCTTTCTTTCAACCATGCCACTCTAGATTTTTGTTTCTAAAAAAATATTCTTGACAAAGAATCTTCTATCGCTCCACCAAAAGTCATGTCTCTAAATCAGCTAACTCATCTATTCACTCTCCTCTTTTCAAAATTTTCTCAACCTCGCTTAGCTCCTCATTGACTTCATATTTATTTTCAAAAATATTTCCAATTTTATTTTTATTCCATTTCAAATAACAGTGTTGACATCTTTTATTTTTTGGGAAATTACAAAGCCTTTTGATCCACTTATCTTTTTATTCCAATAATTTTCCACCAAATTTTGAAAGGAAGGGTCTTGTAACCACATGAATTCAAATTTAAATGGGATACCTCTAGGTTTGGTATCATTTTCCACTTTTAGTAGGATAGGCCAGTGATCAGAACCTACAAAGAGAACAATTTTTTATATGAAGCTTAATTTTTTTTGCCAATGACTTGGAGTTTACCATAAAGCTATCTATTTTTTCTAAAATTATTTAATCCCTTTGCCTTCTAATAGTCCAAATGAATCCAATACCATGCGTTTACAAATTAGAGAGTCTAACTTTCAAATAGAAAGCATTAAAATCATTCATAAATTGAGAAAGTTGGTTGGATCTCCCTTTTTCTTAGAGACCCTAAGGATTACATTAAAATCACCTTTGAGTATCTAATCTATTGCATCAGAACCCCCATGCAATAACACAAGTTTATCAAACAAAGATTTCTTTTATTTAATCTCCATTGGTCCATAGACATTAGATTATAGCCAATTATTTTTGCTAGCTACTTCTTTAACCATCACATTCATAACCTAGATATTAGAAAATTCAAGCTACAATGACATACCTTTGGGTTATAAAGGATAGTTAGTTCTCTCACCATTCACATAAAGCATCAAATTTAACCCATTTAGTGACTTTCCAATAATATTTAACCAATGTAGGCATTTGATCAACTCCTATTTTAGTTTCTTGTAACAAGAGAATGTCTAGCTTCTACTCCTCGAGTGACCCCTTGACCAAGCGGAATTTGTTAGAGGCATGGAGTCCTCTAACAATCAACTTTATATTTTGATAAGGATTAGTGACAGGAGATCCCCTGCGACCCAACTACATATCAATGAGATTTCTTTGGCTCCCCAATTCTAATTCAACCTGAGTATCGAGTTGAATTTTATCTTTTTTTATTTTTTTACCACAAGTGCTTGGAGGGCCCAATGAAGGATGGAGTTTCATAGTTGTTGAGCTAAGAAGCATTTGAGATTATTTGACTACAAATTGAGGTTTTTCAACCTCTTAAGTCACTACTTTGGAATCTTTGGTGATTTCAATCACCTTAGAGAAGATATTTGAAATGTCCTTAAGAAGCAGTTTAATAAGTCTTGGCACTAACTCTGCAACAGGATAAAAGGAAGTCTCCTTCAAGTTTTCCTGGAGAGTAGCCAAAAGTTGGATAATTTCCTTAAATTTGAAGTAAGTCATCTTATATTTTAGATCCTTCTCTTTATATCAGATAAATACCCACTAGTAGAGGTGGAAAATCATTATGAGATAAAATGGCTCTCATCATATCTAGAATTATTGTCTTCTTTTTATCTTCCTCCTATGGTTTTGATTGAAGAACAAATTTTCTAGGTTGGAAGAAGAGAGAATGATGTCTCCAAATAAACCACTCTTCTATATTTATAGATGTTTCTTTCTTATTCTAGTAAAATCTCTCATATTTTGCTAATATTTGGAATTATACTTCCAAATACCCTTTTGAAGACTCTTTCTTTCAAGGGTAAAGTTAGAAGAAGAGTCTTTAGAAAATTTCAAATCTAGGGAGTTGTTTTTTGTGTGGCCAATTTTTATGTAATGGAAACATATGAATGGTAGAAACTTATATTCTAAGTCTTGCTTCCAACATCCCCATAAGGAAGAGAGTTGTAAAGTATGAGGGATTGGCTTAGAGAGATCAATGAGAACACAAACTCAATCAAAGTTAAAAATTTCTCTTTGGGAGGTGGAATTAGATAAACACACAATCTACCCAACTTTCTCCACACATTAATTTAAAATATCATCAATTAAATACTCTAGAGGAAGTTTATACATTCTAACCCAAACCATAACTTTGTGCAAAAGTTCTTCATATGGATTAAAGTTTGAAGTCCAAAAGTGATAGTTTAGGCCTGCATTCTGAAAGAATCAAAGACACCTCCCCCCAAAAAAATGATATCCTAATCAATTGTCGATTGAAAAGTCACCTATAAGTATCCATGAAAAAGCAATTTAAGCTCTCAAGTAAAGAATAATTCTAATTAAAACCCATATAGTGTTTCAAGGCATCCCTACTCAACTAGGCTATGATAAATTTATAGATTAAGGTTCTTTCCAAAAATAAATCATTACTTTCCTATATGTTAATGTCACAAATATACATAATTAGAATATTATCCATGACTTGAATCATAAGTCCATTATCCAAAGAAATCATAATTCCTAAATAAGAATTAGAAGGGTGATTCTCCAAATTAGAGTTTAAGAAGAGAAGCCAATCCAATCCATCAATCGCATCTACTTCCACAAGGTTCTTTGCCACATGAATAAGGCTCAACTTCTCCCAAGAGAGTTTTTTAGAATATTTGCCTTGACCTAAATATTGAACTTTACTTCATTCCCCTTAATCAAATTAACTTGATCCTTCTCCCTAGAAAAGGTTCCTTTCCACACATCTCTGCTCGTAGAAACTCTACCAACCATTGATTATCTACTACCAAATGAGGTTTCACCAAAATTTGTTGCTTATTTCGCTATCCCACTACCATTTTTTTTGCTTTGCTTATCATTTTCTCCATCATTCCAAATGACATTATTTTTAAATTTTCCACTATTTTAATTTATTATTTATTATAATAAATAAAATTAATATATTAGTATATATTATAATATTATCTAATATATAAATATAATATAGTAAAATATTAATATACAGTATAATATTTTCAAATATATATATTAAGAATAATATTTTTAATAATAATATAATAAATAATTTTTTATACTGTTATTATTTAATTAGTATCCTATTTTATATATATATTATTTATAATATATAATAATAATATAGTAGTTATGTGTTCAAAGGCCAAGAGACGTGTTGGAAAGATGGATTGGTTCCCTCCTCTCTGACCCCCACTCATGGGAATGTTCAAACTTAATTTTGATGATGCAGCTAGGAGAAATCCAAGGGCCTCAAACATAGGTTGTGTGATACATGATTGTGTTGGATCATCAATCAATTAAAAACCAAGTCAAAAATCAATTTCTAACTATTTTGTGATATAAAATTTCTAACTATTTTGTGATATGATATTTATAACTATTTAATGATAATATTTTTATTTAATTATATTTTTGAAAGATGAACCTCAAAAATACTTCACTTGAAACCATACTCTATCGGATGGATAAACTAAGGAAAATATATTATGTTAGTCACAATGTGTTATGACATAGACAATCAAGTCATTTAGAGATATAGTGTTGTATAATATGACAATCATAAAAGTTCTCAATTTTTTTCTTAGTCATTGATACATGTGAAAATAAGAGATGCAATATTATCTTTAGATTCTTTTATGATGGTGTCACATCACTCAATATTTATGCATCAACAATATAGATGTGGATGATAAATGATGTCTTATGATTATTTATTAAGTTTTTTGTGGCTATTTATTTAGAAGACATGTTCATTTTTAATGGTAGACTCCTTGTGATCTAGGTTTGCAATTTTTTCCTTAGTCATTCATACATGTGAAAATAAGATGGAGTCTATGAATTCAAGATACACAACATTATCTTTAGGTTCTTTTATCATAATGTCACATCACATAATATTTATGTGTCAACAATATTTATGTGGATGATAAATGATGTTTTATGATTATTTATTAAGTTTATTATAGTTATTTATTCAAAAGACATCTTCATTTTTAATGGTAGATTTTTTGTGAGTTAAGTAATTTTATCAATAGACCAATAATTTTTTAATTATACAATTTTTTTTAAAATAAATAGTTATTGAAAATTAGCTGAATTTATTAATCTTAAAAAGTAATAATAATAAATAATAACTTTTTATCACCTTAATTTTTTAAGTGCTTAATATGCTAATATATTATTCTATATATTTTATAAAAATAATAAAATATTGTTAAATTAACTTTTATTATTTTATATAATGTGATTTTAAGGTCTATTATATCATTTTAATCTTACAAATAATCATAAAAATGATAATAAAAATGATTTATTTTGAGACATACATTATATTATAGAATAACAAAATTTTATTGATGTTGATATTGATATTGATAAGAGCCCTCAATGATGTACAATATTGAAAACAACCCTCCAATAAATATGATACAAACAAGTATAATATATTGCTAAAATAAACTTTTTATTATAATAAACACTTTAAACATTTATTTAAATTTTATAAAATAAATTAATAATCAATAATAATTAAAACTTATAAAATACACGCATATCTAAAAGATATACATGATACCCGCCATATACTTAGGATATGATTAAAAGGATAAAATAATTTTATACAAAAAAATATGATGTTCAATTAAAGTGAAAATATATAAATTTTTTTTAAATAAAAAATATATATAATTAGTATAAATATTTTAAATATATTTATTTGAAAAATATTAAAATATATCAATTTGAAGATCTTTATTTAAGTCAATTTAATTATATCATTGTGTTAATCTCAAAATATTTTTTTTGGAAAAAATGGGATTCTATTTTTTACTGTATGGTCAAGATGTTATAAATTTTCAATTGAATTTTTAAACAAAACAAGAAAAAATTCTAAATAATGATCAAATAGATGTCAAATTAAATATTAGAATTAAAATTAAACACTTACTATATAACAACCTACCACCACCTCCTCCAATTATTGTAGAATACTTTTCTATGTAAAAATATATAACATCTACAAACACTCTAAATATATTTAATAAATTATAAACTAATAATATAATATAAGATATTTAAAATTAATACAAAACAATGTTTTGTATATCTATATGTATTGAGATAACCCAATAAAATCTTTCTCGCATGTTTAATATGTCTGCAAGAGTGATAGTTAAGTTATATATGTACATATATATGTATATAAGTGTAAAATTTTTTGCTCCAAATTTATGTCCCAATCACCACTATAAAAATATGGTTTACAAGTTCAAATGTTTTTGGTAAAAGAATAATTTTTTAGATTTTTTTTAATTTATTTATTTATTTGTATAAATTCATAATTAAATTTAAAAAACTATCTTTATTATGTTTTAGATTATATATTACAATTTTATTTTGGTAAAAAAATAAAACTAAAGAATGTTTTAGATGTAGAAGCTTAGAACATAGATATCGACATCTCTATGCATATTTTGGATTACATATAATAAAGTATAATTATAAAATAAGTGTATATCTAAATTAAAATATTTTTTTAGTAATCAGTTATAATTAAAGAGTATCTAATCCATTAGTCATCCAGGGAATGATCTTGATCCTATACGTTTGACTCTTTGTATCAAATATTTAGAGAGATTTATTTCTTGATGGATGGCTTGACAAGCCATCATCCTTACAAATTGGACTACGACCCTTTTAATAAACAACAAATTTTACTAGATGAAAAAAAAATTAAAGATAAAAAATACCCAACTATCTTCCCACAAATGGGTGTAAACACATTAACATTATAATCGATGGTGTAAATAAGGGAGATAAGGCCAACACATTGATATTATTAGTATCTATCGTAGGTACAATTATCATCACCATAAGCTATTATTTTGCTTTAAAATGAGTGTCACCTAATAGAATGCAAAAAATAATTGAATTTCTTAATGTATGCTACAAAAATAATGATTTTATTTTTTTATTAATACCTATTAACTCAACTACTATTCATTGTTGAGAATATTCCTAGAAAGAATATTGAATTTTACAATAATCATAAATTTTAATTTTTCAGACAGCTAATAAATGAATTGAATTTCATTTTTCTCATTAAGTTCCTAGGTAGGGGAAGAAAACACCAGTTGTTTTTCCATTGATAGTTGTCACTGTAATTTATAGTGGTGTCATAGGTAGGTAATAAGTGGTGGCACTTGCATGTGAAACTAAAAGGGAAAACCAAACAACTTACCACCATGAGTGCTTGAACCATAGGTCGAGCTGATTTTAGCACCCTCATGTTGGGGTACCAAACAAGAGCACATATGTCATAAGCCAGGTAAAGACATTAATTTTGGCCATGGTGATTTGCATCATAGCCATCACAATATCAAATAGATAGTCAAAATTAATTTTGATTTTAGCTTTAACGTTTTGTATGTGCATGTACGCACCAGATATGCTTAACAAAAACTATTTACAAGCAAAAAATAGTGGATAACAGCTATAACAAATTGCTCTACTATCTTGTTAGAAATATGTGAACCAATCTAGTCATGTAGTGATGTATTCACCCAATCTTTTGGAATTGGGAAGGCTCTGTATCCTGGTAACTATTTACAAACAATTGGAAATCTGCCTTCGAGCTTTTGAAACATTTTCCTTGAAGAGGGATCTAAAACCTCTAGACACAAGAGTGTTTTTCAAATGTTTTTGGAATTTATGTTTCTTATATTTCAAATGTCAATTTCTACTAATGAGTTTTTGACTGTCTTCTTAAAATGTCTACCCCAAAGTCTTATATTTTTCTTATCTAGTTGTTCTTAGTTTTTAATAGTTTTGTTACTAAAGTTTCAAATTACCAGTTTCCTATTCTTGGTTTGACTTATGGAAATGGTTTTTGAATGGGAAATCAACTTGTTTGATATTATTCTCATGATATTGTTAATTTCTTGATCTTTTGTGAGATTCCAAGTTGTTTTTAAATGAAATTAATTGGTAATGTCTATGTCAAATTTGATAGAGGATTTGTTGGTGACTAGTCCAAATAATTCTCTTGTAATTCTAAACATATTCTTTTGTATAGTAGAATTGAATTTGCATATATGTGTAATTAAAATTTCATTCTATGTTAGTGTAGGTATTTATTTTACCAAATTTATTTATTTGAGAATATTATATTTTCTCACATGGAGTTTCCTACATTTGGGGATATGCTTGCTTCGGTAGAGTTAGTGTGTCATAGGTGTCATAGGTTTGACCGAAAGACTAGGATGTAACTCTTTTTACCACATTTTATGGATGAGTTACATTTGTATTCTCGGCTCCTTTGACCACCTTTTGTGGAGGAGTTACACTTCTATTATAGGGGGTTTTTAACCACCATTTGTGGAAGAGTTACTCAAAATTCTTATATATATGCTTCACTTGAGGAGCTTTCTAACTTAATGAATATTTAGCTTTCTTCATTTTGGTTGTCTAGTATAATATTTATTTTAAAATTTTATTCTTGCTTTAGTGCATTGTTGGGGTGCACTCTTATTTGTCTCGTGTGACCATTAGACCTTTACACTCACTTTAACCAGACATACATAAAACTCTAATAGTTAGATGCATTTTAAGGTGTTTTTTCCTTGATTTCTTGGGTGTAATGTGTTGAATTATTTTTCATTTTTCCTCTTTTACCTAACTTGGCACTAAAAACAAATAATTGGTTACTGAGTCAAGTAATTGTTGAAGTGACATTGTAAATGATGTATTACATATGCAGGAATCAGCCCTGACATAGTTATGAGTGGGTATAGTTGGAATAGATCAAGCAAGGGTTGTAAATTATTTCAACATGTATAAACTTCAGGCAATAAAAAACACATTTTGATGTCCTATGTTGTTTTGAAATAATGAGCAATTTGGAATTAGTTACACCACTTTGATAACGATGTCCTACACTACTATTACTATTACTAGTTATTTATTTTACTTTTATGTATCATTGTATATTGGGTTAATTTAATTGCTATTGGTCATCTATAAAATCATTATGTTAAGGTACAACTAGAAAATGGAGCAAAGAATACAGATGAAGTAGTTCTTTGGCCAACTTTTCTACCTGCCCTACCATTTTCTATGAACACTAACAACAATGTAAATAATGATAACTAAAATGGTACAGTAACCAAAATGGTACAAGATATTATTCTTATTGTTCAAGTGTTATTTCCTTTAAACTTTTCTATTTGTTACTTATGTAATACTACTATTATTTGGTATGCTAGTTTGTGTTATAAGATTTTTTATTACCCAGTTAAAATTTGAACACAAAAATATCTCATATTATAAAATCAACTTTTAATTAGAAGTTACTAATTACTGGAAAAATCTAGATATTATTATAATATTATTCAAAGCATAAAATATTATCAATCTTAACAAATAATTATGTGACATATACTCAAGCCACAACATAACCCTTATTTATATGACATCATAAAAAAATATGTATGCTGAGAATAAATTAAACCATAATTTTAGAAACTATTTTTTCACGTCCATCTATGCCTCAACCATGGAGTTTGCTTTGATAGAGCTCTTTATTTCTCAAGGAGGCATGACATCTTTCTAATATCACCATTTAAATTGGAAATTCTAATCAATCATGTTCGACATCATTGTCTAATAGTAATAACTTTTTTTGTTAGAAAAAATATTTAAAAAAAATATCCCCTTAGTTTTTGACCTTAAGACTAATCCCCTTCTAAAAGCATCAATGGAATGGAGTACATGGAATATACATGAGATCAATGGAGACAAATATTTTCCATCGATCACCCTTTATTAGCCATATATGTCATGTCATAGATATTCATGTGATTCAAACCTGTCAAATCTGAAAACCTTTGTTTTATTTTGTTTAGTTCATTTTACAAGCCATTTTTAATAGGTGTCAAATTTTAAGCGAAGAATAGAAAATTGATTTTTGCAAAGTTAGATAAAAGATTTGGGTATATTAAATTAGTATTATTTTGAATGTGCAAGTTACATCGGAAGGGATGTAATATGGTGTTTTGGTAAATTTGGTTTTATAAAGTGAAAAAATTTAATCGATGTTTATAGAGATGATGATGTAAAATGAGATTGTGTTTATTTTTATGGCATAACAATGCACTATACAAGAGTTCTATTTCAGAATATGCTTGAATAATATTTTTATGTTTAAACGCTAATTAATTTGTCTTAAACATAAAAACACTTATTAAATAATAATAATAATAACTATAGTACTAGTACTACTACTTATTAAATATGTTTAATAATATAATATATTACTAATAATTAAAAATTATTATATAATATATCATTGTAATATAATTATAAATATATATTAAAATAATAATAAATACATTAAAATTATTATATTAAAAATATACTATATATAATCATAATAAAATATATTACATTATTATTATTATTATTATTATTATTATTATTATTTATAAATATTATATCACTATATTAATATATATATATATATATATATATAATATTATAAAAACATGTATAATGATTTTGTAAAGAGGGAAGTAACATCAGAATTGACTTTAATTATTTTGCAATCACAAGGTAGGCATCTCCCAACACCAATTGAAAATAATGTAGAACTTTCTCAAAAGAAATCCAGAAGACTTTTAACAGGCACACACAAGATAACTCTCTATAAAACCCATCTCTATTTTCATGCCCCTTTCAAACATAGAAGGGAGATCCAAAGCTTCAGTCATCTTTAACTCCATTCTACTCCATCACCAAGCCCAAACTCAACTATCCAACATAGATAATTCACATAGAGTAGTTTAAATGACACAATCCAGCATAAGACACAAGTAAAATCTTCTACAAAACATAGTCATTCAGCACAAGCCAAGGCATGAATGCCACTTAAGTCTCACTAAAACTAGACTCCAACATCACCTCAATACCCCCTCACATGGATGAGAGAAATAAAGCATTATGTGCCCAAATTAATTTTGTTATCCCCTTTAGCATATGCCCAAGCCTTAGTATGATTGCCCAAATGTATCTTCTCAGATTGATCAATGCCAAATTTAGCAAAGAAATCAGCCACACTATTTTCCTCTTGGAAATAATGATGACAATCCCATTCACCAATAAAATTAAAACAAGGCCGCATATTTTCAAGAATAATATTTAATTTGCAAGCCATGGCTCCTTTTTTTTCAGACCTAGAATACGAACTATGGATTCCCCTTTGACAATTAGTTTATCAATCCCACAACAAACCACCAAATCCACCCTAACAACCAAAGCTTGAAACTTTGCTTTATTTTTGGTTCCATCAATCAACTTAAGTGACGTAGCTCTAATTAAAGACTTGATGCAATCCCTAATGATTCAACTAGAGCTAGAGGCTCCTGAATGGCCACAAGAAGCACCATCAAAACTCATTTTGAACCACCACAATTTTGGTGAAATCTAATTAGCATTATCTATCCTCTTTTTCTTTGAAATTGAAATAATTAACCCATTAATGGGGGGAAGAGACAACAATTTCCATTTGGCACACATTTTCATGTCTCGATCTAAAAGCCATCTATTAGCTTGCTTGGCCTAAGCAGAAACAATCTTAGAGATTGAAACGTGTTCATCTTTGAGTACTACATATTGTGATCATAAGAATTTGATAATAGAGAGAAGGTTATATCAAGTGTTAGTCCTTAAAACAATTAAATCAACACACTAACATGCTAACATCTCTAAGCCTAGATCTTAAGAAGAGATTAATGAATAAAATTCAATTGAAAACCTAACTAAAATGCAAAGAAAAATAATATTTACCTTCTTGGAGAACTCCAAGCGATTTGTTCATGGATTGCATGGTTTATGCTCAAAGAGTCTTTGGCAATGTAATTTTCTTTGCTCCTTCTATCCTTGGCACCATTGGCTTATGGCTTGATATGTTTTATTCTTGATTGATGGGGCTTGGCTTAATATTTTAGAATTATAACATTATGGATATAAATCATGCTAAAAAAATTGCATTATAACTCTATAATTTCCAATCTCTTTTTTTTCAATAAGCAATGGCTTGTATTTATAAGCTTAGGAACTAACCCCAACTCAAGGTGAGTTAAAGTGTAGTTTAAACATAGAATGGGTTCAAACCTAACGTAAGTGAGTCAATTAACCCTAGTATAGTTAAAAAGTGTCAAGAATTAATGATTTGAAATGAATAGGCATGGGTGAGATATTTTGAGATATTTTCAAAGGCTTGACAACTCACAAAAGGTAATCATGAAAAGAAAAGATATTTCATATTTTTGATTTTTTTTTAGTAATTAATTAATTGCAAATAGATAATTAAAATAGGATTTTAATTTAGTTTATCATTTTAATTAATTTTGATTATCCATTTAACTCTTTCAAGATTTGATTTTATGTGTGCACTTACCCGACTTAATAAGTCTATAGGCCAAATTGCATGTTGTGATGTCGTAGTATGTTTAGGGATGAACCCATGGTAGATTATTTTTTATTATAGTAGGATACCCCAATTAGAGATGTCTCAATGATATTCTGAGATTTCACGATGATGTACAAGAAAATTTGGGACGTCCAGTGATTCATAGGCTTAATTTATAATGGTTAGGGAAAATCAGTCTAAAGTCCAATTGAAGGCCATTGGTGGCCAGTTTTAGGTGTCTATAGTTTGCCTCTATTTATAAAGATGTTACAAGTCACAAACATAGTAATGTATTATCAAATAATGAAATAGGTTGAAAAGAAGATGATGATTGAAGAAGAAGATCCAAACAATGTTCGAGAAGCTTATATTGATGCCCCCTCAATGGAATGGCCATCACATACGATTGATGGATGATCCCTCAAAAAGAAGTAAGAAGAATAATGAAATGCACCCATGGATGAGATTAATCCAATCAAAAAAATGCTTTCTTTCATTGATTTAAAAATTATTGATTTGCCCAAAGGCGATTATAATCAGTAACAAAGGTTAAGACACTGATTTGCTCAAAGATGGTTATAATCAGTGGCACAAACATATGCCCCTTATAGTTAAGGATGATAAGTCAAAATAATGATTTTCCCATAGGCATTTATAATCATTAAGATGACCTAGAATAATAAATTATTTTTTATTGTGCCCTAGTAAGGCAGATTGACAAGCATAACTCAAGTATATAACCTATTGCACAGAGTAAAGATGAGTGAGTGAAAACTTAGATGTGATGGTATAATGACTAAAGAAGCCAAAAAAAACTAGGCATATAAGGATACACAAAGTGATGAAAGAGATGAATATAAGAATAAGAATTGATCAATAAAAATTATTTGGTTGTACCTACCAATGTGAAGATGTTCATCTTTATTAGCATTGATACAACTAAAATGGTTAATGGGTTGATTTGATCAAGGAGGGAGGTAGGATTTTCCAAGGTTACCAAGGAGAAAATTTTATGACTAAATTGCTTGTAAGACTTCTCGAGATTATATTTTCTATAGCACGTGATGGTATACCTCATGAGACAACACCATGAGAACTTTGTTGAAATATGCATAAGGACTGACTCCCAATCCAATAAAATTAAAAATAATACACTAATCATAAAAACCATGATGATAATGTTTACATATGAATATGTATGGACTCAATAATAATGCACAAGAAATCACCCAATGAACACATAGAGATTGAATTGAGGCACAGTACTAAAAGCAAATAAATAGTCAAGCAAACAAATAAATAACTAAGTAAATAAACACATATAAAGCTTGAAAGTAAAGGCAATAGAAAGCATCCTAATAAGAGATTTAACTTAGTAGGTTATAATGAAGATGACTAACTAGGCTTAGATAGGACAAATGTTTTTGGATTTTGAAAATTTTGAATGTTTTTTGGAATTTTTAGGGTATCTTAACTCACTAAAGATTGATAAGATACCAGTCACAAAATGGTGAGAGCATTGGCTTAAGTTGTTTTCAGAAAAATGATGAGAGTATATGGAAAAGAGGAACTAAGCTGACCTCAAAATGAATCGAGCATGGCCTACATAGTCCCAATAGGACCTCAAGTCACAATAATTCTACCAACACAAAATATGGTGAAAACCAACTAGGTCACAACAAGTTCTAAAAATTGAGAAAAATGGCCACGCAAATGAGAATACTAATGGAAAAGTGATATAGCAATTCATGTTAAAAGGTGTTGGTCCTAATTTTCCCATGGGTGGTTATAATTAGGAAACAACAGCATAGGTTTGTGATACTAATTTGCTCATAGGCAGTTATAATTAGTAACGCAAGGTGGGATATTGATTTTTCCATAGGCAATTATAATCATTGGCACCAGTCAAACATAAATGAAAGATAACTTGTCAGATCCATTGTCACACTAATTTCATGAACTAACATTGAAACATAAAATTATAAAACTACTAAAACAAGATCAGAATGCCCTCGTGGAAGGTGCAGGAAGAACCAAAGCAACCAAGATCAAAATAAGTTTGGGTAGGATGGCTAAAAACAAGCTTTGGTCTAATAGAGATAGTATGGTAGAATGTCATATGGTATGGCATAAGAAAGATGATGGTATGGCAATTGGCTATAATGGCAAGAGGGTTAACCCCAAGTGATAAGGTAAATTAAATGGTAGGGTATCAAACAATGGAAAGAGGAATGACAAATGAAAACAAGGTAAATAGTTCTAAGAATTGAAAATGGCAAGGTAAAGGTTTTTGGCCAAGGTGAATGTTTCTATTATTTTTGTTGATGTGGATATACACAACCTAATCAACATATGATACAACTAGAATAATAAATGTTTAAATTGCTAGCCCACCCCTTGTCTAAATAGATACTCTGTCAAGAACCTGCTATAGATTTGGATTTCAATAATCTTGTTATTGTGATCTTTGTCAATCATTGATTTTGTCTCCTTCGAAGATCAAAACAAGCTATCTTTGTAGCCTCTACAAAGGAAAGTGTGGCTAGAGATGGTAAATATGGATAAATAATGGATGATAGGTTTGATTTGGCATTGTAAAGGTGGATGACAATGGAATGTATAATGGTTTGGAAACAAATGAAGATCAATAATTTTAGGCAAACAAGATGTTGATTTTTAATTTGACTTAACTTTGGTTATGGTGGGGCCAAAGACTTCTGAATATGCTCTCAATAGGACCACTATATTTTTTTATTGTTCAAGCCTAAGAGTAGCTACCATCTAAGTATGTTATATATTTGAAGTTTTATAGATGTCATCTTGAATAATGTCTTCATCAAGCAGTGAAAAATTGTTGTGCTCAGCTATTGGCACCTTGATGAGGTTTTCACCAATGAAGTTGTCTTGATTGTCCCATAGTGCCTTCAAGAAGGTTTCACTAAGGAACATTGAATTTTGACTTCAATTTTTTTTAGCACCTTTGAAAATATTTCATTAGAAGATGTTGAGTTTAAACTTTTATTGTCCCCTGACACCTTCACAAAGGTTTCACTAGGAGATTGTTCTTTTTCTGCATGAATATGGTCTTTCCCCCCCTGATATTTTGAAATTAATATGTTTCCATGGATGTAGATCAATAAGTTATGATTTTTTCAGTCCCAATCAACACTTATGGAAGGTGGAAGGTCAATATAATGGCTAGGTAAGTTGGTGGTAATGGCATGTGGAATGGTAATGGAATGGTGGGAGGTAGCACAATCCTCGTAGAAGATACTAAGAGATCTTGTGTCAAAGCTAAATTAATAATACTCAAAAACTATAGAAGGATCAAAAATGTATTCAAATTAATTTGTAAGGCATGTGTAACCAATATTGTAATAACCATTAATGTATTCTAATTCAAAATCTTATTTTGACTCAAGGGACTTTGAATCTGATGTTGAGACTAACATTGATTATGATTCTGATGCTAAATTTGATGTTGGTTTAAGAATAAAACCTAACTTCAATGTTAAATCTTCATCTAATGCGGATGTTGCTACAAATATATTTTTTTGAACATTTAGTATTGGATAAGTAATAGCTTGTGATGGCATAGTGGGATCCATAAAGACTAGTTTGTCAAAGTGAGACTCCTCAATCATAGGAAAAAGGTCAAGAGACAACTCCTTATAGACTAGTTTTTCAAGGGGAAGGTCTTTATAAATAGGCATATGGTCAAGATAATGATTTTCCCAGAGGCAATTATAATCATTAAGAAGTGACTCAGTAAGGACTGGATTATCAGAGTGAGATTCCTCGACAATAGGTATAGGATCAAAAGTTGATTCATCACAGGTTGACTCATCACAAATAGGTGTTTCAAAAAAAAACATCATGGATTGGTTGGTTCTCTTGGCCTTGGTTTAAAATTAGTTTTAAAATACTAGTTTTGAATATATCTTGATCTTCAAATGATTGGCTTAGTTGGAGAGTTACTGATTGGCTTGGTTTTGCTTGGATGATCGATAGGGGTTTTCTAAAGTGGGAAATGATTGGAAATTGATGAATAATTGTTTATATTTTGATAATGATAGGTTTAACAAAGGTTTTTTTATGGCCTAGGATAGTAACTATGACCCATCTAGTTGGGATCTCACAACTTGGTTGGGATAATGAGCTACCATAATTGGAAGGGCCTAAAATGGTAATGGTAGGGCATTACAAAGCATGGTTTCTATCGTCAACCAAATTATGAGGTCCTAAAATGGTAATGTTAGGGTTTTATGGATCTTGGTAGCTTTCACAAGATAAAGGATGAGATCCTATAATAGAAATGGTAGGGCATTGTGGAGATTGGTTCCTCACGCAAGCCAAAGGATGAGGTCCTAAAATAGAAATGGTTTGGTATCATAGAGCTTAGTTTTTCACACAAGACAAAGTATGAGGTCTTGGTATATAAATTTTAGGGTTTTTTGGAGCTTGGTTGCTTACACAAGCCAAAGGATGAAGTCTTGGTATATGAATGGTAGTCCTTAGATGTTGTGGAGCTTGGTGGCTTGCATAATCTGACGAAAAGTTAATGGTATATATGGGGGATTGGATGGTCATAAAAGGGTGAAAATCATATTTCAACCAACTAGAAGAAGGTATTACCACATGATACACTTGATGATCTTAGATTTGTTCCCCAAATTAAATATTGTAAGGAGGATATGGGTCTATCTCACAAACCACTTTTTCACCATAGGGGTCCTTATCAAATTAAATTTGTGTAGTCATTCTATCATAACTTGGATCATACCTAACTCCACCATAATTGTATCTAGACATATCTACATCAATAATGAAAGTTATACAAAAAGGCCTAGAATTTTAAAAACTCTGAAAAAAATATCTGAAGGACAAATGGTTCAAACTTGGTCTAACTTTGTAAAAGTGGTGGAGTTGTATCTCCAAAATGGTCCATGCTAAGACTTTAACATCAAATTTATAACATTAAATGTCTTAGACACAAAAAGGTCATGTGGATGAAATAAAAATAGAATGCCAAACTCTAGGTTCAAAGTGTTCCAAACAAGTCTAATCTAAGAAAATAAAATTTACTAGGTCTTTTGGCCAAATGCGGTGTCAAAATCTAAGATCAAAATAGGCATGTGCTAGGACTTTTGGCCAAATGCAATGTTAAAATCTAGACTTAAAACAAAGGAGTATTAATCTAACAAACTTGAAACACTTTGGCATAGACTAGGCACTTGACTTTAGACACGAACTTGGTCAAATTAGTATGAGACATGAAACAAAAGACACTTGGAGATAGATTATTTTCTCCCAAATAAAAGCACAAATAAATAGTTTTCAAAGTTTGGGTAAATAATTAACCTAAGTTACGTAATCTAAAAGAGAAATATATGTGTTTAATCCCTAATTAGACAAGGTATGAACAAAAATTGATTGATGTTTGAATTCAAACTTGTCAAGGCTAATTAAAAAACTCAACTTAGAAAAACTAGGCTTTTTGATCA
Source organism: Torreya grandis (assembly GCA_037957365.1). NCBI lineage: Eukaryota > Viridiplantae > Streptophyta > Pinopsida > Cupressales > Taxaceae > Torreya > Torreya grandis. Next base: position 2,590,242 of record JARHVA010000581.1, on the reverse strand, counting down.
AACAAGCTAGGCAAAGGTGAATGGCATAATGACACTAAACAAAGACCTAAAAAAGGCATACATGATTTGGTTTTGAAAATGGATTTTTAGAAACAACACAAACAAGTCTATGAAATGAATCGAGTAGCGTAACAACATTATCATACTCTAAATATGTAATCAATGGTTGGTTTCAAGACTCTAAGGCACAAAACTTGAAATGAATTGGGCAACATAATGTTACCCTTTTCAATAAAGTGACACACATAAAAATATTTAACAAAAAGACTAAGGTAAAAAGTAAGGCATCAAACAGACATCATAATACCTCCTCAAACAATAGAGTGGTGTCGACACAAAACTTGTTTTTACATGACATAAATAAATAAAAATGGTTTAAACTCAAAGACCAAATAAGAAAAGAATAAATGAAAAAATACAACTAAGTATAACATCCTAGATCTTATAATTGACAAGGTTGCATTGCATTATTGAAATCCATCTATATACAAGATCTTGGAAGGATTTTTAATGTTAATCCAAAACTAAAATCACATGAAATAGTAGGGTTTTTACATCCCCCTTCTCCCAAGAGATTTTATGATGATATGGACCTTTGGGCTACTTGCCCTACATCAACAATATGTCTGTGGCAAATGGTTGTTGTTCTAAAACTTAAATTTTTAACTGTCTAGATGGTCCCAAGTGTGGTTAACACTATAGATGTATCACATCAATTGAGTTCATACCAAATACTTTACTATGCAAGGGTATATTCTTTTTCATATCGATTCCATCCAGGTACTGCTTATTGGAATCCTCTAGTTAACCAGACCTAACTCTAATTTTCATTAAAAAATTAGAGGTTAGCCACTCAACCCCTGGCTATTGTAGTATGAGTACCTTGATTTGTATACCCCAGCATGAAGTGGGGTTAAAACAATGTCAGGAGATGAAACCTCAAGGAAAAGTTTCCCTAAAGAGCTCATGAAGAAGCTATGAACTCTTTTTCACAAGCCAAATTGCATGAAATAAATGACTAACTGAAAAGACTTTAGAGGTTATTTTTAGATCACCCAAACCATACGGGTTTTGGAGAGAGCCTAGATAAAAAAACATTTATGCCTTAGGTTGGGCACAAATTATATGTGAAAAGGATATTTTGATCACCCAAGTTACCTATAGGGGATGAAGAGAGAGTATACATGCACTCTTTGTTTTACACAAATAAACAAACAAGCATGAAACAAACACTTTTAAAATTTTGAAATATAAGCAAGTGTTAATTTTATGCACCAAATGAAGTGTTTGATAAAGTTATTTGGCCCCTTGGCTTAAGTGCAAAAATTGTAAGATTTTTTTCACAAAACAATTTAACACAAATCACCTCGATTCATTTTTAATCACTTAAAATCAAATGTTCAAGACTTAACCATTTTTTTAGGCACCAAAATGAAGTGTTTAAGCATTTAAACTTGTAAATTTATGTTCTAATCCTGCCTTTGTCTTGTAAATATTAGGGATTTTCCTTATGCTTTTAAGCACATTAGTGCATGAGCAAACAAGTTTTGAAAAGATAGCTCTCAAGTTTCTTTGTATTTTTATACATAGAGATCGATGTTGATCACTTGTGACCAATGTCAGTTACCAAAGAACCAATTTTAGTTGGTAATAATTGATACCAATTAATAAGGACTGTGTCAGCTTCTTGTGAATTGAAGGCAAAACCAATCCTATGTGAAAAATGTTAGTTAGTTCACAATGTCATGAAAACTCCACAAAACCTGCAATAAGATGATTTAGATGGGGAAAACACAATTAAATGAAACCAAGAAATATCAATCATGAGTGCCAAAAAGATTCAAAATCCAAGTTTTATAAGTTGTGTTTTACCCTTCACCCTTACTAATGATAGTTACCTAGAACCGATGATGGTTAGGTAGAGCCGATGATGATTAGGTAGAACCGATGTCAGTCTTTGTGTAAATCTAAGTTAACACAAAAAATAAAAATATGGTAAAATAAAATTGAAACTCCAATTTTGAAGACATTCAAGCATTCATTTGAAAATTTAGGAGTTGGATCTTGGTCTCCTTAATACGTGAGATGCCTCTGGTCCCACCAGATGTGCCATTTATGATCATAGAAATTTGATAATTAAGAGGAGGTTAGATCAAATTTTAGTCCATAAAACAATGAAATTAACACACTAGCATGCTAACATCTCTAAGCCTAGATCTTAGGGGGAACTTAATGAAAAAAATACAATTGAAAACCTAACTAAAATGTAAAACAACAATCTTGAAAAATAGTCAAATTTTGTTGAGTTTTAATATTTAATTGGATTTCCAATAAAATCAAGGATGTGTATATATTGATCATAGAAAATATATATATATATATCTCATATCCATACTACGCTCACAATTATTAAAATGGAACCAACCTTGTCTGGAATTACCTGGCTTTTTCTTGCTTTCTCCAACTCTCTCTCCAAATCCTCTTGCCTCTTTTATGTATCTATATCACCTCTTTTAATTGCATCCCATTAATTTTTTAAAACCCCCCTTCCTTTCTAATTATGTCACACCCCTTATTTACATGCCATTTTTCTCCTCAATCAATGGTGATGGCTTAAGTTAAACAGAGTTTACATGTTGGGTTTGAAATGATCGAACTCTATATTCAATTGCCATAATCATGCAAATCCTCTATTCCTACTTATAACTAGAGATCATAAAAAGACTACTCATGTTTAAATTAAGTTATGATAACCCTTCCCATCGAAGCTTCCATATAATTAATATATTCTAATAACCAATCCACTTTATTCGAAGGTTGACTTCATGCAACAAAACTGAGGTGATCTAACTACCCTTTTGTTTTTACTAAGTTGAATGCATAATTAGTCAACCTTCTAAACTACTATTGGGTGAGCATATCATTGAAGAGGGTGGATCAGATGGTGATACTAGTGGTAAAGAGAATAAAATAGAACCCTACACACACAATAGAAAATTAGTATTATTTTTTGTTTTTCTTAATGAATTATTCAAAATTTATTTATTATGTATGTGCAATAGTTATAAATATGTGTTTCTTTGCTATGTTGTAATATATGTGTCAATTTTAGCATAATATGCAATTTAGTAACTAGTTTTCACTTTATTATGCAGTGGGTAGAAGGTAATTACATAATTTTCTTAAGTGCTTTGTTGAGCTATAGAGTACGTTGATTGCAATCTATGAATGGACTAATAATTTTTTAATTATACAATTTTTTTTTTGAATAAATAATTATTGAAAATTAGTTGAATTTATTGATCTTAAAAAAGTGATAATGATAAATAATAACATTTTATCACCTTAGTTTTTTAAGTGCTTCATATGCTAATATATTATTCTATATATTTTAGAAAAATAATAAATTATTGTTAAATTAACTTTCATTTTTTTATATAATATAATTTTAAAGTCTATTATATCATTTTAATTTTACAAATAATCTTGAAAATGATAATAAAAATGATGTATTTTAATAAATACACTATATTATAAAATAACAAAACTTTAATAATATTGATATTTATAAAAGCCCTCAAAAATAACCCTCCAATAATTATAATACCAACAACTATAATATATTGCTAAAATAAACTTTATATTATAATAAACACTTTAAATGTTTACTTGATTTCTATAAAATAAATTAATAATCAATAATAATTAAAACTTATAAAATACACACATCTCTAAAAGATATACATAATATCCACTATATACTTAGGAAATGATAAAAAGGATAAAATAATTATAAACAAAAAAAAAATGATGTTTAATTATAATGAAAATATATGCTTCTTTCTAAAAATGGAAAAATATAAAATTAATATAAATATTTTAAATATATTTATTTGAAAAACATTAAAATATATCAATTTAAAGATCTTTATTTATGTCAATTTAATTACATTAATGTAGTAATTTTAAAATAATCTTTTTAGAAAAAATGGGAATCTAATTTCTACTGTATGGTCAAGATATTATGAATTGTCAATTGAATTCTTTAAAAAAAAGAAATTTTTCTAAATAATGATTAAATGGACGTCAAATTAAATATTAAAATTAAAAGTGAACACTCACTACATAATAACCTACCACCACATCCCCTAATTACTATTGTATAATACCTCTCTATGTAAAAAAAAGATAAATCTACGAACACTCTAAATATATAATAAATTATAGACTAATGATATAATATTAAATATTTAAAAATAATATAAAATAATGTTTTGTATATCCATATCCATATATATATATATATATATATATATATATAGAGAGAGAGAGAGAGAGATAACCCAAAATATATCCTAATCACCACTATAAAAATATGTTTTACAAGTTCAAATGTTTTTGGTAAAAGAATAAATTTTTCAATTTTTTTTTAATTTATTTATTTATTTGTATAATTTCATAATTAAATAAAATTTATTGTCTTTGTTATATTTTAGATTATATATTACAAATTACAATTGTGAGTAACTATATCAGAATCTTCATTTTTTATTTTGGTAATAGAATAAAACTTCATAATGTTTTAAGATGTAGAAGCTCAGAACATAGATATCAACATCTCTATGCATGTTTTGGATTACATATAATAGAATACAGTAACAAAGTAAGTATATATTTAAATTAGAACCTTCTTTAGATAAGCAATTATCATTAGGGAGTATCTAATCCATTAGTCATCCAGGGAATGATCTTAATCTTATAAGTTTGACTCTCTGTATCAAATATCTAGAGAGATGTATTTCTTGATGGATGGCTTAACAAACCATCATCCTTAAAAATTGGACTACGACCCTTTCCATAAACTTACGAATTTTACTTGATGAAAAAAAATTAAAGATTAAAAATATCCAACCATCTTCCCATAAATGGGTGTAAACACATTAACATTACAATTGGTGGTGTAAATAAGGGAGATAAGACCAACACATTGATATTATTAGTATCTATCGTAGGTACTTTTGTAATCACCATAAGCTATTATTTTGATTCAAAATGTGTGTCACCCAATAGAATGCAAAAAACAATCAAATTTCTTAATGTACGTTACAAAAATAATGATTTAATTTGTTTATTAATACCTATTATCTCCATTACTATTAATTTTTGAGGATATTCCTAGTAGAAATATTGAATTTTACAATAGTCATAAATTTCAATTTTTCAGATAGCCAATGAATGAATTGAATATCATTTTTCTCATTAAGTTCATAGGTAGGGGAAAAGTAACAACAGTTGTTTTTCCATTGATATTTGTCACTATAATTTGCAATGGCATCACAAGTAGGGCATAAGTGGTGGCACTTGCATGTGAAAGTGAAAGGAAAAAAAAAACAACTTACCACCATGAACACTTGAGCCACAAGTCGAGCTGATTTCAACACCCTCATGTTGGGGTACCAGAGAAGAGCACATAAGCCATAAGCCAGGTAAATCCATTAATTTTGGCCATGGTGGTCTACATCATAGCCATCACAATATCAAATAGATGGTCAAAATGAATTTTAATTTTAGCTTTAATGTTTTGTATGTGCATGTACACACCAAGTGTGCTTAACTAAAACTATTTTCAAGAAAAAAATAGTGGATATCAACCATAATAAATTGATCTACTATCTTGTTAGAAATCTATAAATTAATCTAGTCATGTAGTGGTGTATTCACCAATATTTTTGAATTGGGAAGGCTCTGGATCCTTGCAACTATTTACAAATGCTTGGAAATTTGCATTCAAGCTTCTGAAATAGTTTCCTTGAAGAGGGGTCCAAAACCTTTAGACACTAGAGTATTTTTTAAATGTTTTTGGAATTTATGTTTCTTCTATTTCAAATGTCAATTTCTACCGATAAATTATTTACTACGTCTTTTCAAAATGTCTACCCCAAAGTCTCATCTTTTTTCTTACCTAATTGTTCTTAGTTTTTAATAGTTTTGTTATTGAACTTTCAAATTATCAGTTGATTATTCTTGGTTTGACATGGGGAAATGGTTTTTGAATGGGAAATCAACTTTTTTTATATTATTCTCATTATTTTTTCAATTTCTTGCTCTTTTGTGAGATTCCTGGTTGTTTTGAAATGAATGTGATTGATAATATCTAGACAATTATCTTGTAATTCCAAACATATTCTTTTGTATAGTAGAATTAAATTTGCATATATGTGTAATTAAAATTTCATTCTATGTAGTTAGTGTTAGTATAGATATTTATTTTTCCAAATTTATTTATTTGGGAATATTATATTTGTGCACATGGAGTTTTCCTAAATTTGCTTGCTTAGGTGGAATTCGTGTGTCATAGGTGTCACAGGTTTGATTGAAAGAGTAGGATGTGACTCCTTTTATCACCTTTTGTGGAGGAGTTACACTTGTATTCTAGGGGGTATTGACCACCATTTATGGAGGAGTTACTCAGCACTCTTATATGTATGCTTCACTTGAAGATCTTTATAACTTAATGAATATTTGGCTTTCTCTATTTTGGTTGTCTCATGTAATATTTGTTTTCTTATTTCATTCTTGCTTCAGTGCATTGTTGGTGTGCACTCTTATTTGTCTCATGTGACCATTGGACCTTTGCACTCACTTTAACCAGACCTAGATCAAACTCTGATAGTTAGACACATCTTAGGGTGATTTTTCCTTGATTTCTTGGGTGTAATGTGTTGAATTATTTTTTATTTACCCTCTTTTACCTAACTTGGCACTGAAAACAAATAATTGGTTACTAAATCAAGTAACTATTGAAGTGGCATTGTAAATGATGTATTCTATATGCAAGAATCAAACTTGACATAGTTCTAAGTGGGTATATTGGAATAGATCAAGTAAGGGTTGTAAATGCTTTCAACATGTATAAACTACAGGCAATTAAAAACACATTTTGATGTCATTTGTTGTTCTGAAATAATGAGCAATTTGGAATTAGTTCAACCACTTTGACAATGGTGGCCTACACTACTATTACTATTACCAATTATTTATTTTAATTTTATGTATTATTGTAGATTGGGTTAATTTCATTGTTACTGGTCATCTATCAAATCATTATGTTAAGGTAAAACTAGAAAATGAAGTAGAGAATATAGATGAAGCAGCTCTTTGGCCAACTTTTCTACCTGCCCTGCCATTTTCTATGAACACCAATAATAATGTCAATAATGACAACTAAAATGGTATAGTAATCAAAGTGGTACAAGATAATAATCTTATTGTTCAAGTGTTATTTCCTTTAAACGTTTCTATTTATTACTTATGTAATACTACCATTATTTGGTATTCTAGTTTGTGTTATAATATTTTTTATTAACCAGTTAAAATTCAAACAAAATAAGGGTCGGGGGGTGTAGTCGGTTGGTCGGGTACTTCCGTTGCGGCTCTGCCCATCAGTGTTCAAGTCCCCCACCAGCCCCGTGGTACCGGTATTAGTCGTGTCTAGCCAGCAACGCCGGTCACATTAAAAAGTTTACCCGGCTTTCAATAAAGTGAAAAAATTCAAACAAAATAATATTTCATATTGTAAAATAAATTTTTAATTAGGAGTTGCTAATTACTGGCAGAACCTAAAAATCATTATAATATTATTCAAAGTAAAAAACATTAGCAATTTTAATGAATAATTATATGACAGGTACTCAAGCCACAACATAACCCTTGTTTATATGACATCATAAAAAATATATATAAAGACAATAAGTTAAACCATAATTTTAGAAACCATTTTTTCACATCCATCTATGCCTCAACCATAGAGTTTGTTTTGATAAAGCTCTATATTTTTCAAGGAAGCACGACATCTTTTTAATATCATCATTTAAATTTGAAATTCTAATCAATCATGTTCAACATCATTGTCTAGTAGTAATGACTTTTTTATTAGAAAAAATATTTTAAAAAAATATATATCCCCTTGGTTTTTGACCCTAAGACTAATCCCCTTCTAAAAAGCATCAGCAGAATGGAGTACATGGAATATATATGAGATCAATGGAGACAAACATTTTCCATTGATCACCCTTTATTAGCCATACATGTCATGTCATAGATATTCATGTGATTCAAACCTATCAAATCTGATAACCTTTCGGTTGTAGTTGCACTTTTGTTTTATTCATTTTGCAAGCCATTTTCTAATAGGTGTCAAATTTCAAGTGGAGAACAAGAAACTAGTTTTGCAAGTTAGACAAAAATTAGGTATGACTTTTTTATAATGTAAAAAGCCTCTATTATACTAAATTAGAATTCACTTTAAATGTGTAAGTTACATCAAAATGGATGTAATTTGGGGTTTTGATAAAGTGGGTTTTGTAAAGTGAAAAAAATTAATGGATATTTATGAAGGTGATGGTGGAAAATAAGATTGTGTGTTTATTTGTAGAATGTAGCAATGCATTATATAGAGATTCAATTTTAGAATAATCTTGAACAATATTTTTTTGTCTAAACATTTATTAATTTATCTTAAGCATAAAAACACCTATTAAATATTAATAATGTTAATCTTACTAATACTACTACTTATTAAATATATTTAATAATAGAATATATTACTAATAATTATAAACTATTATATAATATATCATTCCAATATAATTATAAATATATATTAAAATAATAATATATATATTAAAATTATTATATTAAAAATATACTATATATAATCATAATAAAAATATATTTTATAAATATTATATCATTATATATTGTGATATAATAATAAATAATATAAAATAATGTAATATAATTTTATATATAACATATGTATAAATTACTAATTATTATTCACACAGATCAATTTAAATGACATAATCTAGCATAAGATACAAGTAAAATCTTCCACAAAACACAGTCAATAACAAACCCATCCAATCATTCTGCACAAGCCAAGGCATGAATGCCACTTAAGTCTCACCAAAACTAGACTCCCAACATCGCCTCAATATGTGATGTGAGAAATGAATCATTATGTGCCTCAATTAATTTCATTAGCCCCTTGAGTGTCTACTCAAGCCTCGCTATGATTATCCACATGTATCTCTTTAGATTGATCAATGCCAAAGTTGGCAAAGTAATCGGCCACACTATTTGCCTCTAACAAATAATGACACCAATCCCACTCACCAAAAGAATTCAAAAAATGCCACATCTTTTCAAGAATATTATCTAATCTGCAAGCCATGGCTCCCTATTTTCACAGAGCTTGAATAAGGACCATGGATTTCCTTTCCATAATTAGTCTGTCAATCTCACAACAACTTACTAAATTCACTTTAGCAACCAAAGCTTGAAATTTTATTTCATTTTTGGTTACATCAATCAACTTAAAAGACGTATCTCTCATTAAAGAATAGATGCAATCCCTAATGATGCAACTAATAATAGAGGCTCCCAAAGAGCCACAAAAAGCACCATCACAATTCAATTTAAACCACCTCAACGGTGGTGGAATCAAATTAGCATTATATATCCTCTTATTCCTTGAAACTAAAATAAATTTACCCATTAATGGGGGGAGGAGACAATAATTTCCATTTGGCACACATTTTCATGTCCCAATCCAAAAGCCATTCATTATGTTGCTTGGCCTGAGTGAAGACAATCTCAAAGATTGAAACCTTTTCATCTTTGAGCACTACATATAATGGTCACTCTTTGTCTTCAAAGATATATTGATTTATTTCTTTCCATATAGATCAAATTACAATTATTAGGTTGACTTTCTAGAGACCATATAAATTATTTTGACATTTCTAATTGGCCAAGAGGAAAAAGTGTGCAATAATGATGGAGGCCAAGCCCATGAATAACCCATATTATTACAAATACATGACCAAACTAGATGGTAAAGGGTCAAGAAAATAAAAAATCATCATTTGATTCATCCTCACCTTTACACATACAGCAGCAAGATGGTCTAATGAAGCCAATTTTAAAAAGCATGTCCTTAGTGAGAATGCAACTTTAGACCACTAGCCAAGTAAAAGAACATCCTTTTAGAGTCCTGCCTTGATCTAAAAAAGAGGGAATACCCACTACATAGAATAATTTGATGCCTCTACCATCTAATACCTGAGCCTAACTGAATAAGAACTTGATTTGGCCCCAATCTAATGAATTGTATCTTCCTTCAAATAAATAAAGACTTTCCTCTTGGTGAGAATGCTAAAAAGGCAACAACACTACTCTTTAGGTTTTGGCAAATTCGCCATTTTTTTATAATGCCATGAGACCATGGAAATAATAAGTGTATGTTCTAATTAATATACCACTTTTTGTCTCAAAGAGGTAGATAAGACCACTCTAACAAGTTGCCAAATTTTAAAGATCAACCAACGAATTGTGCCCATTCTAGGAGTCTTCCAAAAATTCCACATGTTTGCCATTATTAATAGTCCAAAAAACATGATTTATTATTAGTGGTCTACATTTAAGTATAAATTTGCAAAAGTGAGGCTCTCTCTAAGGGGAGGATGCAAAAAGTTGGGGGACAAAAAATGGACACAATGAAAAACACAAAACATTTTTTGTAAATGTCATATGCCATTATTTTAAAACCCATTACAAATATGATTTGGGTTCATCCCAAGCCTGAAGGACATATGCACTTTGGACTAGAAAGAGTTTATGACCTTTTCCTTACAAAGGGTATATGCCCTTTGAGTTATTATGTGCGCCTGAGTTACAATAGGGTGTTTGGTCAGTGTGAGATGTATATATTTAGGTAAATATTTAATAAAATAAGTGTAGTTTAAGGTTACATTTAAGTTTATATTAAATTTTTATATTTTTATAATTTAAATTTATTATATTAAATATAATAAATTAGGACCACTCTGCATCTTCTAAAATTGATTACAGAGCTGTAGGAGTTACAATATAAAAGTTAATTTTTCATAATCTATTTTGGGTAATATTTAGTTTTCAAAATTTCATGATTGAAATATAGAATGATAATTGAAGTCTTAAATCATGTTACATATGTAATAGACCTATACCATTGAGGATTGCATGCATACTTTACCTACTTGAGTATGCCCTACCTACTTTAGCTACTTTAGTATGCTCTACTTGATGGAATAAATGAGCCATATCTTTATCTCGATGAATATACCCTCCCTAAATATGAAAGATATTTATTGATCTTGACTATTCCATTTATATCTTATTGTAACTAATTATGCCATAACTACTTTAATTACTTGAGTATGCCCTACATACTTTATCTACTTGAGTACATGTCATACATAATTGAATGCCAAAGCCATATCTTGATCTTAAGTATACCCTACCTAAATACCTAAACCATAACTTAATCTTAATTAAGTCCTACATATTGAAATTTTATTTTCATTGATGTCAATTATTATTTAATTGATGTCAAGATTCATCTAGTGAAGGTGTATGGTAGCAGGACTTTGAGGTCAAGTGCTTAAGTAGCCTAACCCTAGTCATGACATGAAGAGATCTTGTGAGAAGCTATGAGCATGATGGCTCATTGAAATGAGTGCACACATGCATGAATTTTTGTATGAGGTTGCTTTAGTATGTGATTGAGGTGGATAGTACATGTAAAAAGGCATGAAGGTCAATTTTAAGGCCTAATGTGGTTTGTAAGTCAAGGTCTAGAGAGCAAAGAGAGAGAGTGTGGCCTAATGAGTGGTCATGATCATATATCAAGGTTTTTGAGTTCATGTAATATTTTTTAGAGGTGAGGTATGTTGTTTCAAATTTTTTCATGAATTTTAAGGTTCTAGTTTGAAGTACAAGGCATAAAAAATTGTTTGGAGGTCTCTTGAGTGCTTAGAATGAAGGGTTCTCAACCCGAGAAGGATCTTCTTGTGTTCATTAGCTCATCAAAACTTTTCATGGGAATATAATATATTAATGATAAATTGGGAAGGTTCCTATCTCAAAATTCCAAGAATTATTTTTTTTATTGAGTGGCTATGCTTAATGAAATATCATTAAGATTGGAAATAGGCTTAAACCCTCTTATAACCCTAATAAGGACCCGATATTGAAGATGTTAATCAAAAGTGATAAGGATGGATTTAATTAATTATGTATGATATTATATATTTTATTTTAATCTCCCAATTACCTCCAAATGGTATTGGTTAGAGAGAGGAGAGATAAAATGTGGAGTTATAGGATTATTTCTAAACAAAGTTATCATAGAAGCCAAAAGTTGCATTGGACATAGTAATCAAATGAATGGAAGAAGAAGGTAGAGAATAATGTTTCATATCCATAAATTTTTATTGATAGGTTATATACCTTAATTTCTCTAATTTTTTAATCCAAGTAGGCTAGTTGATAATAGGCCTAATGGTGCAAAAAGTGCAAAACCCAAATAGTGTGATAAGTTGGTTCTAAGTGTGTTTTAAAGGTAGATTGATGGATTAAAGTGCATGGAGTTTTTTTTTAATTACTTATAATTCATTTCCATTTATTTTATTATTTTTAAAAATATTTTAAGTATTGAAAATGATAAATCCAAAATGGCTTATCTAGCTCAATGAGATCTGTGTGTAGCGAGGTCAACATATTGGTCTATAAAACCAATAGTTTACACTAGACCATATGATTTTTATATATGAATATGGTATGGATATGTTATAGGATATTTTTCATGCATTTTAAGTATTTAAAAGTCCCTATATATATGTTATAAATTTAATGTTTCATGACTATGTTTTTGATAGTCTTGGTAGTTCTGAGTAAGCAAGTTGCAGTGATGAGTTTCAGGCTCTATGCCCTGAGTTGAAGTGTCTAATTTATATGGTAATATTTTTTAGGTCATTATGTTTGAGTATAAGTTATTTATTTGAATATATGTATGGATAAGTGATAGTGTTATCTTTAGTTGTCCAAAACAGACTTTCCTATGTGTTCAAAAGCCTAATGTGAACAGTGCTTATGGAGTTTTTCAAGTACTGATTTGTTATAAAATATCCTATTGAGCATATAATACATTATTTGGGGTCTATTTTATTTTTATATTATATTTTCCTACCATGTGTGGAGTTTTAAAGTGTTTCAAGAAATGCAAAGTGTAATATGTGTCTAAAGAAGGCCTATTAGGTCTCCATAAGGCCTAAAGGAGGATAAGGCCTAATGAAGGTGTGGCCAATTGATTTGTGTGATTTATTCTTATTGATTAAAAAAAATTAATATATATTTAATTCACAAGATAAGTGGTTAAGTGATTATGGCTGACCAAGAGGTGTGTGTTCATAAGTTGTGTATATAAACAAGGCATATTGGGCCTATTTGGGTAAGTCAAATAAATTGGATGTGAAAGTGAATGAAATAGCACATTATTGAGTATAAAGAGGTATTTAATAACATTAAAGGATTATATAGGATATTTAATTAATATTTTATATTGATTTTTCATATGAATATCAAGGTCATATTCCCTAATCAGTCTTGAAGAAACCCAGTTGAGTGAAAAAGCCTAAAAGGTAGTTTGAGAGGGATAAGAGTGTGAAGAGATGAAGAGGTGGTCATCATCTATTGTTTAATCAACATAGTGTTTTTAATGTGCTAAAAACAATTAGTTGGATGAGTTGGTTCTAATTTGTCTATGGGTTTGGTGCTTCCTTACAAGTGGGTGCTTGTTAAAGCCTAGTCAAGTGAGTGTTTGGCTAATTGGGGTCGGTGCTCCATGTTGACTTGGTGCTTCACTAAATATGGTTTTTGTCTTATAGGAATATATCATATTTGTATATATCAGTGGTTTTTCTTCCCCTTGAATTTTTCCCACATATGTGATGTGTTCTTGTATTTCATGTTCATATGTACGGTTTTTTGTGCTTAAATTGATCTATATATTTGTATGAATGGATAATGAAGATCAATTGAAATTGAATGAATGTTTTTAAGACTGATTCACCTCCCTTTCCCCCCTCTTATTCATTTTTTTTTAAACAATTGGTATTAGAGTAGGTCCTTTGAATCAGGGCTAACAGCTTAAAGGATATCCTAGAAGCAAGGATGGCTAGTAGTCAAGTTCAAGGAGGTTTCACTACCAATAAGGCTTCATTATTCAATGGGACTAACTATTCATTTTGGAGCATCAAAATTAGGACATATCTAATTTCAATGGGCCATGACATATGGAAGTTAGTTATGGATGGATACACTCCACCTCCTACACCACAACTAATACATCAGGCAAGAAGGCAAGTGAGGACAATTCCAAGGCAATGAACACCATTATATATGACCAATCAAAGGTAGATTTTATGAAGGTGATGAATTATTCATAATCCAAGGTGATATGGGACAAGTTGAAAACTATCTATGAAGGAGACACCAAGGTGAAGATGGCTAAATTATAGACCCACAAAAGGTAGTTTAAAAGTCTGATTATGAAGGAAGATGAGAGCATTGCTTCCTACTTATTAAGGGTTGATGAAGTTGTCAATGTCATCATAGGTCTTAGAGAATAATTGAAAGAGTCTACAGTTGTACAAAAAATATTGAGATCCCTAACTTATAAATTTGATTCAAAGGTGTCTATAGTAGAAGAAACGTAAGACCTAGTCACACTTCAGATGGATGGGCTTCATGGCATCTTGACTACCTATGAGATAAGAATAAATGAAGGAATATGTCCAAATAAATAAGAAACATTCAAAGTTAAGAATAATTCAAAATCCAAGAAGATCAAAAATGAGGTATGTTCAGATATTGATCATGATGAATTGATAGACATGTTTGATAGGAAATTGAAGATCATATATGGTAAGTACAAGGGTAAGTTGCCTTTCAAATGTTTCAACTATGGTGAGATTGGAAATTTTTAATACAAATTTACTCACAAGCATAAGGCTTAGGATGATGAAGAATTTAATTAACCTCATGATGAGGATGAGAAGTCCTATAGGTCTAACAAGAGCAAGAAGAGTTTTAAAAAGTATGAAGGCAAGAATAAGTATTTCAAAAACAAAAAAAGCTTGTATATCAAAAAATATAGTAGTTCCTTTGATGAGAGTGAAAGGATTGATTATAAAAATGATTATGAAGGTGTTGATCAATTTAGCAATGATCTTATTTTCATGACCAAAGAATCAAGTTGCTCCCAAGAAGAAGATTGCATGATTTTTGGAGATATGGTTGATGAATTAGATGAAGAAGAAGTTGAGGTCAACTTTGAGGTAAAACTGATAAGTGACTTAGAAGAGTTAAAACTTGTAAATAAGAAGAATCATAAATTCAAGTCATTATTTAAGGACTATGAAGAGTATATTGGTTTATTTGAGGAGAGACTGAGTAACACATACAAGGAGCATGATGAGATCATCAATCAAGTTAAAACTCAAATGGAGATAGTCATTGTTAGCATAAAGACTAAGGAAAAAGAATACACCAAGTATGAACCATAAATAGAGTCCTTAAAGTTAAAATTAGATCAAGAAACTAGTAAGATGAAGACTTATGAGAATTTTTACAAGAGCACTAAGGCTTTATATGACATTTTGAGTAGTTAAAAGTTTGTCAATGATAAGGTAGGTCTCGATTTCAAAGTAGAATAAAAGGAGAACAAAGAGAATTCTAATATGAACAAGAAGGTCAAAATTAAGAACAATATGAAGAAAAAAAAATTTAGATAGCCTAACTCCATAAGGTATTCAAATTCATTCAATGGTTACTATCTCTCATGTAGTTAGTTTTGGTCATAAGGCAATAGAGTGTAGAAGACCCTCCAAGAATGTGTACTCATGGGACTATTGAAGGATTCATAGTCCACATCAGTCAAGATGTATGAGTGATGTTATTTTGTATAATTTTCATAAAATTGGTCAAATTTAAAGATTCTATCATTATGAATCATCAAGATAAAACAAGAAGATTCAAACTCCTAGAATTCAAGAAAGAGGACAAACCAAGGTGTGGAAGCCAAATACAGTCAAGCTTAGTTCTTATCAGTATACAAGCCAAATTAGAATGTTTGATATGGTATATCATATCCATATATTAAAGAGTTTCAATAGTGCTCATTATCAACTCAAATTATTGACCATAGGTATGATGAAGAGGCCAAGCCAAAGAGGCTAATCAAGCCTAAAAGGATACTAAAGGATGATTAATATTGTGAGAGCATGGAGATCTAGAAATATCCTGAGTTTGTGTTATTCTAGTGCCCTATGGTAATGGGTAACTCCATTAGGATTTATGGAGACACTCATTATTCAGTGGAATCTTGGTAGATTTCATGGAGATATGTTGAATAATGTTGACAGAGTTGTAAGTGTTATTGGTATATGAGAGGTAAGTAAAAAGTTATTCCTTGTTTATAATAGATTCGTAGTAGAGCTTGATTTATGTTGAGAATTGGTATTGGTATCAATATGTTTTAAGGAATATGAAGATGGTCTAAGAGTCCTAAGCACTCATGTGGTGAGCTCAATTTATGAAGACAAAGGAGAAGTCCTTAATTCCTTAATTGATGTCAAGAATATGATAGCCTAGTGTGTGATTAAAGGTTTAAGTCACATCAGTAATGTCAAGGACAAGGTGAGTGGTCTTGTGATTTGAGTTCATTTAAAATTGGTATGCATGGAGTAAGATGGAGCATGTTTCTATAATGCTTTATACTCTATGTTTTTATCTTTAATTACAAAAAGGTGTGATCCCATGTGTTACAGGTATGATCATGATTATTTGAGAAAAAATCTAGTTTTGGGAGAATGAATACCAGAGGGAGATGTATCTTTTTGAGAGAATGATCAATTTTTGGGAGTGGTTGTCATCTAGTGTCTGTGAAGAGAAGCATTATCTCAGGGGGAGATTTATAGCTCTATGTTTTGAAGTGTCAAGATAGTGAGGTAGAAGTCATAAGAAACATAGTTTCTTGAGGTCCAAGGATCAAATGGTAGTTTATGGAAGACCCTTTTTCATTAATGTCAAAGGGGGAGAAAGACTATATTGGGGAGATGAGAATGATTAGGTTGTAGTGTGTTTACCATCAATAACAAAGGGGGAATTTTTTGGCATGTTGTTATCATTGATGTCAAGGTTGATGTCATTGATGTCAAGGTTCATCTAGCAAATGAAGGTTGATTTTATTGATGTCAAGGTGCATCTAGTGAAGGTGCATGGTAACAGGTTGGTCAAGTGCTTAAGTAGCCTAAGCCTAATCATGACATGAAGAGACCTTATGAGAAGGTATGATCATGGTGGCTTGGTGAGATTATTTCACATAGGCATGAGTGGTCGTATGAGTTTTATTTAGTATGTGAGTGATGTGGAGAATGCATGGAAAGAGGCATGAAGGTCAATTATAAGGCTACTATAGTTTGCAAGTCAAGGTCTAGAGAGCAAAGAGAGAGAGAGATAGATGGAGAGAGTGGCCTAATGAGGGGTCATGATCAGATATCAAGGTGTTTGGTATCATGTAATATTTTTTATAGTAAGGTATTTCATTTCAAGTTTTTTATTAAGTTTGAGTTTCTCATTTTAAGGACAAGGCATGAAAAGTTGTTTGGAGGTCTCTTGAGTACTCAAAATGAAGAGTTCTCAACTCAATAAGGATATTATTTTGCTTACTAGATAATAAAAAATTTACATGGGAATATAATTTATTCATGAGAGATGGGGAAGTTTCCTATCTAAAAATTTTAGGCATTAGTTTTTGTATTGAGGGGTTATGCTTTATGAACAATCGTTAAGAGTGGAAACAGGTTTAAACCCTCCTAAAACCCTAATAAGGACCCGATATTGAAGATATTGATAAAAAGTGATTAGGATGGATTTAATTGCTCAGTTAATCTATTATATATTGTATTTGAATCTCAAAATTACCTCCAAGTGGTATTGGCAAGAGATAGGAGAGAGAAAATGTTGAGTTACAAGCTTATTTCTAAACAAGTTATTTTAGAAGCCAAAAGTTGTATTGGACATAGTAATCAAATGGATGGAAGACGAAGGTAGAGACTCATGTTTCATGTCCATAAATTTTTATGAATATTTTATATTCCTTAATTTCTCTAAGTTTTTGATCCAAGTAGGCCAGTCATTAATAGACCTAATGCTACAAGTAGTGTAAAACCCAAGCAGTGTGAGAAGTTGGTCGAAGTGTGTTTTCAAGGTATATTGATGGATTAATATGCATGAATTTATTTTTAATTATTTATAATTAATTTACATGTATTTTATTATTTTTAAATATAGTGTAAGTGGTGAAAATTATTAATCCAAAATTGTTTGTTTGACATAATGAGGTCTGTGTGTAGTGAGGTTAATAATTTGGTCTATAAGACCAATAGTTGCCACTAGACCATATGATGTTTATATTTGAATATTTTATAGAGATTTAATAAGATAATTTTCATGAATTTTAATTCTTTATATTCCCTATATAGGTGTTATAAGTTCAATGTTTCATGACTATGTTTTTGATAGTTTTGGCAATTCTGAGTAAGCAAGTTACAATGATGAGTTTGAGGTTATATGCCCTAAGTTGAAATATCTAATGCATATGGTGATATTTTTGAGGTCATGATATTTCATTATAAGTTATTTATTTTCATTTTTTTTTGGATAAATGATGTGTTATATTTTGTTGTTCAAGATATACTTTTTGTGTGTTCAAAAGCATAATGTGAACAGTGCTAATGGAGTGTTTCAAGTAGTGATTTATTGTAAAATGTATTATTGAGACTATAAAACATTATTGGGGGTATATTTTATTTTTATTTGATATTTTAATTTTTTATGGAGTTTTAAAGTGTTCCAAGGAAGGCAAAGTGTAATGTGTGTCTATAAAAGGCATATTAGGTCTCCATAAGGCCTCAAGGAGGATAAGGCCTAATGAAGGTATGGAAAACTAATTTGTGTGATTTATTATTATTTATAACATGTGTTAAGATATATTTAATTTCAAATATAATTTTTTAAGTTATTGTGGCTGACTTGGAGTGTGTGTTTATGAGTTGTATATATAGACAAGGCATATTAGGCCTATTTGGGTAAGTCAGATGAATTAGATGTACAAGCAAATGAAGTAACACATTATTGAGAATAATTAGGTATTTTATACCATAAAAATAGTATATATGATATATAATTAATATATTATATGATTTATACATATGAATATCAAGGTCATATGACCTAATCAGTCTTGAAGAGACCTAGTTGAGTGAAGAGACCTAGAAGGCAGTTTGAGAGAGATAAGAGTGTGAATCGATGAAGAGGAGTTCATCATCTATTGGTTGAGAAAAATAGTGGTATGAAGGTGATAAAAAAAACATTTGGTTGAGTTGGTGTTGATTCATTCATGGGGTTGGTGCCTCCTTGCAAGTGGGTGTTTGTTAAAGCCTAGTCAAGTGGGTTCTTGGCTAGTTGGGGTTGGTGCTCCATGTGGAGTTGGTGTTTCACTAAATTTAGTTTTTGTATTATATTAATGTAGTCCATTTATATATATAATTTTTTTTTATTCCCCTTTAATTGTCCCACATATGTGATGTGTTTTTATATTTCATGTTTATATGTATGGTTGTTTATGATTTGATTGATCTATATGTTTGTATAAATGGCTCATGAAGATCAAGTGGAGTTAAATGAATGTTTTAAATATTTATTCACCCCCCTCATCTCATTAATTTTGATTCCAAAACTAATTACCTTATTATACTTGACTATTCCCTACCTACTTCATCTACTTGAGTATGCCCTACCTACCTATCTTTAGTGTCCTACCTACTTGAATATGCCCCAACTAATTGAGTATACCTTACCCGATTGGATACCTGAGCCATATATTGATTTTTAATTTCCATATCTAATATTTATTGTATTTATATTAATTTATCCATATATTAAATACTTAATACCTAATTGAATACCTGAGATATATCTTGAAATTATTGGGGGAATTATCATGCTTTAAAATCATTAGAAGGGGCATTATTGGATCAAGGGATAAATGAGAGGGGTTATTAACAAGAAATGCTTGAAAATTAGGAGAGGGGGGAATTATACCCTATTTATATAAAAGATATGGGGCATTTATTTATCCATATATTAAAATGATAAGGGGCATTCTCACCTATATATATAAAGGAGTGACTAGGGACAATCATGTAAAAGACTTGAGGTGGATTTAGGTTGAATTCTAAATAATTTGTAAGTTTCTTAATCAAATGGTCTATTTATATGCATAAATGACCATCCTGTATCATTTGACCTATAGCATATATATATAAATGATATAGTCATTCATACATTACATCTACCACATACCTAGTACTAAATGTAGTTATGTGGTCACTCATACATGACGTCTACCTATAGGCATGATATGGTCTCTCATACTAGACACAAATGTAGTTAATCACCCTAGTAAACTCCATTTAGAATAAAATTAATCAAAACACCATTCATGATCCATCATAAAAAGATATCATTCAGTCCAAAACAAATGTTAGATATATGGGTCAATCCATGCATGCTTAAATTATAATCTCATGCATGCATGACCTAACTAATTTATTCCAAAATCGCATAGAATAGATTCATATTATATCATTATAAACTCACATAGGACACTACCACTACTATTTCAAGTGTAGGGGAGTGCCTTTGAACCCTATAAATTAATATTCAGATATAAAAATTCACTCATATCGCTATCTCCCCTTCTACAAACCATATGGAAAGAAGGGGTCAAGAATATAAATCATCATTCATCAATGTAATCACTCCCTCATAATTTATCATCATCCCTCATCCCTATATCATTGACCTTAATTATCCCTAATCATCCCTAATGACATTTTCATTGGTCCTCATCATCCCTAGTCACTCCCTCATCAGCTCTCATTTTCCCTCATCATCTCTAATCACTCCCTCATCATCCCTCATCATCCCTCATCACCCCTAATCACTTCCTCATAAACCCTTAACATCCTTAATTTTCCCTAGTCACTCTCTCATCATCCTTAATCACTCCCTTAATGTCCATCATTATCCTCAATCATATCATCATTGACCCTCATCATCCATAATCATTCAAAATCACTCCCTCATCATCCCTAATTACCCCGCATCATCCTTAATCACTCCATTATTGATACTCACCATCCCTCATCAACCCTAATCACTCCCTCAATGGCCCTCATCATCCCTTATCATCCCTAGTAACTCCCTCATCACTATACACTGTCCTTCATCATTCCTAATCACTCCCTCATCGACCCTCATCATCCTTCATCATACATTATCATACCTAATAACTCCCTCATTAATTATCATCATCCATTTTTAAAAATATTTTCATTGATGTCAAAGGTCTAGAATTATTGGTGATAAAGGCCCCATTACATTTAATGGTGTTTTTAATATTCATATCTTGGCTAATGTGTGTTAATATTCATTTAATATTAATGAATATATTTTTGGTTGCATATAAGTCAAAAGAGGGGCCATGGAGAAGTCAAAGAGTCATAGGATAAAATATGAAAGATGAATGGGACACTTTTTCTCATGACGAATCATCTTGAGGAATTATAAGAGTCACCATGTGAAGATAAAAGAGGTATGGCACATTTTTCCATGAAGGGACACTTTAAGTAATATGAAAAGTCACCAAGATAAAGACAAAAGAGGAAATAATGCTTTTGCTTATGAAGGGTCACCATATGACTTTTCAAATACAAGAGAGTGCATGGTTTGTATTTTTTTTTTGAAGAGGGAAAAGTAGGAGATATTATAGAGTTATATCATTTGTTGAGTAAGAAACATTGAGAGATAGTTGTGTTTTATACACAAGAGGGTTTGGTGCTCCTATGGGTTGGTGCTCAAAAATATTTTTAAGGGGTTGGTGCTCCTATGGGTTGGTGCTCACAAATAGTTTGTGTTGGTGCTCAACAAAGAGGTTGATGCTCCTACAAGTTGGTGCTTAAAAATTTTTTATTTTGAATTGGTGCTCATTCATATACTTGAAATTGTTCCTTGTGGTTTTTCCCACTTTGGGTTTTCACGTAAAAATATGGTGTCTCTCTCTCTCTTGTGTGGTGCAAATTATTGTTTCAATTTTATTGCATATCTTGAATATGTGATTAAGTGGTTAAAGAAAAGAAATTATATTAAGTAAAATGATATATAATATATTGATTCACCCCCCCTCTTAGTAGCATCAAAGCAAGTTCCTTTTGAAAAATTTTTACAGCTTGAAGATAGATCGGGAAAGCATGATGGGTAGATCACATGAAGGATTTTATATAAATAAGGAACCTTTATTTGATGGGATAAATTATATTTTTTTGGAGCATAAGGATGAATACTTATTTTATGGCCATTTGATTTGACATATGGCAAGCAGTGGTGGAGGAATATGAAGAGCCACAAACACTTGTAACTACTCTGGCAAAAAAGAAGGAAAGTGAAAATAATGTTAAAGCTTTAAATATTATTTTATGTGGTTTATGTGAATCAAAAATTTATAAATTTATGCAATGTAAATTTGCTCATGAAACTTGGGTAAAACTTGAGAATATTTACAAAGTTATTGAAAAGGTTTAGCAATCTAAGCTTCAGACTTTCAGAAGATAGTTTGAGAGTTTGAAGATGGAAGAGGAAGAAAATATAGCAAGTTATCTTTTACAAGTTGATCAAATAGTTAATCAGATTCAAGGTCTTGGAAAAAAATTAGAAGAATCAACTATGGTTCAAAAAAATTTGAGATCTCTACCATTGAGATATGATGCAAAAGTTTTAGCAATTGAAGAGATGAAGAATTTAGCCAAGCTAAAGATGGATGAGCTTCATGGTATTCTTACGATATATGAGATGCAGACTGAACAAGATAAACCCTCAAATAGAGAAGCTACTTTCAAGATATCAAATAAAGAAGAGGTTCAGATTCAAGAATCAAGTGATAGTTCTAGCGATGATGAATATGACAATAGAGCTCTATTCATTTGCAAGCCAAAAAAGGGCACAGGTAAATATTAAATAAAATTACCTATTAAATATTTTAATTGTGGAAAGATTACACATTTTGTAGATAAATTACCAAATAAGGGTAATGATGACAATGAATAAGGAAAGTCTACATACAAGAATAATTTTTAAAGGTAAATTCAAGAAGGGATTCGAGAAGAAGAGTTTATATTCTAAAAATCCTAGCTCAGCTAAAGATAGTGGAGTCAGTGACTCAGAAGAAAAATATATTCTATTCATGGCCATACATGAATATGCCTCTACAAAAAAAAGTATAGATGATCAAGAATAAGAACAGGATGAAGCCAAAGTGAATTTGGAAGGAGAACTCATTTGTGCCTTAGAAGAGTTAAAAGCTCTTAAAAAGAAGAATCAAAGATTAAAGCTCCAGATCGAGAAAAATGAAAAGGAGTCAAAATAAATAATTGAAGGTCCACAAGCACACTTTGAAGAAGCCAAGAAGAATGAAAAAGATGTAACGGCACAATTGAAAATAGTAAGTAAAGAATGTGGAAGGTATGTTATTGAAATTGCTTCCTTAAAAGTAGATCTTGAGAAAACAAATAAAGTAATCAATGATAGAGCATCCAATGATTCAAAATTTGAGAATAGCACTAATATGTTGAATAAGATATTATAAAATCAAATATCAATGTTAGATAAGATAGGTATTGGATTTGAAAAAGAGAAAGAGGAGGTCACTACTTTCATAGACAAGAAAAAAGGGAAGAGCTATGTTGAAGCTCTTACAAAAGAAGAAATAAAAAGGGAAGAAGTTAAGAATATAGAGGACATCACAAACAAAAAAGGCTGGAGGGAATAAGAGAATAGAGATACAAAAGAAAATCAAGTCAGAAATACACAAACAGGTCCTATTTTTATGGTTACTATTTTTATTGTAATGGATATGGTCATAAGAAAATAGAATGTCAAAAGGGAGATAACAATTTCATAAATAAGGAGAATAAAAGTCATGCAGAGTCAAGCAGAAGCCACAACTCTTTTGTTCCTCTATCAAGATTTAATAAAGAGGCAATAATATGTTACAAGTGTAACAACTTTGGACACATAACCTGGTACTATAGAAGTGCATTCGAGTTAGTCAAGAAAGACTAGATTTTCAAGGCTCCATTCATCAATAATATTTAGATAGGTTCATGGTAGAAGAAATAACCCAAAAAATCTATGTTGGTATAGACAGCTTTGCATGAAAAAAAAGAAGATAAGCCATGGTTCATTTATAGTGGATGTTTGAGGCACATGATAGGAAACAAGATCAAGTTCATAACCTCAAAAAATATCAATGGTGGCATAGTGAAATTCAGAGACAATACTACTACTAGAATTATTGGAAAAGGTACACTAAGTTTGGATAATGGTAGAACTAAAACTAAAAATGTTTTGTATAAAGGTCTTAAGCATAATATTTTGAGTGTAATTTAAATGTGTGATTAGATGCACACACTAAAGTTTTATGTAGAAGGTTTTGAAATTAGAAGAAAATATATGGATATGTTGGTTGCAGATGCTCAAAAAATAGGTAATAATTTGTAGATGCTATCAAACATCAAAGGTCAAAGATGTTGTCTGAGTCATATTGAATAAATTTTTCTATGGCATAGGAGATTGGAGCACATAAATTTTGATAATATTATCAACATCAAAAAGAAACAAGCAGTCAAAAATCTTCCAAAGATTATAAAGCCATCCAACACGCTTTGTGAACCTTGTTAACATGGGAAGTAGGCCAGAAGGTGGTTCAAAACAAAAGAGTACTCAACCACTCAGATGTTAGAGCTTGTTCACACTGATCTATGTGGACCTATGAGAACTCAAATTACTCAAGGTGAGAAATATTTCATGTTGCTTATTGATTGTTTTTCATGTATGACTTGGGTGGATTTTTTTTTTAAAAATCAAAAGCTTTCAAACATTTCAAAGCATTAGTTGAGAATGAAACCAATTTGAAGATTAAGTGTCTAAAATCAGATCGAGGAGAAGAATTCATGTAAGATCAATTTATTGAGTTTTGTGAAGACCATAAAATAAAGAGACATTATTCAGCAACCATAACTCTATAACAAAATGGAGTAGTTGAATAAAAAAATAGATTAGTTTAGGAGATGGTGAGGACAATGCTAAATGAATCTAAGATAGTAGATAAATATTAGAGAGAGGTAGTTTTTGTAATAGTACATATTCAAAATAGAGCATTATTAAGAGTTAATAGTGACAAGACTCCTTATAATCTATGGAAAGACAAACCAGTAATAGTTGATTATTTTAGATTTTTTGGCAGCAGATGCTTCATAAAGAGAACCAATGAAAAAATTGGTAAGTTTGAATCCAAAGCAGATGAAGGTATATTTCTTGTTTATTATTAAAAAATTAAAGCTTATAAATTTTATAACAAAAGAACCAAGAAAATTGTTGAAAGTGAAAGTGTCAAGATAGAAGAAGAAGGAACACAAAGAATCAGTGATCCAATAAAAATTCTTGAAATCATTGAAGAGGAAGATTTTGAAGGATTAGATGAAGATGAGAAGAAGGAGAAAAAGGATAGCAAAACTCCATCCAAATATGTCCAGAGAAATCAGAATGAAAGTGACACCATCAAGGACAAAAATGAATAAATTTGCATCAAAAGAATGATGGTAAGTGAATCTAAGCAAGTTAATTTCTCTTTTTTATCCAAAATTTAGACTATAACTTTTTCAGAAGCTAGACATGATAAGCATTGGGTTAAGGCAATAAATGAAGAATTAAATCAGATGAAAAAGAATGATACTTGGGAATTAGTGCCTAGACCAAAAGATCATAATGTGATAGGAACAAAATGAGTTTATAGAAATAAGTTGAATAAAAATGGATAAGTAACCAAGAATAAAGCAATATTAGTATGTAAAGGATATGATCAGAATGAGGGAATAGATTCTGAAGAAAACTTTGCACCAGTGGCAAGGCTAGAAGCTATTAGAATGTTTATTACATATGCAGTGTTTAAAAATTTCAAAGTGTTTCAAATGGATGTCAAATATACCTTCCTAAATGGGAATCTAGAAGAAGAGGTATAAATTGAGTAGGTTGAGGGATTTATTCTCTTAAATATTAGTAGGCATGTATGCAGATTGAAGAAATCACTGTATGGATTGAAACAAGCTCCTAGAGCTTGGTATGCAAGACTTGATAAGTACCTATAGGATCAAGGTTTTAAGAGAGGATTTGTTGAAAATAATCCTTACATAAAAATAGAAGGTGAGCATCTATTTATTGTTGTATTATATGTTGATGACATCATTTTTGGAGGAAACATAAAAAAATGACAAAATAATTTTTTGATAATATGCAAAAAAAATTGAGATGTCTATGCTTGAAAAACTATCATTTTTCTTAGGGTTGCAACTATTTCAGTTAGATAAAAAAAAAATCATATCTCAAAGTAAATATGCCAAGGAAATGTTGAATAAATTTGGTTTTGAGGATTGTGCACTAGTTGGCACACCAATGTGTATAACAAATAAGGTGAGCAAGGATGAAGATTCACTTATTATAGATCAATCTTTGTATATATCTATGATTTTTAGTCTTTTATATTTGATAACATTGAGGCCAGACATCATGCATGTAGTAGATATGGTTACAATATATCAATCATCTCCAAAAGATAGTCATGTTCAGTTGGTAAAGAGAATATTCAAATATATCAAGGGGACATTGGATTATAGATTATGGTTTCCCATAGGTAGATATTTCACTTTGGTTGCTTATACATATTTATATTGGGTAGGGGGCTTTGATGACAGAAAGAGTACAAGTGGAGGAGCTTTCTTCCTTTGTGATAGCTTAGTATCATGGTTAAACAAGAAGTAGAATTTAGAATCACTTTCTATAGCTGAAGTAGAATATATTGTAGCAGTATTGTGTTGTACTCAAGTTTTTTGGATGAATCAAATTTTTGAAGATATCAAGGTAAAGTATGATGAACCTATTTATTTATTTTTTGATAACACAAGTGTTATTAATATTTTGAATAATATAGTGATGCATTCAAGAACAAAACATATTCCTAGTAGATATCACTTCTTGAGAGAGTAGGTTGCAGATCAACAAGTTAAGATGGAGTCTATCAGTACTATATAGTAGATTATAGATATTTTCACAAAGGCACTACCAAAAGACACATTTAAGTATTTATGAGAGAAGTTGGGAGTAATTTATTTTACTTCCTGCTATTGAGGTTCAGCATCAATTGACGAGGAGCTAAGTGTTAGCTCTAGGTAGGCCCTTTGCCATTGAAGTCAAAGGAGGAGAATAATAGGTATAGGTGTAGGTGTATAAATAGGTACAAGGAATAGCTATAGGTTGTTATAGTAAGGGGGAGTTATTGTATGTTTTTTAGATGGTAGTATGTACAAGTTTTAAGATGTGGCAGTTTTAGTTTGAGGTTGCCATTAATGACAAAGGAGGAGATTGTTGGAAATATTGTCATTGATGTCAAAGGTCTAGCATTATTGGTGATAAAGGCCCCATTGAATTTAATGGCATTTTTAATATTTATATCTTGGATAATGTGTGTTAATATTTATTTAATATTAATGAATATATTTTTGGTTGCATATAAGTCAAAAGAGGGCCCATGGAGAATTCAAAGAGTCACAGGGTAAAAGATAAAAGAGGAATGGGATGCATTTTCTCATGAAGAGTCATCTTGAGGAATTCCAAGAGTCACCATGAGAAGACAAAAGAGGTATGGTGCATTTTTCCATGAAGGGACACTTTAAAGAATATGAAAAGTCACCAAGATAAAGATAAAAGAGGAAAGGATGCTTTTGCTTATGAAGGGTCACCATATGAATTTTCAAATGTAAGAGAGTGCATGGTTTGTATTTGTTTTTGAAGAGAGAAAATCAGGATATATTTTAGAGTTTTATCATTTTTTGAGTAAGCAACATTGAGAGATAGTTGTGTTTTATAAATAAGATGGGTTGGTGCTCCTGTGGGTTGGTGCTCACAAATAGTTGTTGTGTTGGTGTTTGGAAAAGGGCTTGGTTCTCCTACAAGTTGGTGCTTTCAAAATTTATATTTTGATTTGGTGTTCATTCATATACTTGAGATTATTCTTCATATTTTTTTCCACTTTGGGTTTCCACATAAAAATTTGGTGTCTCTCTCTCTTGTGTGGTGAAAATTATTGTTTCAATTTTATTGCATATCTTGAATGTGTGATTAAGTGGTTAAAGAAAAGAAATCATATTAATTAAAAATATATATAATATATTGATTCACGCCCCCTCTCAGTATATTTCATGCTTAACATCCATAATTGTCCCTAGTCACTCCCTCATCATCCTTCATCATCCTTAATCATCCTTAATCACTCCCTTATTGGCCCTCATTGTGCCTAATCACACCCTCATCAACTCATATCATCCCTAATCACTCCATCATCCCACATTATCCTTCATCATCCCTATTCACTCCCTCATCAACCCTCATTATCCATCATCATCCCTAATAACTCCATCATTGGCCCTCATCATCCCTAGTCATCCCTAGTCATGCCCTTATTGGCCCTTGTTTTCCCTCATCATCATTAATCATTCTCTACCTTATCTCTTTCCACTTTGGTAATAGGAATCTTGCAATAATTATAGTAAGGTTTTTTATAAATTATTTTTTTAGTCCTAGTATTCACAAGAGATGATTGGCTTGTAGTGGAACTAGTATATGTGAGACTCAAAATTATAGTAAACATATTATTTTGATAAATGAAACAAAACCTACAAATGTGGAAGATGTCTATAATATTATAGAGGTAAAAGTTTCTAGTTACCATGGGTAGAGCATTTATGTTTTTTCCATAAATTTTCTCCCACTACTACATCTTCATCATTATCTTCATCCTTAGAAACCAAATAAATGATAAACATACTTTCCATCATTGGATTAAAACCCTTCAACCTAGTAGTAGGGCATCTCTTCCCTAAGTCACAATTTTTCCTCTTAGTATCAAAAGTAGTAATGTGTTTCTCAAATCCACTTATTCCAAGTATGAAAACCATGAATGACATAGAGATATAGTTTAAAACTATAAAATCTCAAAACTCTAATAGGTAATGATGCACAAATTCTTTCGAACCCGATAGAAATTCGAGTTGAGTAGATATACCCTATAATTTTACAATCCACTCCTACCCACTTGGGGCTTGCAGAAGCATATTTTCATTAGTTTGGTTTATGAGCTTTAGAACAATTTTATGAGGAATAGGCTATAAATAACACAATGCCAAATGAGTATCAACCAATTTGAACAATACACCTAAATCAAAATATTGATCAAAATAATTGAGTATCAAAGTTACTAGTCTTTTTGAGAAGTGTTCGAGCATTAATTTAAAGAAGTTAAGAGACCCACTTGATCACCCTCTGTATATGTGTTTTCCATGAATATTATAAAAAATTTGAGTGCATGCCATACAAGGTAAAAAAATATTGCTTGTATCTTCGTTCTTCATGTCAAACCCAAACATAAAATCCTATAAAAAGGAACATAAAAATTTGAGTATAAAAGTAAGGAAATATTGTTAATAAATACAGTGAATTGTGAATATGATTACAAAGGTAGAATTTTGAGGTAGTGAAAATATGAAGACAAATATTCTCAATTAAAATTATTATATCACAAAATAAATAAATATGAGTAAATTTAAAACATGATTTTTCAATTTAACAAAGTCCAAATGTAATATCATATCCATACATAATAAAATATTTATGATCATTTCAACAAATTTTAAGAAGCAAATATTAGCAAAAATTTAATCTCTATGGAGAAAAGTTAAGAGAAAAAAATCATGGATTTCATTAAGTTTGGATCAGTACCCTGTATTCAAGCATTATACTAGAGATGCTTGTGAACTCAAATTACAATCTATAAACATTGCATAAGTACCTATTGATTCTTTGATTTATCATTAGAAGTGATAGGCATTTTTACACAATTACATGTCAAATTGAATGATTATTAATATAGAGTAAAAATAAATTTTAATTTATTTTTGATTGGTTAAATTTATTTTTTAAGGTAACTTGTATCTTAGATGCATTTAATGTCCCTACCTCATCAAATGTATAAACCTAAATATGGCATGAATGCATTGATTATTTAAATGTGCATTTAGGGTTTAAGATTTAATATTTTAGGGTTGTAAGGTTTTATATTAATGACAAACCCTTAAACCCTAATCCCTAAAACCCTAAATCCCACAAACCCCTAAACACTTAACACCTAACCCTAAACCCTAACCCCAATGTCAATCCCTAAGCTTAAATCCTAAACCTTTAATCCCTAAAACCCTAACCCATAATCCTAAAAACCATAAACCTTAAACTATAAAAACTAAAACCCAAAATTATAAACCCTAACCCATACTCCTTCATTATCCCTAATTGCCTCTCATCATTCCTAATCACTACCTCATCGACCTTCATCATCCCTCATCATCCTTAATAACTTCCTCATCATCTCTCATCATCCTTCATTTCCCCTCATCATCCCTAATCACTTTCTAATCATCCCTAGTCACTCCATCATCCCTAATCACTCCCTCATCCTCCTTTATCCTCCCTAATCATCCCTAATCACTCCTTCAATGGCCCACATTATCCTTAATTACAACTTCATTGACCCTTATCATCCCTAATCATATCTAATCACTCCCTCATTGGACCTCATAATTTTTTATCATCCTTACTCCTTCCCTTTTCATCCTTAATCACTCCGTCATCCAAAATCACTCCCTTAATGTCCCTCATTGTACCTAATCACACCTCATCAAACCTCATAATTCCTAATCATACCTCTTCCTTATCATCCTCCATTATCCCTCATCATCCCTGATCACTCCTCATTGACCCTTATCATCCCTCATCATCCATAATCACTCCCTCAGTAGCGTTCATCATACCTAATTAGTCCCTCATTATTCCTCATCATACCTAATCACTTTATCATCATTTATCATCATCCCTCATCATCCTTAATCACTTAACCTTAAACCCTAAACCACTCCATCATTTTGAGCCATTATTTTCATGTGAAAATCAATTATAAATATACTTGGAATCCACTAGGATATATGTGATATAATCTAACAACATCCAAAACACTCACACTCGGCCTAGATAGACTGATGACTAAGTTGTAGAGAAAACTTCCAAAGAAAATCATCATAGTAGAAGGGGATAAAAATATCACATTCCCTCATAATTCTCACACAATCCAAAAGAGTTAGACATAAGTAAAAGACATGCCAGATCAAATTTAGTGGCACAAATGCTAATAATGTATACTCCTAACCCATAACATTCTTTAAGAATAACTCACAAAAATGAGAAGAGCTAAAATGCTCTGAACATTTTGCTCAATGTTTGTAACCCAAATAAAAAACAAATAACCAAACCATAGGAATTATGTCTAGAATTAGGATTTCATCTCTTCCTCATTGAAATATGAATAGCAATGAGTAACTAAAACAAGAACTAAATTCATCAATATATGTAGAGTAGAGGTGATAAGCAGGCAAGATCCAATAGTTCTAAAGGTGAAATTTGGGAACCATCAAGAAAATAAAAAACATAGGCCATCAATTTTGTTACTAGGTGGTTGAGTTGGGAATGAGGTATTGACAACCCTTACAGTGGACCAAGGTCAAATCTCAAGCTAACTCAAAAGACCTGAACATTAACTTGATACTCTTCACATAGTAATAAGAGATACAAACCAATAAATTTCAATACACAAATCTAAGGACAAAATAAATTTCAAGCTAAAATTTGATCTTGTATTAAAGATAAAATATATTTTCCTTCATACATTTACTATTTCTTTCTAAAACTGAGTATATAGAGCATTCTAACATTGATTTTTGATCAAGGGGGAATTACAAAATTTCCTTTATTTCAAATTATTTTCCCACATAGGCATGCAAAGAACATCCTCCCCCCATAGTATTTATAATTTAAAATCCATGTCAATATTCTCATAAGTATCCCATTATAATCATGCTCATTTTTTAAAATGCATCATTAGCAATGCAACTCAGGATCCAAATACAACTTGGGCTTCCAATGCAACTTAGGCTCCTAATACAACTTAAGTTGTAAATACAACTCAGGTATGCAATGTAACTCTAACTCAAAATGTAACTCAGGTTGGAAATGCAACCCAATCTCCCAATGCAACTCAGGCATAGTCAAGATCCATATCTTATTTGGGTATTTAATCGGTTAGGGTATACTCAAGTAGGTAAAGTAGGTAGGGCATACTCATTTAGGTAAAGTATGGGGCATACTCAATGATATAGATACATTACATACGTAACATGATTCAAAATTTTATTTTTTCATTCTATATTCCAATTCTAAAATTATGAAAACTAAGTATTGACCAGAATGATTTTGAGAAACTAACTTCTAAATGGTAACTCCTTCAGCTCTAGAATCGATTTCAAAAGATGTAGAGTAACCCTAATTTGTTATATTTATTAAAATAGATTTAAATTATAATAATATAAAATTAAATGTAAACTTATACATTTATTTTTATTTTACTAAATGTATACTCATACAAGTAAATAGTAAAAAAATAAAAAAACATCTTACCAGAAGGCATACACCTTTTGTACTACATAGGGAATATGCCATTTCCTTTCAAAAAAATTAAATATTTGCATTTCCTTATAAAAATTTCTTACAAAGGGTGTATTCCCTTTGAAAGACATGTTTTACATGGCAAAGGGAATAACACATCTTTCAAAGGGTGTACGCCCTTTTCAAAGACATGTTATTCCCTTTACCCTGAAAAACATGTCTTTCAAAGGGTGTATGCCCTTTCCAAAGGGTGTACACCATTTTAACATTTCAATATTTGATTTTTATGTTTTCCCTCCAAAAATGCTTTGAGTCTTAACTTGGGGAGGTCTGAACCAAGCCTAAAACTAGCAATGAAACAACCCACATGGTTTTAAGGAAAATTAGGAGTCTTTTTCATTTTTGTCAACATGTTTGATCAAGCATATTTTATAATTTTAAAAAATATATATATGTTTTTAAAGGGGAAAGTGTATTTTTTTAATATATAATTTTTTTAATGTTAATCTATTATTTTTAATTATTACTTAATTTCTACACAACATATCTCATTATGGACTATATACATATCATTACGAATATATTTATAAATTTATGACCATCAATTAAAAGTTTATAAAACTTATACCTAACCAATTTACACATCATTAGCTATGATTATTTTTTTTAAATGATTTTCATGAAGTTAAAGTTAAAAAATTGTGTTCGTACATTTGTAATACAAATTTTCTAGTTGTCTTGAATTGTAAAATTATTTAAAATATATATTTATTAAAAAATTAATAAAACATATTCTAACCAATCTTAGACACTTCATCTATCCATATATGAAATTTCATACGATAGTTCATTCATGTATTCAAAAAAAGTGTGTTTGTACACATGCATTCTCCTTTTTTTTCATAGAAAAAGTGTCAATCTATTGTCATAAATGCATCAATTTCACATATTTTTATCATCTAGGTATTGAAAAAATATATATATCTATAAAACACATTCAAAATACCATAATTAATATTTTTACTTGATTGTCAAATTCTTTTTCTAAGTTGCTCTAAAATTCTCTCCAATTTCAACTATTGTTTTTTTCAAAAAAAAGTGTCACTTTAAGCTCCCCCTTTTGTCCCCCATTATTATGCATCTACTCAAAGGATTTCCATTGAAACAATGCTCAAAGAATTATCTAAACTCAAGTACTTTCATCTTAGTAGTCTGAACCAAAGCATGTTAGGTTTCACTATCATGCTCCAAATTGATATATTCCATGTAGAATATATACAATACACATGGGTAGAATCTAGAATAAAAAAGAATTAGCAAAGCATACACAACCAAATCAATGTACACAAGATAGAGATATTAACATGGGAAAACCTCAAGAGGTAAGAACCCACAAAGATGATATTCATTTATATGAGAAACTTTGCACCCTAATACAAATCCTTCTTACTTCTCACTTCTTCACATAAGCCTTCAAAAAACTCTGTAATATATTTATCACATGTAAATATAAATTTAGCACGATCACCGATATTCATTTGAGTGAGTATTAATAGGGGAAAAGACCCTATTTATGATGAAATGAGGAGAGGTGACCTTTGTAACCAACAAGTCCACCTTTTCTCTAGGAACTAGTTCGGTAATAAATAATATATCTTATTATTGCATTTACATGAGGTTTTAACCCATGTTAAATATAATAATAAAATATTTATTATTATATCAAGTGTTAAAGGCCCAATAATGGTACCCACATAACATTAAATTTTTAAACACTCTCCCTTAATTTTAAGTTGGAATACATGTCATAGTCACCTTAATAAAATAATTATACTATGCACAAATGTGAAGGATTTAAAAACATTCATCATGCCAAACATCGTCTTTTAAAACAAAAGGAATTATAATCCATAAATTATTGAAATTAAGTTTAGGATAGCATGATCGTGAGACTACATCTCATAGTTTCTTATGAATAATCATCTAACCATTATTGGATCCTTTTATAGCATATGAACCTCCATTACAATATAATTTTAAGTATTGGGATACAAAAGTAAAACTTTCACATGAAGTTTACAAAAATCATATAACATGATATATTACAATTCTTTATAATGATTAAAAGTACAGAGAAGAAGAAAGAACACATGGCCATTAGGAAGCGGCATTGTCATGCACACTCCCCCTCAATGGTAACTTTGAGAGGCACAACATTGCATGAAATTGATAAAATTTGATAGTACCAAGTGTTTTTGTGAATATATTTGCTACCTTTTCATTTATAGGACAAAATTACAGATCAATATCATCATTGAGGACTTTCTCTTGAATAAAATGCACATAAACTTCAATAAATTTATTTTATTGGTGTTGCACTAAATTTTTCACCAAATCTATACAACTTTGATTATCAAAATTAAGAGTGGTATTATGATAAATCTCCAAATGAAGTTCTCCTAATATCCTTCATAGTCATATGGCTTTTTTAACAATTTTCATAGCACTTAAATAATTTATTTCTATAAAAGAGATAAAAATAGTAGGTTATATTTTATTACTCCAAGTGATAGCCCATGCACCAAACTTAAATATATATTTAGAAGTAGATTTTCAATCTATAGTATCACCACCATGGTCAAAATCATAATAGCCATTTAATTCAGTATTATCAATGGAAGAATAAAATAAAATAAAATTTATAATTTCTTTGATATACCAACGTATTCTTTTTGTTAATTTTAAATGATTTAAATATGGATCCTGTATAAATCAAGAAGTAACACCAATAATATATAAAATATCTAACCTAGTAATGGTTAGATAAATCAAACTGCCAACAAACTATTTATACAAATTAGGGTTAGCTTTTTCACATGCAAATTTTGGATCAAACTTAACACCAACTTCAATAGGAGTAGATGTAGACTTACAATTAAGCATATTGAACTTAATAATAATATTATGTGCATACTAATATTTTGATACAACAATTGAATTTTTATCTTGAAATGTAATCATTCTTAAAAAATGATGAAAAATGTTTAAATCAATCATTTCAAATATTTCATTTAGTTTATTTTTATATTTATAAATTAAATTAATTAGATCCTCAATAATTAGAAGATCATCAACATAATTTAGTTAATATTAAATGATCATTTTAACCTTTAATGAAGATATCATTATTAGAATAATAGTTAGAAAAACCTAATTATTTAAAATAACTAATAATTTTATAATACCAAACTTGAGGAGTTTGTTTTAAATCATATAGTGATTTTTTTAACTTACACATATAATATTATTTTTTAGGGTCAGTCAAACCTTTAGACTGAGAGATATATTTTCTCTTCTAAATCACCATTTATGAATATATTTTTAACATCCATTTGATGTATAATCTAATCATTTTTTATTCTAAGAGCAATGAGTAATTTAACAACATGCATTTTTTCTTCAAGAGCAAAGGTTTCAACATAGTCAATCTTAAATTTTTTGAGTAAACCCACAAGCAAATAATCTTGATTTAAACTTATCAATTTTACCAATTTAATTGTATTTGATTATATAAATTCATGAACAATCAACAATATGCCTTTTAGGTAGAGGTGGGATGGGATCTCAAATATAATTTTTAGTTAAGGCATTATACTCAACTTGCATAGCAACTTTCTATCTATCATGTAGAATGGCTTCCTCAAAAGATTGAGGTTCACATTCATATATAGTCATTAAATAATAATAAGAGTGTTGGCTTCTAGTTAATTTATTAAGATTATCAAGACTAGAAGACTAGATTAAAGATTCTATCCATTTATGTCTTTTAGATTAAACATAAAATTCACAGGGTTCCTTAGACTCTAAGTTATCCAAAGATGGATCAAGTTCTTTTAGTGTATATGTCAACAAAGGGCTCATTGAAGAGGTTCAACAAAGGGCTCATCAAAGGATTTTTTTTAGAATAGGAACATTCATATTCTCAATGATTTGTCATTTAGATGGATCATAAACTCTTAATCCTTTATTCTTACCTCCATAACCTACAAAAACACAAGAATAGGAAGTAGGATCAAGCTTTTTTCTTTTAGTTATAGGAACAAATATAGAAGTGGGGCTACCAAAGATCCGAAGATGAGCCATGTTTGATTTTTTTATTGACTACTTTTTTAAAGGATTATAAAGATATAAATATTTATTAAGGACTCTATTTAGATTATGCAAAATAGTATTCATGGCTTCGGCCCATAATAAATTAAGAACATTTATATACTGTAATATTGTTCTAGCCATTTCTATAATGGTGTGATTTTTCCTCTCAACAATACCATTTTTTAAGGGTAATAAGGAGTTATTGGTTCCATTTGAATACCACAACTAATGCAAAAAAAATGTTTTACTAATATATTCACTACCATTATCATATATTAATCTCTTATTAGAAAACTTAGAAGCATTTTCAACAAAAGCTTTAAATTATTTAAATTTAGACAACTTTAATGAAATATAACCAATTCATTATAGTATAATCATCTATAAAAGTAACAACATACAAATAACCATTAAGAGATACAAATTTAAGAGGTCTTTCAAAGTCATTATGAATTAATTTAAGAGGATTGAAGAATTTTCATCATGATTCTTGTGAAATGGGTTAGTATTTTGCTTACAACGTAAGCATCCCTTACATCATAATAAGAAGAAAAAGAAGGAAAACCAAAAAAAAGATTATGAGAAGACATATCATATAAACTTATAAAATTAACATGTCCTAATATTTCATACCATAATAGAGACTCATTATTACTATGCAATGTGTATACACTTTAAATTGGTCAAGCAACCATACATCATGTTTTTTCACAGTCCTTTCACAAGAGACTCCAACTAGAGAATATGAGCCTTGTTCACATTAGCCATGTCTTTGTTTTACTTATCTTGGTCTTGTTTATTTTTTTATCACCTCTATGTTATCTCAATCAACTGACCTATACCTCTAGGAACCCCCAGACTTAGTCTGTGTCAGTATTAGCTGATTTTTTTAATCCTAGACAACAGAATTTTGTAAGACTATAGCACCTGGTGCTTCTATCCTTTCCATCACTATTATCCAATGGTCATTTTTTCTTTCTTAATGGGTCTTAAACCCTTATTATCCCCTCCCTTAAGTTTTATTTATACTTTTGATATCGACTAATGCAAATAAAGCTACTAAATTGAAAATGAACAGTCTCTTATATAAAGGACTTCACAAGGCATTTTATATCTATCACTTACTACTTTGTCACATTACATAATAAAAATTAGTCAATAGTATATCTCAACATTCTACATCACACATATACTTAAGTGCTTGATCAAGGAAGGGCCTAGGCGAAAGTCATTCTTACATATACCATGCAAATTGATTATGCATGTTTCCTAAGGGAGAACTAAATTTTATCTAAGACCCTAGTTTGAGGGTTAATGTAGGTAGTTATTAGGATAGCATGGGTTCTAGATCATGCAACCATTCTTTCCATAACCTAGTTTTTCCTCCTTTTGCTTTTGATGCATTTATTATTTGCATGTGTGTAGATAAATATAGGGTTTTGAGATTGAAATGGACCTACAGTGAGCTCTGTTGACTCCTAGCCTCCAAAATTTCATACATAGGGTCACATAGACATGGTGAACAAAACCTATAAAACTCAAAGCTCTTGTAAAATATCGATAGAGGTGGACCACAACATTAGTTCCACTCTTATCTAATTTTAGCACTCCTATCCAATCATAAAATGAAGGCTAGATCCAAATTCATGATAGTGTCTCAATCCTGAACATCAATTTCTAGCTCTTGAATCATCCATTTTGATCTATTTTCAAATAAGTTTATTTCTTATCCTCATATAAATTAATTGATAAAAATCTATATTTTTTCATAGTAAACTAGATTTTTCCCCTTACTCCAGACCCTTTATTATTTAGAAACTAGACCCTAGTTTTTTAAAAATAATAAAATATTTGGTGAACCTGACTTACTTCAAACAAATCTAAAACCCTAAGTACACTTAGGTTTTTTCCTTCCTATTTTGAGAAAAAATTTAATTCTAAATATTTGATTTTATAATTAATTTTTATGCATTTAATCTATTCAAAATTATTTTTAGAATTTAAATTATTGGCATAATGGCCAAAATTTCTAAAAACCTAACTTAAAACCCTAGATTTGCAAACTAGGTCCTCAAACCCCAAGTCTTCCTTGTAAATTTTTAAAAAAATACTTTAGAATTTTTGCAAATTTTTTACTTTGTCAAAAATAATTTCAAATTTTCAATATTAGTAGTTTTCTTGTGCAAAAATTTAATTTCAAATCTGTGATTTTTGCATTACTTTTTGTCCATTTATTTGACTCAAAATTATTTTTATAATTTAAATTATTGGCATAATTTTCAAAAATTCTAAAACCCTAGCTCAAAACCCTAGATTTCCAAACTAGGTCTTCAAACCCCAAGTTTTTCTCCCTTACAATTTTTAGAAAAATAGTTTGAAATTTTTGCAAATTATTTACATTGTCAAAACGTAATTTCAAAATCTCTATGTTAGTAGTTATTTTTGCATTCATTTGTGTAATAGTACTTTTACACACTCTCTTTGGTGAAAGAAATAAAATGGCCACTAAGGCACTTCTTCCCTCTCATCCCATAGATTAATTTCCAAATTTTTCTCATAATTATGGCAATGAATGGACAAAATTGCAAAATTGCACATTAGCTAAAATGTGGAAAATGATTTCATTTACAATGAAGATAATTACTATTTTTGTAATGAGTAATATGATGATATACGTGATAGTGATAGTGAAGTACAAGTAGATGCATATTCTTCTCTCAAACCTATATCTTTTATTCCCTCTTCTAAAAAAAATAATTTTGATAAATGGAAAAGGTACTTTTCACCTCATTTTCCTATGCACAATGCACCAAATGAATAAATTAGTCACACACTTCGAAGTGAACCTCCAGTTGGTGATAATTTGCTTCTATATGAACCTAATCTCTCTCTTTATTTTACTAAGTCAATGTTCAAATTACAACAATACAAATGAAATAGAATCAAATTGTCAATGCATATTTCAATTGATCTATCATATGTTCTTAACTCTACTTTGTCAAAAGAATGTCTAAATGATAACTCTCTTTCTCTTACTTCTCATGAAAATAATGTATGTACTCCATCCATGGATAACATAGATGCACATGATATTCCAATTTTAAATGATACTTTATTTCATATTAGAAAATTATCCTCTTACACCTCTCCTTAGTTACACTGAAAGTGATAATGAGTATGACATTGAACATGAAAATGAATTTGAAAATGAAAGTGATTATGAACAATATTCCAATGATGACAATGCATAGAACAATGATGATTATTATGCATATAATGATGAAGAATATGCATCTCATGTTTCTAACTCTTCTCTCACTCCTCTCAAACATAATGCACTTTTAAATGTTATTTCTACTTCTATGCATGATTTTATTTCAAATAATGCACATGTTCATGCTAATAGCACATCTACTCAATTAGAATGTGATACACTAAAACATAAAGATACCAATGAATCTCCTAAACCACCCATCACTATAGTATAACCCAATTCTCACTCTTCACCTAAAGAGAATGGTAGCCCACATCCCTCTAGTAAGGTCCAAGTTACCATTACTCCCAAGGTTCAAGTGAGCACACCCCCTATTTATGATCCAATTACTAAATGTAGTGTTCCCATGGCTAAAATTAATAATCAAATTCAATGATTAAATGAACCACTTCAAGATGCTAATGTACCATCCTATGAGATTATCTCTTTAATGCATGTAGTTGGTGAATTACAACACCAGGAATATCTCCTTACCTTAGAAAACAAGGCCTATAACTCTTAGATGGATGCCAATTATTTACATGGTAAACCTATACCGAAGACATTCATAAAATATTCATTTCCTAAGCATTTCTAGATACCATCATTGCCTCACTTTGATGGAACTGGAGATCCATTCGTACACCTTCAAGCCTTTCGAAAGGTATTGTCATCTCATGTGATTCCTTTGATTATACTCAAGTTAATCTAGTAGACATTAGTGGGGGAAGCACAGAATTGGTTATTTCATCTACACCCCGTTGGCTCCTTGCACACATATGATGACTTAGAGGAAGCATTTCTCAAACATTACATAACAAACATGGGCCCTCATGTCACATATGAGAAACTTGCAACTTTACATCAAAATACTTTAGATCTAGTTAGTGATTATATCTTAGGATTCAAGAATCACATGTTAATATTGATATAAAAACTAACATATTTAGAGATTCAACATATCTTTATTAAGGCACCTTACCAACCTCTAATCAAGCATCTACTATATTAGATAGAGTCTTGTTTCAAGCACTTATGTTATACATTTCTATCTTTGGAAAAAAATTAGGATTGATTAAGGCATATTTAGTTGATTAAATTACTCTGGATTTCATAATAGTATCTACAACTCCTGGCATCTAGGATCTACCATGTCCTAAACAAGATAGGAGACCACAACCAAAAAAACTAGTTAAGAACAAAGAGCTGGTTTCTAGAACACAACCTACAATATGCACTACAAAGAATAGTATCAAATCACCACTATAGTTTGATTTAGAGTGGGATAGCCCACGTGTCATATTATCAACACTATTATATAGGAGGTTAATCACATTACCTTCTACTCATTGACAATATCCACATCTCTTACATACACAGTCACATCAACCCTTTTGTAACTATCATCATATCCATGGACATAGAGATAATGATTATTATGGACTCAAAGATTGCATTACTAGATATGTTTATAATGGCATCATAGCATTCACATAGGGGGCATCGAGGTCTCCTCCATCATGGAACCATAGACCTCATTCATCCATGATTGAGTCATCTAAAGACATTCCTTTATAGGAATCATTGGTCACTCATCATGAGAGAAATGCAGGTTTTAGGATATAGCCTCATAGGAGATCTCCTATTCCACCTATTCAAAAGGTTTAGAAACCAATACATAGAGATAAGTCTACATATAGCACTATATTTTGAGGAGTACATAGTGCACTTCTATATACATATCCAACAGAGTCATAGGCACTACAGCAAAGTACTACTCATGAAAAATATTCACTATTTTTTGGGTCCTATCTCACATAGTAATCTACTACAGTTAAGATTAAATGAACCCACATCATAGAGTATTTCTCATGATAAATATTCACTATGGCCAATGTTTTTGGGTCCTATCTCACTTAGCAATCCACTATAGTTTAGATTAAATGAGCCCTTATCACAATTTTTAGATCCAGGTTAATCTATGGCTTAGTCATACACATCATAGTAGAGGCCATATGGTATATGATTATAGATATATGGGCCTTATTCACAACACACAATTCCTATTACACATCCAATAAAGTTACATTTTATAGAATCTCCATGTCCAATTACAGTTACTACATAGCAGACAATATT
This sequence comes from Torreya grandis, assembly GCA_037957365.1. NCBI lineage: Eukaryota > Viridiplantae > Streptophyta > Pinopsida > Cupressales > Taxaceae > Torreya > Torreya grandis. Next base: position 2,548,037 of record JARHVA010000581.1, on the reverse strand, counting down.
AGATACAGAGTATATTCCTACATAGCATGAGCAGTATGGGCATTTATTCATTTGGCCATCAAGGTTCATATAGTGATATATCATAGAGTGATATGATACACATTCATACCAACATTAGTTCATAACTTTACTTAGTAGGGTAATGATGGAGCCAAAGGTCTAGCTAGCCTTTATATTCTTGAGCCACTCTCAAGTAAGTAATATGCATAACATGCTATCTTACATCCCCACATACTAACAACTAACATTCCTAATTCCCAATAAATATCCATAGCCAAAACTAACTTATCAAAAATCCAAATCTTACAAAATCCTATTTTACCAATCATAAACTAACACAACTTATCCAAACAATTTACCAATTATAAAACCAACAAATTTTCTGCTCACGTATGATTATAAATCAAACCTAAACATCACACTTATCAACAAACAATCAAATCACATATCCCAAGTACCATTTTACGAAACATATACAATCTTCAACATTAATACCAAATCAACTATTTCTAATCAACAAATTGCACTAAATATACCAATCTATTTCAAAATTCATAACATAATATGTCTAAATCAAAATCAACCTAGTATCTATATATATATATATACATAAATAAGTTTTGAAATACATATACATCATATCAAGATATAATCAATCATGAATGGGTGTCATGCCCTCACTCTCAGTCTCACTCTCTCCTCTAGTACTAGCTCCAGCCTAGCACTCAATGACCTCACACCTCTTCAAGCTCTTGAATGCCTTTTACATCAGCTCTATCACTCTAATAACTGCCCATGCTCCTCATACAAGTCCCACCTATGAATATTCATGTACTCATCCATAATCCATGTACTCACTGATCCATAATCAGGTGGAGGTATCTTATGCCTATCTTAGCCCTCAGCTCATCTCTCTTTCTCCAAATACTCTAACATATGCAGTTATCGCTATATTAGCTCTATCAAACAAATGAGCATAAACATTGGTTGTAACTATCACTCGCTCTTTCAAACCCTTCTCCATTGTGTCATCAAGAACATGTCATGTGAGCTCTCAGATTGTTGACTCGATGATGGTCTCCTAAAACCCATCATCTCCACCTCTTCCCCTAGCAGGCGCTTCATCTTGAGCACCTCCCACTCCACCTACACATAAAATTACAAAACTACATTATATATACATTTTATAAACAAGCTAAAATAGGCACAAACTTGTACACAATTCAAATATACTCAATGCTTACCTCCCATCATCTAGATCGGTGTGGGATCTTCATACTTGAGGGTATCCCCTCCATCACTAAGGTATAATAGACCCTATTGATGCCTAACCCACCATGTGGCATATGCCTTTATACATCCAACATCATCTACATCAATAATATCTATGGTTGTGTCTCATGCATTAAAATGTAATGGTGCTAACTTAGCCTCAGTAGGCCTCCTATGATCCCCTACACTCACTAATGCCCATGCACTCGTCACCCACACCCATGTTTTAAAGGTCACATAGTCCAAAACTATCTAGTCATGCACTCATATTGAAGCACTCATACACTTCAATTCAATGATCATGTAACCAATAATTGATCCTCATATACCATAATTGCACTCCATTCTTGGGCCACCTAGGGAATCCTCTATAGGGCCTCCCTATGATATCTCAAGCCACTAATCCATTTAAAACTTGTCTATAGTGATCTATCCTAGGAGATTGAATAGCCAACATATTCATCCACCACTCCCCAAATGGATGTGTAGGTGCCCACTTCTCCCTTGATAATCTTATCAAATGTACAACCACTATGTGCTCATAAACCAAACAATGCAATAAAGTAGCCACACTCACACCACCACTGAATGCCTCCTAAGTAAAATAATAAATATCCCTATATAAGTGGACAAGCATAGTCCTACCCCATGAGAACATAGTGCCATACACCTATATACTACATAGGATCATTTGCATCCTATATGCAATTGACACCCCACTCCCATCCATAACAACAAACATAGCCAACCACTTTTGCAGATGTGGAACACTTGACTACACAATAATTGACAATAATACATCACTATCATTGCCTCTCTGATGTATGCTTGAAGGCACATCAGTAAAATGTAATGATGCATGATCAATAGCATCATCACCCATGTCATCCTATAAAGTCAAACGTCATCCACTAACTAACAAATACAAAATATGGTACACATCCTCTAGAGTAATTATAAACTCTCTAGTAGGAAGTTAGAAAGTACATGTATCTACATTCCACCTCTCACATAAGGTGGTAATTAGATACCTATACCATTACATAGTACCTAGGTCACACATATGACCCAACCCTACCATGTCCATCATATCCCTCTCATCCATTGACAAAGGTAATAATCTTAGTGTCTCCATCACTTGGCCTCTATGAAACTCCCTCATATGTACCTTACCCTATAAAACACTAAAAAATAGCATGCATATATCAGTTAATCATGCCAAGTAAAATAGTTAAGCTACATAACCATAGGAAACAACATAAAAACTTAGAAAACTAGCCTCAATGGACAAGTGTTGCAAAAGTATACTAGCACTTGATAATAGTGCCAAAACCTAGACAATAGTGTTGCATACTAGGTAGTATTGTTGATTCCTAGACAAGAGCATTGGAACTAGTGGAAAATTCTTAAAAACACTTCAAACAGCTCAAAAACATCAAAAATAGGCTTCTAAATAGGCAAAAAAATCACATGTTTTAGCTACTTACCAGGGTAACCTCCCCACCAACCTCAACCTCGGCTACCAACTGCTCAAATCAAATCATGGTAGGTGCTCATCTCCTTGACATATCTCCTACTCCAGAGCTCCAAATCTCAACCTAGTCAATGCGTAAATGAATTAAGAATCAATCCAATTCTCTTATATCAAACAACTTTCTCATTTAAAGCAACATACCATTTTTCCCATAACTATAACCCTGTATCTCTATTTTAGGAACCATTTTATTTCATGAAATCATGAAAATAATATCTTCAACATCATGCAATCCTTACTCTCTTAAGACATCATATACCTACTATGACACACACATATCTATACCTATTTTATATCTAGACATACAACTTGGTCCTAACCAATCAAAGACTCATTCAATTATCAAACACATTCAACCTAATCAATCAAGCAAACTTTCAATCTCCTCACAACAAGCCAACCTTGTTTCTAATTATGCCACTAGTCATCACTTTTGGCTCAACTTTGTCTATCACAGATCTCATCCCTCTCCCTAAAAAAGGGAATCATTCCTACTATTCTTATTCCTACACTTATCTAACATGCCTATCCACTCTCATAGATGGATACACCATAGTTCATACACTTCCAATATTCAGACTATCAAATTTAGCTCAGATCGATCAAAATATATAGTGATTCAAATTACATGGGTCACTCACCATTACTTAGAACATTTAGAAGGACATACCTTTATTTTATAGATACAATGATTTAGATTACATGGGTCACTCAGCATTACTCAAGACATTCAAAGGGACATACCTTCAATTTATAGATACACATATTAGTTAGATACAGTGATTTAGTTTACATGGGTCATTCAGTATTACTCAGGACATTTAGAGGGACATACCTTAAATTTATAGATACACAGATTAGTCAAATACAGTGGTTCAAATTATATGGATTCACAGTGACTTCAATACATATTCAAACTCATATACCAAATTTGGGGGCATGTAGATTATTACACATATCACACATATAGCTTCATACAGCATGACATAGTTACAAGATTAGATATCATATTATAGGCATAGTGCAGAGCACATTGTTTTGATCTTAAATTTTACACATTAGACATGGCATGATAGCTCATATCACATGTGGTTATACAGATTACCAAACTTTACATATGCATCACTCACATACCATATTTGGGGGCATGGCACAAATGTTCATGCTCTTCATCATCTGAGATTATATAGATTAGAATGGCAAGACATGCCATTCTCTTCTTGCACATTTACCAAATTTTTAGATTACACCTAGTTATACCCAAGTTATGACTAGGTTGGACTATATAATTATCTGCAGTGGTTGGTTCATAGCATTACCCAAACCTAGACTATATGAGTTTATGCAAGACAAAGGATAGACATTGGTTTTAGGCCTCCAAGCACTTCTAAGTTCTAGTTAAAATTATTCAAAGTGGGTGCATGATAGACTTTGCACTTCATAGTATATAGATTCTATACACACATTCCAGATTACATGAGTTTATATGGGATAAAGGATAGACATTGGTTTTGGGCCTCCAAGCATTTCTCATTTATAGCTAGATTTAGCATAAGGGGCAAGCATTTCCCTCCTTATCCATGGTTACATTGATTCCATATTAATATTTAGTATAGGGGGCATCCATTTTAGGGATTCCTTCTTTCTCTAGGCATTATTTAGCTCTCCATCTACTTCCCTGGATAGGAAGTGAGTTGGAACCTTTTTCAGCACACTTATCTCCATGCAGGTAGGTTCATGTACACATTTTATTTTATTTTTTATTCTAGTACTTCATTTCATTGCATCACTAAAATAAAAGGGGGGGGAATTTATACACCCTAAATTGGTCAAGCAACCACACATATCATGTCTTTTCATAATCCTTTCATAGGAGACTCTGACTGGAAAATATGAGCCTTATTCACATTAGCCATGTCTTTATTTTACTTATCTTGGTCTTATTTATTGTTTTTATCACCTCTATTTTATCTCAATCAGCTAAATTATACCTCTAGGAACCCCTAGACTTGGTCTGTGTCAATCCCAGCTTATTTTTCTAAGTCCCAGACAATAGAATTTTGTAGGACTACAACACCCGATGCTCTTGTCCTTTTCAATGATATTATCCAATGGTCATTTCTTCTTACTTAATGGGACCTAAACCCTTCTTATACCCTTAAGTTTTATTTATATTTTTGATGTTGGCTAATGTGAATCAAGCTCCCAAATTCAAAATGAAGAGTCTCCTATATAAAGTACTTCACAAGGAATTTTATATCTAGCACTTACTACTTTGACACATTACATAATAAAAATTAGTCAATAAGATAGCTCAGCATTCTACATCACACATAGAATTGCATGCGTGATCAAGGAAGGGCCTAGGTGAAAGTCATTCTTGCATCTATTATGTGCATTGATCATGCATGTTTCCTAAGGGAGAACTACATTTGATCTGAGACCCTAGCTTGAGGGTTATTGTAGGCAGTGATCAGGATAGAGAGGGTTCTAGATCATGTGATCATTCTTACCCTAACCTAGTTTTTTCCTCCTTTTGCTTTTGATGCATTTGTTTTTTGCATGTGTGTATATAGATACAGGGTTTTGAGATTGAAACAGACCTACAATGAACTCTATTGATTTTCAACCTCCAAAATTTTGTACATAGTCACACAAACATCACAAATAAAACCTAAAAAGCTCAGAGCTCTTGGACAACAACGGTAGAGGTGGAATACAGTGTTGGTTCCACTCCTATCCACTTTTAGTGCTCTTATCCAATCATAAAATGAAGTCTAGATCCAGATTCATGATAGTGTCCTCGTCCTACACATCAATTTTCAACTCCTGAATCACCTGTTTCTGTCTATTTTCAGATAAGTTTATTTATTCTCCTCATGTAAATTACCTGATAAAAATCTATATTTTACAATATTGAACTAGATTTTTCCCCTTACTCTAGACCCTTTATTGTTTAGGAACTACACCCTAGTTTCCCAAAAATAATAAAACACAATGAAAGACAACATTCAGAAGAAGTAGAAAAAATATATAAACCATTATTTTGAACACCTTCAACAATGAAAGAACCACATTGATTTATAATCAACCAATTATATTTAAGTAAAGTTACAATGAAATTATAATTCATAAATTAAGAACAAGGTAAAAAAATCTTAAGTTTAATTACATAGAAAACATCATTAATAACAACATTTACAAATTTTGCATTCCTTGCTTAATTGCTTCTAAAAATGAACTATCTCCTAAGTAAATATTTTCATAAATATCTTAATTATAATATAAAATATGAGATAATAAATTCTACGGTGTGATTCACTACTATTTAAATTTTATTAACTCTCATTAGAAGCAAATAAGATAGCATATAAAGCAATAACATTATAATTTTGTTCATGATTGTTGATCTGATTATAATTTTGATTATTCTAATGGTTTTGATTAGATTTCTTCCCTTTTTTATTTTTAGAGATTTTATTATTGACTTTATCTTTATGTTTATAGTAATTTTCCATTCTATGATCAAATTTACTACACATATTAATTCCCACTAAACTTAGGTTTATGATTCCTATTGCCAAATTTCTTATTCTTATGTTTTGCCATTGTCAAAATTAGGGTTAGGTTTTTGGTTTATATTAGTCTCAAAATAGGGTTGAGAGTGAGAAGTGCCTAAGTGGCATTCCCTATAGAATCAAAATTAGACATCACTTATTCTTCATGAATTAGAAGAGATGATAGGGTAGTGAGGTCAGAGATATCTAGGTCTATTTGGTATTTTGAATTTAAAACTAAAATAAAATTATAAAAAAAATCATGAATATTTTATTGAATAATTAAATATAAAAATTGGTCTTGAATTAAATTACAGTTTCATCCATCTAACTAAGCTTTAATATTCTTAATTTTATCAAGAAAGTTAACAACTTTTTCATCATATTTCATACATGTAGTAAGTGATTCAAGAATCAACTTAATAATCTTAGATAGATGAGAGCCCTCATGCATAAATTTAAGGAGTTTTCAAGCATCATTGAGAGACTCATGATTGTGAGTAAGAATTGGCCCTTAACATTTTTTAAGATAATTGACATATTGGAATATTTTAGGGGATCCATAGTGATGTTTTTGGACCAATAGATGTCTCATCACTAAACAAGCCTATATTTTATGTTTATTTCATAAATAATTACTCTCAAAATACTTGGATATATGTCATCCTAAAAATAATAAAGTTCCCAATAAATTCAAGGATTTCAAAGCCTTTGTGGAGAACCAGACGGATAAAGAATCAAAGTATTGTGCATGGATAATTGGGGTGAGTATTTCTCTAAAGACGTCAATGAATGCTAAAAATAGAATGATATTCAAAAACAAAAGACAAATCCATATACACCACAGTAGATTAGAGTTATAGAGTGGATGAATATGATGTTGATGAATCAATCCAAGAGAATGTTGAGTGGTGAGCACTTAGAGTAGAATTTTTAGTCTAAAATAGTGGCTATTGTTTGTTAACTTGTCAAAAAATTGCCTACATTAATGCTAGTTGACAAGACTCCATAAGAAGTAGGACCTAGTAAGAAGCATGTTTGTAACACCTACAAATTTTTGGTTGTAAAGCATACTCTCACAATCCAAAGGAAATAATGTCAAAAGTTGACTTTAAGTATGAAAAATACAACTTTATTTGGTATGGGAGTGGTGTTAAATGGTACAATATTTAGAATCTTGAGACAAATAAGGTAGACAACAACTAGAACATAGTCTTTAGGAAGGTGCACAAGGTTTTTGCACAAGAAGCAGCCAAGGGAAGAGACGAAAAAAGGTGCAAGTTACATAGATTCTAAAGAGCCTATATCAGAGTATGGTGTGATGGATGAAGAATCAAAAGAGTCACAAGAAGAGGAATATATGACTCCTACTCTGAATATATCATAATGGGTGTGCAGAATGCTAGAAAGATATAACCCACCAAATTTTAATTATGTTCTTATTATTAGTGATTAATGGTGAAGACCATAAAATGGTAAAGGAATTTCTTGGTTGTGCAAGGAGAAAGTATTGGAAGAAGGCTATGAAGGATAAAATGGAGTCTATGAATAAAAATGAGACTTATGACTTGTTAAATTTACCTCGTGGAAGACAACTGGTGGATTGGAAGTGGGTTTTCAAGATGAAGCAAAATGCACAAGGAAAATTGGGGAAGTATAAGGCTTGCTTGGTAGCAAAGGAATTCTCATAGGTAGAAGTAAGTAACTTTTATGAGACCTCTCTTATTACAAAATTGACTTCAAGTAGGTTTCTTTTAGATATTTTTATTATGTTTGAGCTTGAGATGGATCAAGTATATGTTAAGACAACATTTTTTCATGGAAAGCTTGAAGAATAAATCTACATGTCACAGTTGAGAAAGCTTTAAGGTAAAATGAAAGAGATCACCTATAATGTGGAATCATAAGGTAAATAATTATGTGGTTGGACTTGGGATTATGCCCAATAATATTAATACTTATGTGTACTACAAGGAATAAGGTGATAACTTGGTCATCATAGTTCTCCATGTGGATGACATGTTAATCAAAAATGACAAGTGCATGATCAAGCAGGTGAAGTCTCAATTATTTGCATAGTTTGACATAAAAGATCCTAGTGATACAAGATTCATCTTGGGCATGGAAATTAAATGGGATCATGTGAAGAAGAAGCTCTAGGTAGACCAAAGGAAGTATGTTATAACAAAAGGTTTAGAATGTAGGACTACAACCAAGTGTGCATACCTTTTCCAGTTGGTCAGAAGCCATCAACTACATAATGTTTAAAGACACAAGGATTTGGAGGGCATAATTTAGGTTCCATATGCAAGTGTGATGGGAAGCTTGATGTATGGAATGGTTTATACTAGCCCTGACATTATGCAAGCATTAGTAGTAGTCAACAAATTCATGTAGTAGTAGTCAACAAATTCATGTCCAATCTATGCAAGGAGCATTGGGCAGAAATGAAGATGATCTTCAGGTATTTACATGAAATTTTTGACTATATTATTTATTATTAGGGTAAGCTTCGAAAAATCAAGGCTATGAATATACAAGGATGCAGATTTTGGTTTGGATAGAGATCTTGATTGTCATAGGTCTACCAACACATATATATTCAAATTATTTGGTAGAGCTATAAGTTGGATGAGCAAACTGTAGGTTAGTGTTCTAATATATACCACCAAATCTTAATATATTTAAACTACTCATGCAATTAAGGAAGTAGTGTGGCTTTAAATATTGTGTTTTATAGTTGGGTTCACACACAAATCTAGAAGGACAAAGATTGGGATAGTCAAAGTGCAATCTACTTGACAAAGAACCCTAAGTATTATTCTCAGACAAATCACATTGATGTGTGATATCATTTTATAATGAAAATGGTGGAAGAGAGAAATATTTGAAGAAGGTAGACACAAAATAAAATGTTATAGATTCATTGACCAATGCAATGAGTATCGATAGGTTAACATGTTGCAAAAAGGAGATGGGCTTGGAAGACCAAAGTTGAAGGATGTGTTGTTGTGCCTAAGATCCTTTATGCCTTTAAAGGAACTCATGGGATTGAGTGTCCTAAAGGGGAAAGAGGGAGATAATGCATGGTATAAAATATACCCTCATTAGTTTTAGGATTGATGTTGGTTTAATCCAAAGACTAAATAGGTTAACCTTTATTACTCAAAGCATCATGATTGTTACTATTGGGGGTTCAAGATATGTGCAATTACACCAAGGGTGAGTTGTTAGCTGAGGTAACTTTTAGTTATTTCTTGTTTTCTGGGCCACCCTTCAAATATTTGTAAAATAGGAGAAAATGTTTGAATTCTAAAATAAACATCAAAAAGGAGGGTAAAGTAGGGTAGGAAAGATTGTTTTCAGGATTGAAATGTATTAATGCTTCAAGAACCAAGCTAGATTCCCTACCACAGTTATAACATTGTGTGTCAAGATTAAATGAAGGTTCTAACTCAGTATTACATAATGAGAAAGTTCTAAGGAAACAGGATAGATTGCTTGATTTGTAAACCCTTCACTAAAATCAATATACAAAAAAAACCTATAGTAAATAACACATGGACTCTTCAAAGATAACATGTAGATTAACATGCATTATAAATATTTTAAAGCAAACAAAAAAGGTTTATAAATGGATTAGAATAACAAAGCACATTATAACCACTACATTCATCGAGTAATGGATCTTAAGTTTGATTTTCTTAGCACTAACATTCATTCAAAATTGGAACGATTGATACTTTGATAAATAAATCATGAATTTTGTAAAAATCTAAAGATGCATTCATTAAAAAAAAAGTTCATTTACAAAGCTATTGGTTGTGGCAAAAATATACAATCCAAAAGGATGAAGGAAAAAGTAGGTGAAATCCTAACTTAGTTCTAATAGTGTTTTAAGGATAAAAAAATGCTAACCTTTAAAACAAAATATAGTTACATACATATAGATGAGGATGGGGATTGCTTCCTAGTAGTAAAATGTTATCATCCTAGGCCATGATGGCCACTCCTAGTTGTTACAACTTATTAAATTCAAAAAAAAAAATACACTCACTCCAAAATATCCGCAAGGGCCCACCTAACTGATGTGTGGAGGAGTTTCAGATGAACCACCTCCTAATTTCTTAGACTCTACTTCCCTTAACACCAGTGCTACTACCACTAACTCAAATTCTTGGTCCAACTTGGTGAGATTCATTGAAGGCTCCCTGAAGATGACTTCTGACTAGGCCACTAATATCCAGTAGACTTGGGGTGGGGCTAACATTGAAACTTGGACTTTCGACACTTAGTTGATGATAGCGATGGATTGGTTTGAGAGTTCGAGAAAAACCTAGGCCTCATCCATGTTTGATTTAGCCACCTTCTTCTACATAACCTAGTCAAAGTGACCTAGGTTGAATCTAAATTTTCTCTTATCCAATAGAGTGCCATCTGGATAGAATAACAATGAGATATTGAACTCCTTGAAGTAATCCAATATATTCTTCATGTCCTCTTCTAGGGGATTCACCATAGTTTGTGCTATGCCTATCCATTCCTCAATAGTTTCCCTCATGATCTTGGTGTATATCTAATACAATCGAAGGTCGGAAGTGGGCATAAGCTTTAGTTCTAAGAACATACCTTTGTTTACTATGACCACCAACTTATTGCATTTGCTCTCAACTAGAGAAATATTTTCAAAATAGGCCTTGATCCTCTTAATATGTGTCTTACAGCCTACTTGAGTCTCCACTAATTTTCCCAATACTAAGAGAAGTTGTAAGAAGGCATCCTTGACTTGTCCAATTAGGCCCACTAAGAAGAAACTTTTCACTTGTGCTTCGAGGGCTTGGACATGATCCTACATGTCCTCCATGGATTGATTAAACATGTCAAGGGTGGCTCAGAGGACTGAGATTGGATCTTTGACAATTGTCTCCTCTCCCATGGGAGTCCTCACATTGGTGAGAGAATAGATCTTGTTGGGTCTGCCAGACCATTAGGTTCCCCTCCCGCATGAATCTCTGAGTGAATATCCTATGCATATTTATTATTGTGTGATTAAAGTCATATTGCATGTCTTATTCACCCAATATTTTCATCTCTAGTGCATGAGACATTGTAGTCATATCCATGGTTGGAGGAGGTGTTTTTGAGGTGACATAAATAATGGGGACAAGCAGAGGATGAGGTAGAGGGGATATGGATGAAGTAAAAGGGATGAATAAGGAAAGGAGTGGAGGAGGCAATAAAGGGGCATAGGGAGGCATTATGAATGGGGGGTCCAAAGGAACATCTATGCCTTTCACTGGCTCTGGGTCATGTTAACTTGAAGGGCTATGAATCCAAGGAGAGGGGCATTTAATATAAAGGAGGATATCAGTTGATTAAATCAGAATCCCTAAATGCCTAAGACAAGGGAAAAAGGAAGTCAAAAAATAACATGGGGAGCCATGAGGGGTGGTGTAAGAAGAGTAGTGGGAACCTATGGAGGATGTTGAACAAGATAAATTAGTACCTAAATGGAAGGTCAAACATTCACTACCTTCTGATTCTTCCTTGGCCTCTCACTTAAGTCAACTTGGGTTATCACAGTTGATGGAGCATAGGTGGTAGAAGTTGCGAGGGCTAACTAAGGGATTATTGGACTAGAGAGGGCATCACTAGAATGGTTTGGATCACTTGAGTTATGTATGTGGGTGCACTTGTTATAGGAGTTGTAACTGCACTAGCTATAGGTAAGAAGATTATGGGCACTTTGATCTACAGAATGACTAGTGGGGGCATTAGGGATGTCCCTAGTTATGAAATGGATGTGGTAGATATGAAAAATGAGGAAAGGGCATTGGGTAAGACTGAGGATATAGGCACTTGGGTCAATTATGGATGAGGCAAAATAGGGAACAAGGAGGCATCACCTGAGTGGATGATAGTGGAGTTGGGAAACTAGGTGGTGCCATGAGAGGTTGCTTAAGAGTGAAGGGAGTGGGAGAAAGGACTTGTGTTGGTGTTAGTTATTGGTCTCATTATAGACTAGTATCTGGGTTGGTACTAGTATCAAATATTAGGGCCTACATGACATGAGGTTGAGTTACATTAACTTGAGCCACTTGAGGCTAGGTTTCATGGGTCTAGACCAGTTGGGATCAAACTAATAGTGTAGAGGTTCTACCCTTGCATGGGTTGTTGATCTTATTTAAAATTTTACTTAGCATTATGTGTATTTTGAGGATAATAAGGCTAATAAGGCTTATTTATTGCATCATTATGCCCATGTAAGTGCATGGGGTCACATAGTGAGTGGATGGGGTCATCCATCCCACTTGGTCCCTTGAGTGCCCAGTCCACTCGGGTTCTAACCCACTATGTTTCCGTAGTTCCCTCTCTACACATGGAGGATGAACTTACCACTCAAGTGGTTTAGTGAGTCACGGATCCACTCAGTAGGCCTATAATTGTATCCCATTCCAATTTAATGCTAAGGTGAATGGAATTGGTGTTTTAACGTCTATTTTGTGCAATATTCTCTCTTGTGTACTTCATTTTTGCTTTCAGCTATTTTGTGTTGTGCACTTTCTTGGCTCATATGTTCACTCTACTCATGCATTTGACTTATCCAAAACCTGGACTCAACTCCGATATGGTATTAAATCCAGCCCAGCAATCGTATGTCTGATTATGTTGTTTAGATTCCATTGAAATCTCGAGTTTATTTGCATGTATTATAAGGCAAATTTTTTTAGGGTTTTAAAAAAATTTGGGAGACTTTAAAAATGTCAAAAATCTCAAGATTTGTTAAAATCCCTCGATCTCCTAAAGTGATCAAAAAAAAATGTAAGGGGTTTATTTTTCCTAAAATCAAGGGTTTTACTCTATGCAAGTAGCAATTTTTTTTGTCTCAGTTATTTCATGATTATGCAGGCTACTTAGGCTTGATTCATATGATTTATGGGGCATCTGATCTTGTTGATTGTTCTATGCATATTGGCATAGGGTTTGAATTTATAGTTACTATTCATCATTAGTGGTTGGCCTCACCCACTTTTGTTTGCCAATTTTTTACCTCCATTCATGTTTTGAAAACCATGAACTACTCATGCCATGGCTTATCCATTGAGAGATAGTCTTCTAGATCACAACCGTTGACCTTCCCTTAGCTGAAATCAAACTTATCCAGTTTTCCCTTCCTTTAAGTTGGTGTATCATTTTATCAATGTCATACAATTTGGTTTGATGTCATTGAGATCTGGTTTGATTCCATTAAAATTAGGTTTAATGTTGTTTACAAGTTTCATGGCCTGGGTTGTCTACGTTTGATTTGGATCTTGGTGATCTTACTACTACAGCCTCTCAGTGATTTGATCCCTTCAATAATCCTTACACCACTCCTTCTGGCTCCCACAAACCTATAATATTTCCATATGACCCCCTGATGTGCCATCTAATCTGGTAATGCTTATTTGAAAACCATATTTTAAAACATACAAGCAGTTTTGTAAAAAACATGGTTTTAATAAATTTCTTTGTGGTTTTCTATTTTGACTTGGCAATTTTATTTTATTTTAAAATAAAAAGGTTCTTTTGAGATTAAGACAAACATTAATGCTTAAACCAATGTTTGGTTCTTTTTTCTAAAGTCATTTAATATATATATATATATATATATATATATATATAAAGAAAAGGGGGAGTCTTTTAAATGATAAAATTATAGTAAGTTTCCAGAGTGGAAATTTTGAATGGTTTTTCATAAACAATATAGGGGGCATTTAACATGTAAAATTTTTTAATTATTTTTTTGTATAAAAATAATATTGTATCTTGAGCATTTAAAGATGAGAATTTGTTGTACTCTTCATATTTTTGCTCGATGAAGACTGAAAGGTGAGGTCTGGTTTGGCAAGTGGCCAAACCACCTCACATTTAAAACATTAATTTTCTCTCTCTTTCTCACCATTTGTGCTAGTATTCTCTTGGATGCATTATTGGTAGAGCCTAATGTCATTGTTTGTAAAAATCATCTTTTTCAACACTCGCACTGATTGCTCTATATGCACTATCGGCTAATTCCAACATCTTTTGAGTGTGCATTTACAACAATTGGGGGGGTTCACCATTTCATAGTTTATGGGGGTGTACTTTGTTATTATGAGTCACTTTCCATTTTGTTCATATTCTCTATTTTCTAAAACAATGACTACAACTCATTTTATACACTAAAATGGATTCAAGTTCAATCAACCCACAAACTCTCTTTAACAATAACAGATAAAAAATCAAGATGAAAATCATTCTGAGGAATAAGGGTTTATATAGGATAACCATGGGTGATGAAACTAAACCTAACATAGATGCAGAGATAGTTAAGTGGTATAAGCATAGTGATGAAGCCTATGGGCTACTGTGTCTTTTTATAGCACCTAATCTCCTATTTCACTTAGAGCCTACCAAATCACCCCATGATGTATGGACCACTCTATAAAATCTATTTGGGGGGAAGATGTGATGAGAGGTCATAAGCTTGAGAATGAACTCATTAGTATAAGTCCTTGTAACTTTGACACCCTTCAATATTTCTTCACTAAGTTCAAGTCTTTAAGATTACAGTTGAAAGAATGTGGGATAGAGAAGAAAGATGACCAGTTAATTCTTTCTATTATTTCCAAGCTTGGTTCTAGCTATTATGTATTAGTCTCTACTTTCCATGCCACTAAAAGTGTTTTGGGCACTACATGGAAAATTCCGACTTTAGATACTTTCATTGCTGACTTAACTAGGGAGCAAGACAAGTTAATTCAGATGGCTAAATTGAAGTCAACAACCTCAAGACCTAATTGTTGGGAATGGGAAAGAAAAAACTTTAAATAAAGACAAGAAGAAGAATGATAAGGATCAAGAGAAGAAGAAAGAATCAACCTTTTCCAAAACCAACATTGAAGCCTCTTCTTCCAAATACAAACCTAAGAAAGAAAAGGTTAAGTGTGCCTACTATAAGAAAAATGGGCATGATGAACACAAGTGTATGAAGAAGCAAATAGATCACCTAACTCATCTCCTAGAAAAAAAATAATGTAGTTGTTCATGAGTTCATCAAACAGAATTCATCTACCCAAGATTCTACTAAGGCAAAGGGCAAGGGGAAAGAGAAAGAAAAGGGCAAGGCTCTTGTAGTAGTTGCAACTTCAACATCTTCATGGGTCATTAACTCATGTGTTTCTCACCATATGGGCTCTTCACTAGTTGAGTTTTCTTCTTTAGATCCTTGTAGCATGTCTTCTATCAGTTTAGGTGATGACACATATGTACCCACTATAGGGAGAGTGTCTATTAAAATAAAAGGAGGAACAATCAATAATGTTCTAAGTGTTCCCTCTCTTTCAACCAATCTCCTATCCATGTATCAAGCCACTCACATCAACAAAGGCATAAGGTTTGAGTTTCTACTAGATTTAGTTATCATCAGGGAGTTACATAGTGATTCTATAGTTGTAGTGGGTAGGGTAGAGTACCAAGTGAGGTTATATAGCTCAAATTTTGCACCTGATTCTTCTCTGACTGCATTTCTAACTCATTTAGATGGAGTTAGCATATTATGGCATGAGTGGTTTGACCACCTTAACTACCGCTACCTTGAACAAATTAGAAAAAATGGCATGGTCATAGGTTTGCCTCGAGTCCAATTCTCTAAGGGAATTTTTGAGGGTTGCTCTCTTGTAAAGCACCCTGAAGCAAATTTTGACAAAGGCAAAGCTTGGAGGGCTTCACAAGCATTAGAGTTAGTTCACAGTGATGTATCTAGGCCTTTTCCCAGTCTATCTTTTACAAGGGATAAGTACATTCTCACTTTCATTAATGATTTCTCAAGATATACATGGGTCAACTTCCTCAAACAAAAGTCTGAACTATTTGAAGATTTTCAAGACTTCAAGGCACTTGTTGAGAAACAATCAGAGAAATCCATCAAGGTTCTTCAAACTAACAATGGAGGTGAATATTTCAACAATAGATTTGAGTAGTTTTTCACCATGAAGGGGATTTATTTATAGTAGACAATTACTTACATTCCTTCATAGAATGGAGTTGTAGAATGCAAGAATAGATCCTCAAAAGAGATGGATAGCTATATGATTCACTCTAGGTCCTTGGCACCTCAGTATTGGGTCGAAGCCATTAATTTTGCTTGTTATATTCAAAACAAGGTTCCTCACAAAGCTTTGAAAGGCATAAATCCCTTTGAATTTTGGCATGGAAGGAAACTTGATGTTGAGAACTTTAGGGTTTTTAGATCTCTAGCTATAACATGTATACCGAAGAAGAAACACAAAGCTTTGAAACCACAATCCAAGCCTTGCATCTTTGTAGGTTATCTAGATAATGTTAAGGGTACCACCTTCTACATCTAACCACACATGAGTTGTTCACAGAGAAAAGTGTTCACTTTCAATAGAGTCCCAAAGACTTAACACTTGACACTTATCCTTCATTGGATTCACTTAGACTTGATGAATCTTCTTCCATCTCAGATCATCCAGAGTAGGTTCCTAAGCCAAGGTCTTCTTCTTCTAGTTTTGATAGTAAGGGCAGTGATAAGGAGTCTTCTACATCTACGTCTAGTCATGTTTTAGATGATGAGGAGTCAACACCTAACTCACCCACATCCAGGCCCCTTTGGGTCAAGTAGACACTTCAGAGTGCAAGCACTTGGGTAGGTGATCCAGTAGATGATAGATGTACTTGGGTAGATGATAGATGTACTTGGGAAAATTATCAAAGTGGTCAATGTGCCTTCTTTGCTTCAGTTTCAAAACCAAAAACATTCTGAGAGGCTTCAGGCATACCTGAGTGGGATAGTGTTATGTAGGAAGAATGTTCTTCCTAAATCAAAAATCACACTTTGGATTTGACTTTGCTTCCTAAGGGAAGGAAGATGGTTCGATGTAGTTGAATATATCAGACCAAGTTTGCAGTAGATAGGTTGATCAATAAGTACAAGGTGTGATTGGTTGCAATGAGTTTTTCATAAGTAGTTGGTATTGATTACTTAGAGACATTTTAACCTATTGCAAAGATGACTTCAATCTGACTCACAATAGCTATAATTGCATCACATGGTTGGGATGTGCACCAAATGGATGTGAAGAGTGCCTTTCTTCATGGAGACCTTGAGGAGGATATCTACATAAAACAACTACATGGGTTTGGTCAAGATTCATCCTTATTTTATAGACTTAGAAAATCCATCTATGGACTCAAACATGCCCCTCGAGCTTGGTACACCAAGATGGATTCCTTCCTCCTTACTTTAGGTTTTACTAGGTACCATTCAAACCCAAATGTATAATTCTTGTAGCAGGATGATTCTTTAATGATACTAATTATTTATGTTGATGATCTTTTGATCACTAAGAGTTCCTCATCATCTATTGTAGTGATGAAGATGAATCTATAGGACATATTTGACATGACTAAATTGGGTGACTAAATTGGGTCTTCTACATTACTTCCTTAGTATTGAGATTTCACAATCTGATTCAGGGATTTCGCTTGCATATCCCAAGTATACTCTCGATATTTTAGCTCAATTTCACATGGATGATTGTAAGCCATCTCCAACTCCCTTTCTATCAGGAGTCAAGATTGAGGCTGAGTGTTCTACACCTTTGGTTGATGCCACTCAGTATCAACAAATTGTTGGAAGCGACATCTATCTAACTCATACCAGGCCTGACATTTCATATAGAGTAGGACTTGTCTCCAAATTAATGCAATAATTCCATGAGTTGCACTAGAAATAAGCTAAGAGGATCTTGTAATACATTTAGGCCTCTTATAGATTTAGGATTCAGTATAGATTTGGCACAAAGGTTAACTTGGTTGGTTTTACAAATTCAGATTAGGTTGGTGATACTCAGAATTACAAGTCCATTTTTGGTTACAGTTTTTCTTTGGGTTCTGGTCCTATCAGTTGGTCTAGCAAGAAGCAAAATGCTATTGTTATATCTTCCATAGAGGTGGATTACATGAGAGTTGTTAATATAACTACTGAGGATATTTAGCTTTAGGGAATTCTATCTAAGTTTGGCATTCCTATCAGACAATCCACCATCATCTATTGTGATAACTAGAGTACTATATAAATATGTAGAAATCTATTTCAGCACCAACGAACCAAACACATTGAGATTCACATGCATTTTATCCAAGATCTTAACCATGGTCAGGTCACCGACTTGAGTTTTTACCAGTCTTCAGAATAGGTTGCAGATATCTTTACCAAACCCTTCATTGAGAGAAAGCTCATTCATCTATGAGCTCTTCTTAAGGTACGGTCTACATCAGCAACAACATCATCTTCAAGGGGGGATTCTAGCCTCTTCACTTCTTCTATGTCTCTCTTTTGGGGGGGAGTTTTTTCCCACTGGGTTTTCTCCTTTATCTCTACTTTATGAGAGATTTCCTTGTATGTGGGTACCTCATCAAGCCTAGTTGTTGAGACCCTTTTTTTTGCACTTCCCACCTAAGCTATGGTTAAGCGGGGGTGTTAGTGTAGAGGCTTTACCCCTACATCTGTTGTTAATCCTTTCTAAACTTTTACTTAGCTTATGTGTATTTTGAGGATAATAAGGCTTATTTATTGCATCATTATACCCATGTGAGTGCATGGGGTCACATAGTGAGTGGATGGGGTCATCCATTCCACTTGGTCCCTTGAGTTCCTAGTCAACTCAGGTTCCAACCCACTATGTTTCCCTAGTTCCCTCTAAACACATGGAGGATGAGCCTACCGCTCAAGTGGTCTAGAGAGTCATCAATCCACTCAGTAAGCTTATAAATGTATCCCATTCCAATGTAATTCTAAGGTGAATGGAATTGATGTTTTAGCTCCTATTTTGTGTAATATTCTCTCTTGTGTATTTCATTTTTGCTTTTAGCTATTTTGTGTTATGAACTTGTTTGGCTCATGTGTTCACTCTATTCATGCATTTGACTTATCCAGAACTTGGACTCAACTCTGATACAAACTGCTCAAACTAGAGGAGGGGGTAGCGGAACCAAGGATTGAGGTGCAAGAAGAGATCTTGAGGGAGAAGATATTGAGACTCCTTGTATAATCCTTCTGGAAAGTTGAAATGGAGTTGCCTTGACATCCTTTACATGTTGAGCTATCATATAAGGGGAAATAGATGCCCTGAGTTGAACCTTCTTCCCTTTCTTTTTCTTGTGGGCCTCAATACAATTGATCACTTCTTGGTCATCAGTTGGATTCAAGTAGATCTCATCATCATCCTCAACCTAGTGTCCATAGTTAAGGTTGAGATAGGTCGAGTATTTATCTGGGTGGGCCCTAATGATGCCACAAGGGTCCCAATCCTAGTGTTCAACTCTTCTTAGGGCCAAATAATCCCTCTTGACTCTGATCTTATATAATAGAGGGAAGGTCCTATACAAATGGTTCCTGATAATGATTGGGAGGGGAGGGCATACCTTTTACTAGTGATTAACGTAATACCCAAAGATACCCTCTACTAGTTAATACATAATTTATTGATCCACTAGGCAATCTGAGACCTAGTAGGGCAAGCGAAGGGGATATTTGAGAATGCCTAACATCTAAATGATGGTATCCTATTGATAGTACCATTAATCGCCAATGGAAGCAAGAGTCCCTGATTTATTTTGACAATTGAGGCATTGGTGCCTCATTAATGGCATTGTAAACCATTAGATAGTATGAATCAAAAATTCTCTAATATTATTCTAATAGCGGTGGTCACATATCCTATATAAGATTACATGGGCCACCGATCCTCTGATAACCCATGCAAGAAAGGAAAATGGCTTGAAGGTGAGTATCCTACAAATTGTGTCCACTAGGTATCTCATCATATAGAAATCATCACCTGCCCAGGCATCACCTATTGCCTTGATCATGTTGAAGTTAATTACCCCTCCCAGGTTGGGAACCTACTCACCTTGGATAATTATGTGGAGTAGGGGAATCCATAGGATGTTGACATGACTTAAACCTACTCACCTTGGAGAATTATGTGGAGCGGGGGAATCCATAAGATGTTGACATGTAAGTAGTCACTATCCCTGAATAATTGGTCGAGTAGGATCATCACAACATGGATATTTTCTTTGAAATGTAGATGGTATATGTGTTCACATCTATATTTTTAACCCACCTTACATTAGGGTTCTCAGCCCAGTACTTCTAGACATCATGAATCCAATGGGAGTTCATCTAGGTGGTCACAGTGACTAAATCATAAGACAAGGTTCTGACCATTCTAACATTGAGACATGTTGATTGATTAGGATTTTACAGGTTCTGACCATAGGTTGTGTGGCACTTTTTTATTGTATCAAGATTTGGAATTCGTGTCAAGACCAGGAGACTGACAATTGTGACACTGAGGTGTTTAGATTGGTTGCTTTCTACCACATCTTGAATTCACTGACAACAATCCATGTGGCTCCTTTTCATTCCAATGCTTCTCTTGTAGGGATCCATGAAAAAGAGACTAATTAAAATGAAAACAAACATGATAAATACAATGCTTACCTAACCTCCAACTGGATTCTATAAGGTACCACATAGGACTATGGGAGTATAATAATCCAAGAGATTAAGACTCTAGGAACCCTATAATGAAAACAAACCTATATAAAAGTTAGAACACTTAGGGATCGACTATGTTAACATTTCATAGGTCATGAGGGCTCCAAACATGGATTATTCACCCATTATAAATAAAATATATGCTTGGGAAGACCAGAATGAAATGGGAATTCAAGGACTCTCACCTGATAGAATTGGTTGGAGTGAGATAGAAGGTCTGAGAACTCAGAGTTATTATTTTAAATATGGGTCCCCCATTTTGCATAAAAATGGGGTGTGTTGGCCACAAAAAATGATGACTTTCATAGGGAAAGTGGTGTTTAAGCACTTAAAATCCAAGCTATTAACCTCCATTCTTACACAAAACATAAACTGCAATGCAATAATTAGACATACCAAAAAAAGAAGGCACTAAAATCATGTACAACAAGTGACATAATAATCCTCATCCCCATATAAAATCATCAGTGTGTGTGAGGTGACACTCAGTTCAATTGATTTAATTTTAGGTCTCACCCAAACAAGCCCCAATCAAATTGGGCATCAGATCTCTCAAAGGGACATTATTGGTTGTATAGTTTGGATGGAAATGGTATGGACATTGCTTTGTTGCTAGTCAGGCATAAATACCTCGATAGAGATACCTCTGATCCCATTCAAGGCCTTGTTCCACTACCAGCTAGGCCATAAAGCCTATGATGGAGGTTGTTCGAATAACCCTTTTGAGGAAAAAAAAGAATTTATATTTTGCATGTCTTTTTAGCCTTATTTTAAGGTTTTATTATGAAGAAATTTGGAAGTTCTATACATTGAGGTTTTGGGACCAAGCTAAGGGTGATGGGATGTTTGTAGAACTCTAAATACCTAGTCGATCTCAAATTGGTTTGGTGATCTCACTTTTCAAGATTTTCTTCTTAAGTGCAATTTTGATGGCTTCTATCAAGACATGGGGTTGTTTAAAAATTCACTTGTTTAGTTAATAATCACTAGCCTCCAAACTCTGAAATGTAAAAGACTCTTTACAACCTTTGACTTGTTTAAAATGAAATCTCACATTTGGTATTCTAATGTTTAATTGTAGTTCTAGGGCTTTTGTCACCATTCAAAATGGTTACTCACCTTGATTTATCTGAAGGACCCTTCTGGTTGGGTTTACTCCCTTGATTTCACTTGAAGGCCAGATCGGGAGCAAGGTTTTGAGAGAGGCAAAAACCATAGGGATAAAATAAAACAAAAATGAGAAAACACAATAAAAATAAACACACATTGGAAACAAACTACCCAAATATATACATTACCGCCCTTGTCTAGGTTACTCTAACATCACATTAAAAAGGGTAGCCGAGAAGTAATGCTTCAAGAACTGTCCATTCATCGATAGTGGAAGGTCTCTACATTATAGGTCCTTAAGGTGGAAATCATTTTGACCAAGCACCTCAGCTATCTAATAGGGATCAATCTAGAGATGATCGAATTTGACATGTTGGCCCTTCTTTTCATGTGCTTTATCACATAGTAGTACCAGATTAGAGATCTTAAAAAACTTAACCTTGGCCCTTTTTTCAAACCAATTTTTGAAAATGCCTTGATGTTTGTTGAAGTTGAGTAAGGATTCATCCCACATTTTCTCTAGTTGAACAATGTCCAAGAGCCTAGAGTTTACTTTATCATCTTGCTCCATATATTGTTGCATGAACTTGTATGTAAGTAACCTAAGCATAATTGGCATGACTAGCTCAAGTTCATAGACTAATAGGAATGGTGAGCTTTTATGCCCGGTGTGATCATCCCATAGAGCAAATTTAAGTAGTGAATGCCACTCCCAGGATTTTTCTCCTGCAGACTTCTTGATGGCATCTATTAGATTGTTGTTAGTTGTTTTTGCCAACCCATTTCCTTACGCGTAGTGATTGGATGAGAATATCAGTGTGAGTGCTTTATCATATGCCCATTTGGTGATCTTTTTAGATTGAAACACAAGGTCATTATCACACACTAATGAAATAGGGGTTCCAAATTGGTTGGTTATGTATTCTCTATGAACTTGATGACTTTAGCAACAATACTTTTCTTTGAGCCACTCCTTTAGTCTACCTAGTGAAATAATCTGTAACTGTGAAAACAAACTTATGACCCACTGAGAAATTGGGGTTGATGACCCCCACGAAGTCTAGCCCCTATTGGGAAAATGATGTTGTTTCTATCACTAGATGTAATGGCATTGCTACTTGAATTTTCTTTTTGGCAAAGTTCTAGCACTAATGGCATGTCTGAACATAAGCATGGGCATATTTGAACTAACTTAAGCTAGTAATAGCCTACACAAAGTATTTTGTGTGTTTTTGCATTCGTTTCAGGGTAACCAACACCCAACTTCTCATGGAAGTTGGCCATTATCTCTTTAGCCTCTTCTTCTGGCAAGCATTTGAGGTAGATTCCTTCATGATTCCTCCTGAAGAGAATTCCTTTATTCATAATATATTGTGTTTATTTCAATTTGAAGGATTTTTTATGTGTTTGATTCAGCCCATCAAGTATGTTCCCATAGAGCAGATAGTGTATGATTGGGGCGTACCAATATCGTCATGGTAATTGCTTATGATCCACTTGGTGCATGGTGATCCTTGGATTGATTTCAATAATTATCTAAGGAATGCCCTGTCCTCTAACCAAATTGGCAAGTTTGATTTCTAAATCACATTCCTATAACATTTTCATCTATCTACCTCTACACTCACCTAGTTCATTCTACCCAATATTTGCTTGATGGTCGGGTCTGGGACGATTGCATGCACCTTATTTCTAAAGATATATATCTAAATTTTTTCATAACCTTCATCAGTGCATAGGTGTGTTTTTCTAGAGTGAAATATCTCAGTTCTGCATCCTTGAGATTGGAGCTCATAAAGGCAACAAGATGTTCATCTCCATCCAATCTTTATGTGAGGTAGGCAGTTATGGTGTGCTTGGAAGTAAAAGGGTAAATGTAGAAATCCTATGTGTAGTCTGAGATAATCAACATTGGGGCTTACATGATAGATTATTTTATGCCCTGTAAATCCCTCCTTGATTTGGCCTGCCATTCCCCTTTGCATTATGTTTCAACATAGCATTCATAGGTTTTACAATTTCAGCAAATCCAAAAATGAATTTGCGAACAAAGTTAATTTTATCAAAGAAGGATTTTAATTCCTTCTTACTATTAGGCAGAGGCAATTTAGAAATAATATTTGCCCTTTCTGGATCAATAGAAATACCTTCCCATGTGATGATATGACCGAGAACCTCAGTGACATGAACACATTTTTATTTGGATTTAGAGAAATGTCATAACTCATGCACCTTTCGAATACCTTTTGCAAGTGGTGTATGTGATCTGACCTATATTTTGAAAACATATTGAAGTCATATATATATATATATATGAACACATTTTTATTTGGATTTAGAGAAATGTCATAACTCATGCACCTTTCGAATACCTGTTGCAAGTGGTGTATGTGATCTGACCTATATTTTGAAAACATATTGAAGTCATATATATATATATATATATATAATGTGCTTTCCATTTAAACCTTCAAAAATAAAATCCTTCACCCTTTGAAATGTTTCTCCTGCATTGATTAGTCCAAATGATATTTGTTTGTAGGCGAATGTGCCCTAGTTAGTGGTGAATGTGGTTTTGACCCAATCTTTTGAGTTGACTAGAACTTGGTTGTATCTTGAGAATCCATCCAAGAAGGACATCATCTGGTCTCCACTCACCATCTGGATTACCTTGTCAAGAGAAGGTAATGGATAAGTATCTTATCTAACACTCGGTTCAAGTTTTAGAAGTTTATGCACAAACAGATTACCTCATTTTTCTTTTGCATGGGTACTAGGTTGGCTACCCATGTAGAGTGGTAAACTGGGAATATTATCGCCATAGAGAGTAACTTATGGACCTCTTTGTATATTAATGGTTCCATGATCGGGTTCACAGGTCTTTGTCTCTGCCTAAATAGTTTTTGGTTTGGTTCAAATGGGATGGTGTGAGTAATCACCCTTGGGTCGAAGACTTTGAGGTCTCCATAGGCTCATGCGATCACATCCTTATATCTGAGTGGCAAATTTTAAAGTTGTTTGAATTCTAAGTTCGTCCAATCAAGGCCCACATTAACTATTTGAGGCTTTTCTACAAAGCCAAGGTTGATGATTTGACATTTTTTATCCTTAAACTTGGGTTTCTTCATTTGGGGTGTCATGTCTAGGGTATCAAATGCCCTTTCTAAGGCTATCATCCCTTTTGAGATTTGGTTCCCATGAGTGTTGAGGATCCCACCTTTATCAAGCTCAGTTCTAGGGTTGTCTCTATTTGCCTTGTCAATTATCCAGGCCTCAAATATCCCAGCATTATTTAGGAATTGGATAATCTATTGATCATCCTCAAAGACCTGGAAGTTCATTACGTTGTTAGGGATCAATGGACAAGGGACTATTGGGGGCTTAGATTTCACCCTAGCTAAGCAAAGGATTGTTCAAGTCCTCTTGCTCAAACCTAGTCCAACATGGAAATGACCCTACATTGTGGGTCACCTAATCTTAGGTTAGAGCTCTAGGATTTTTAATGTGGCTAGCTCCTTTGATGTATCACTTAGCTCATTTACACTAAAAGTTACTCATTTTGGGGTGAAAAAGGGGAGAAAGAAATTGAAATGAAAAACCTAATCTATTGTTGGTGATACACCTGGAATGATTATTCATCCACTCTTACGTGAGCTTCTAAAACATTAATGAGATAGAACAAATGACTGGATCTACACTAATGTTTCATTCAAAGGTTCACCAAGTGATCAAAACCTGAGCGAAGTGATGGAAAGCCTTGATTCAAAGCACTAACTAGTCAATGTATCCACTTGTTAGTTTTCATCAAATGACATTAAACACTAAACATGACCTATATAACAAGATAAACCAGTATCTAAGTGAGATCAGGACTTGACAAGGGAGATATTTCTACCACATATGCAATCAAACTAACATTAACACACTATACTAAAATAATGAAGTTTGAAATAGTCATTTATTTATCTCAGGGGGTTACAAAGATCAATCTTGGCAAAGTCTAGTAATGCCTAATAGAGGGATCAAAACCAAGAGCTCAAAGCTTGAATTTATAGAAAAATGGGATGAGAGAGAGGGGAAGGGACACGTGGGAGAGTGAAGGGTCATAATGATCAAGGTCGAGAGATTACCACTGGAAGTAGTCACAAATAGCCGCTTAAAACTTCATCAATCCCTTCCTTGCATTAATGCCACTGTATCTTTTCCTAGCATGGAAAGATAGATCATGAAGTTCAATACCACTGTAGGAAGCAACCACCCCCGTCGCATGAATCCTTATCGAGATCCTCTCATTAATGCCCTTCACTGTAAGGACAAAATCCTCATATCTATAATTTTGACAGAGCCATCACCACATCTACTTTGGGCGACCATAGGTACCCATTTTTCAAAGCTATGATTGTGTCAAAAGATGAGACACTCCATCATATCTCATGTTTACATCTGCCCCAATGTGGATATAGATTTACTATATATTAAAAACCAATCCAACTTATTGGTCTTCATATAGTCATTATATTGATGCAGATCCAGAGGTTGCATAGCCTCATTCCTGAAATATATTAGGTTTAAACAAACCTATCATACCTCTAAACTTTAATGGCAATATAGCCTCATTATTAACAACCCTGACTACATGGATACATCTGCTTGTGACATTCGACCCAGCTCTAATGGTGACATAGTTCTTTGAAGCATTTTAATCTTGGTTCAAGCTGAACCATATTCAACTTCTACTTGAAATCTCATGTCTTCAACTTTTAATATTGGTTGTTGATCTCAATCTGGGCTCCTTGATCATGACACTTGTTAGCTCCTCATTCATTTTGTGGGTCCTGTAGTCATTCCTAGCTGGTTCTTACACTTTCTCCACATGGTGGCTTCACATTCATTTTGAGCTCAGTTGACCCTTTAACCATGCATGCGTTGTCAATCTTCATTTTCATTACTCAAACATGTACCATTGATTTCCCTAATAATTACCATAGTCATGACACTTGGCAGCGTTTCATTCATTCCCAAGATATGTTGACTTGTTGACCTTTCGCTCGCTATCAATCTACTTTGGTACGATGGATCGTGTACCGTTGATCAACTTGGACCCACTGGCTTTGTTAGTCACTATGCATTATTAGATCTTCGTTCAGGTACCCAAGATCTTGACACTTGTTGTCCCTTTTCTTGATCTCAAGATATGCTAACCTTTTGATTGTGAGCTCATCGTTGATCTTCGATGCAAAATTTAACATGCTTCATTGGATCTTCTAGACCCACTAACATTGTTGATCATCCATTCATTGTTGGATCTTCACTCAAGATTATGCGATTTGGACACTTTTTATATCTATGTTTAACCTTAGGATCATTTGAATTCAAATGGCTATTTGTCGTAGCTTTAACTTGATGTCTTCGTGCACGTCCCAGAGTGTTAGTTTAAATTTGAAGCTTTATAACTTGAGATATAAAAGACATCAAGATATGAAATTTGTAGAGGATGATCTAGGCATGAAATACATCATGTCCATGCAATATTTTGGCTTGAGAGGATTTCCAAGTGAATCTATTAAATACATAATCAACTTGATTTGTTCATTTGTGCATTATGTTTGATGACAGCCTAGTTCTTCTAAGTTTTCTTGTGTTATTTATTGATCATCCATTTCAATCAAGACTCTGCTTAGCTTATCTATGCAAGAAAAAGCTTGGCATGTGGGCCAAAATGGCCAACATTTCTAGCGACTCTGATGGGAAGCATGTTTGTTATGCTTGAGATCTAGACACTTACATGACTTCTTGGGCTTATAAAACAATAACAAATTTGAACCTTGAATATAAGCAACCTCTTGAAAAAAGATAAACCCGATAGAAAAGAAATAAAAACACAAATAGGAAAACTAACATAAACCAAAGCAAGGACAACAAACGAATGTGCTAGGACAACACTTGGAGGAAAGCAATAAAATCTACTCTAATATGTACAACTTAAATTCACATATACTTTTCCTCCTAGATCAAAAGGAAAGTTGTTTAGTTCAATTTCACGATGAGATGGAGAATGATATATCACATGTTCCCTTACAAGCCTGGTGATTGAGGAAGCAAGTCTCTTCTTTGTTAACTCCTTTGACATACTCGTATGTGAAATAGTAGGAGCAAAGTAACCTCCAATGTAATCATACTCATTCAGTGTCTCTTCCTCTTTGCCAAACTTCAACTGAAATAGGTGCCTCAAAGGGCACATTCTTGTAATGGCAATCCTACTAGCATCCTCTAGTTTAGATTCAAGCTCCATTCATTCACAATCTGGTTGACTAGGCTATGCACGAAATAGACTTGTATTACCTTTTTGAAGCATACCCATGTTTTTAGGATCACTAAGGCGCTGATAGCCCATTCTGAAGATCCAAGATAAGTCCATGTCTACAATGAACCCTTAAGGTGTCAGTATTGAAGGACTTTCTACTCCATGTTCTTTGATTTGCTTGATAAGGCTATTCTCTTTGGTTGCAATCAGACCATAGTCTTCCCAGAGAAGAGCATAACTTGTTCCCAAAAATTTAGACAAGTCCTCCAATGAGCCTTTTGGTTGATTGGTAACCTTTGCTTGCACCATAAATTCATCAATTCGATCAGCTATTACATCCATTTCATCATCCTCTACATAATATGACAAGGAGTTGATAGCCTCAACCTCTTCATTCTCAACATAAGATGGCAACTCTGCTTCTTCATATTTGAAGGTAGAAATGCTTCTTTCACATCCAAGAGGGGTACCAATAGCAATTTCCTCTTCATAGACACTTGCATCCTCCTCAGCACTTTCCTCTTGAAGCTTATTTGAATTAGTAATTTCATCTTCTAGTTCCCACATGACACGCTCCTCTTCTTGAGTGTGAATGGTAGAAATGTAACATGGCTTCACTTCTGATATAACTTGAATTGTTTGGGCAGTGTTGCCATAGAGGAATCTCATGAAGCTTGGAACCTTGAACTATTTGAGCTCTTCAACCTCCTTTGCTTGATCAAATGGACTAGGCATAATAGGATCCTCATGACAAAGGCTAGGCATCACATAATTTGAGTGCATAGCCCATGAAGGTTTCTAGGTTTGAGATGGATGGGTTTCATGAGGAATGGTACGAATTGATGTGAAAATTGGTACATCTATGGATTGCACTTTAGGGGAGGAAGCCATGAAACTGAGAACTTTCAGTGGAGTAGATCCTCCTAATGTACTTGTTCTTGTACTTGTATCTCAGCCTCTATCTCAACTTCCTCTTTGAATTCATCTATCTTTGCATCTTGAAGGATTGAAACATGCTCATCCTTGCCCATTGGTGTCCCAATTATGAGCTCCTCTTCTAACTCTGATAATTCATCATAGTCAGCTATGAGTTTAACATGGAGTTCACTACTTACCTCTTCAAGGAATGGCATAAGATATTCTTGGGATGACTCCAAGAGAGATGAGATATATGTGACACCTCCTTGGTCTAATTGTTTATCTTCAACAGTCATGTCCTCCTCCTTTTACATACTGCTCTAGATGGATTTCCAAGATGGAAATGACTTAAACTCCTAAGGAGGGGAGGGTGGGGATTGAATGACTTTGGATTTGCTTGACTGCATGACTTGACTCCATGATGGAAACTTGGGCTTATGATCTTATTGCATACTGTGCATTGTGGCTTGAGGAATGAAAGGAGGCATGTGCATTTGAGGTGATGTTGCCTTTGCAGCTGCCAATGTCTGGGATAAATGTTTATATGCAGCTTCAATTTTCCTAGCAAGGGAGGCTTCAAAATCAGACCTCGATTGCTCATGATGGCTAGCCTTTCCAACACTAACCTTTCTTTCTTCCTGGACTTTCCCTTGGATAGATTTCCACGAGGGGAAGGTTGAGAGGGGTTTGAACGGACCTTGATGACTCTAAAACTCACTTGATGAGGGCTTATGAGTGATGATGGGAAGCTCAACATGAGGCTGACATGGAGTAAATGAGGGAAGGTAGGATGTGTAGTGAGGTGTTTGATGTTCTTCATGGGTTGTCATCTTCTCCTCAATCTTGGAGATGAGTCCATCTATGTCAAGTATGCCACTATTGTTTCTAGAATAACCTCTCCTAATGAAAGACATCCAACTTTATTTTCCTTGTTGCACTAAAGTTTTAACCCCCCTAATGAATTTTTTTGGAATTTCTTGTCCATACCCCTTCAATGTATCAATGTTTATCATATTCCTCTCTTGGTCTAATAGAGCTTTTTTAAGGCTATATATGGAATGGCTTTGAGCATGAGTAAGTTTTCCAGGAATGTCATGCAGCTACCATGACTGATCAGGAGGGTAACCATGCTGCAAAGGGGGTAGATAAGACTCATAGTAGGGTTGATGATCTTGGTAATAAGGTGGCTCATCATAGGATTGGGAAGGGGCAGTATTCTAATGGACTAGTTGTTCATAGGGAGGATCAGCGCAATACCCCTGCATGTATGACAAATATAGGTCCTCATACTACTGGTGAGGATCATAGTGTGGTTGATCATGCTTATCATAACACTGATACAGATCATGGTAGGGATGATAGAGGTCATGAGGATCATAACAAGATGTATATGGATCATCTTGAAACTGCTTATGAGGAGAGGAAAGATAAAACTCTTCTCTATAGGCTGCCATAGACTAGAAAACATGAAGATAACTGAAACCATGAACAAGAATATGCCTCTTACCTTGAAATAAGGACCAAAGAGTACTTGAAACTGCTATCGAAGATGAATGTGTTGCAGACTTGCTTCAATAGCTAAAATTGGGTCCTACTAGGCATGCCAGAATTGTTGGGTCTTAGATTGCACCTTAGCTGAACAAAGGATTGTTCAAGTGCTCTTGTTCAAACCTAGTCCAACATGGGAATGACCCTAAGTTGTGGGTCACCTAATCTTGGGTCAAACCTCTAGGATTTTTAACAAGACTAGCCCCTCTGATGTATCACTTAGATCATTTACACTAAAACCTACTCATTGTTGGGGTGAAAAGGGGGAGAAAGAAACTAAAAGGGAAACCCTGATCTACTATTGGTGATACACTTGGAATGATTTTTCATCCACTCTTACTTGAGCTTCTAAAACACTAATGAGACAGAGCATATGACTAGATCTACAAATCCTAAATCTCTTATGCATCCATGTTTCATGCAGAGGTTCGCCAAGTGCTCAAAATATGAGGGAAGTGATGGAAAGCCCCGATTCAAGGCACTAACTAGTCAATGTATCCACTTGTTAGCTTCAATCAAATGACGTTAAACACTAAACATGACCTGCATAACAAGATAAACTAGTAGCTAGGTGAGGTCAGGACTTGACAAGGGACAGATTTCTACCATATATGCAAATCAAACTGACATTAACACACTATACCAGAACAATGAAGTCTGAAACAGTCATCTATTTATCTCAGAAGGTTACAAAGATCAATCTTGGTAGAGTCTAGTCATACCTAAGAGAGGGATCAAAATCAAGAGCTCAAAGCTTGAATTTATAGCAGAATGGGATGAGAGAGGGGGGAAGGGATGCGTGGGAGAATGGAGAAGGGGTCATAATGATCAATGTTGTGATATTATCGTCGAAAGAAATCATACTAGCCACTTAAAACTTCATCAAACCCTACCCTACATGAATGCCACTATGTCTTTTCCTGGCATGGAAGGACGGATCATGAAGGTCAAGACCAATGTAGGAAGCAACCACCCCCACCCCATGAATCCTTCTCAAGATCCTCTGCATTAATGCCCTTCACTGTAAGGACAAAATCCTCATATCTATAATTTTGACAAATCCATCACCATGTCTACTTTGGGTGGCCATAGGTACCTATTTTTTGAAGCCATGATTGTGTCAAAGGATGAGACACTCCACCATATCTCATTTATGTCTGCATCTGCCCCAACCTAAACACAGATTTACTATAGATTGAAAACCAATCCAACTTATTGGTTTTCGTATAGTCATTATATCGATGTAGATCTGTAGGTTGCATAGCCTCATCCTTGAACTATATTAGGTTTTAACAAACATATCATGCCTCTGAGCTTTAATGGCAATAAAGCTTCATTATTAACAACCCTGACTGCATGGATACGTCTACTTGTGACATTCGACCGAGCTCTAATGGTGACATAGTTCTTTGAAACATTTTGCTCTTGGTTCACCCTGAACCATATTTGACCTCTACTTGAAATCTCCTATCTTCAACTTTTAATATTGATCGTTGATCTTAATCTGGGCTCCTTGATCATGACACTTGTCAGCGCTTCATTCATTCTGTGGGCGTAGTCAGTCTTCGCTAGTTCTTGCACTTTCACCACGTGGTGGCCTCGCATTCGCCTTGAGGTCGATTGACCCTTTGACCTTATGTGCATCATCGATCTTCCTATGGCTCGAATGCGTACCATTGATTTACTTGACAATTGTCATAATCATGACACTTGGTGGCTTTTCATTCATTCCCAGGATCCGTTGACTAGTTGACCTTTCGCTCACCATCGATTTGCTTTGGTACGATGGATCGCACACTGTTGATCAACTTGGACCCACTAGGTTTATCAGTCACCGCATGTCGTTCGATCTCCGTTTAGGTACCTGAGATCTTGACACTTGTCAACACTTTGTTTGATCTCAAAATATGTTGACCTTTTGATCGCGAGCTCGTCGTTGATCTTTGATGCACAATTTAATGCGCTCTGTTGGATCTTTCGGACCCACTGACATCGTTGATCGCCTGCTCGTCGTTGGATCTTCACTCGAGCTTTCACGATTTAGACACCTATTGGATTTGCATTCAACCTTAAGATCATTTGAATTCAAATGGCTATTTTCCGCAGCGTTAGCTTGACGTCTCTGCGTACATCCCAAACTACTGGTTTAACTTTGAAGCTTTATATCTTGAGATAGAAAAAACATCAAGATATGAAATTCCCAGAGGATGATCTAGGCATGAAATACATCATGTCCATGCAATCTTTTGGCCTAAGAGGCTTTCCAAGTGAATCTATTAAATGCACAACCAACTTGCTCTATTCATTTGTGTATGACATTTGATGATGACCTAGTTCTTCCAAGCTTACTCAAGTCATTTCTTGATTATCCATTTCAATCAGGACTCTACTCAATTGATTTATCCAAGCAAAAGCTTTGCATGTGAGCCAAAATGGCCAATAGGGACCAGTTCGATAAAGAATTCTTACAACTTGGTGTCATCAAGGGGGGTTAGGTTCGCGGCTGCATACACCAGTGAGTCAGCAATTTGATTTTCTTCCCTAGGGATAAGGATGATGTTGAATGCGCCAAACATCTCGATTAGGTCACATGGCCTATGTTTATCCCTCCTAAGGTAAGACAATTTGCATTGAATTTTACTCTTACCCTGGTTGCCCACCAGAGCATAGTCACTAAACACACTCAATCCCTGGGCTTCATGCTTCAATGCAAACTATAACCCTAGTATTAAGGCCTCATACTCCGCCAAATTGTTTGTATAGGAGAACTATAGTCTATATGAAGTTATGTATATCTTTCCTTGGGGATCCATCAACATAGCACCTGCTCCACTGCGTTGTTTGGAACGAGTCCCATCTATGTATAAGGACCACAGGGTTGATAAATCTGGTTCATTGTCAATTTTGTCCCTAATAGGTTTTCTGCTAGCATATAAATTATTTACTTTGAGGATACTAGATTCACTTGCTCATTGATGGCATTGTATTCAGTTATTATGTGTTTCATTCAGGTTTCTCTATCCACACAACTCTGATTGGATACACCTCTCCAGGGTAACCACATATGAGAAAACTCAGTGGCCATGCACTTGTTTAACGTTTTAGACCAGTCCCTATTAAGGAGCATGCCATAGGCTTCAGGTATCTCCACCGCCTATATGGATGTCTATGAACTGTTGAATCCTATGTTCAAATTCTAGTTGCATGTGAACATTTAGAAACTCACCCACCACTTTAACCTCTAACTTATCTAGTTGAACTACCACCTTATCCTATTTGATAGGAACTAACCCCAACTTCTCGCAAATACCAGCTAGCATTACGTTCTTCGAGGCCCCTGAGTCCACTAAACAATTATGTAGGGTCTTTCCAAATAACCTGATGGTTAGAAGGAAAAGGGGGACCTCCATCTTGTTCTTATGAATGAGAACATTGGTGTAGGCCACCTTCTGCTTAGTCAGGGTAGGTTGCATCAATTTTTTAGCTAAGGATTTTTAACAAGAGATCACATTGCTCAATGATTTGAGCAAGTTTATGAAGGGTGAAGTTTGCTTTGATTTTCTCCATGTCCTCTACTATGTTATAGCCTCCCTTGTTCTGTACTAATGGGCCCTGTACAAGAGCTTTAGGTTTGGGGTGTTTTAGAGGCAAAGGGTCATTCCTAGCATTGTGATATGGTGGGGTTGCATTGTTGTTTGGAGGTGTAGAGGTAATAAGAGGTTGTTGAGGTTATCGATTCCTCAAGATTTAATTGTTTTTGTGGCACTGTTGGAATGCGTGGACCTCACTACTACTCTCTTCTGGGTTATTTTCTTCATGCCCAGAAAAATCCATAGTTTCCAACACCATGGTCATGCTAGGGGGCCTACTCGAGTTTGATGACTTCAGGGGGTTTGGAACCACCTCGTACTCCATTTCTCTCTGAAATATTTCAAATGCACTACATAACTCCATACAATATAGCTCCCCATGCGCAGTCATATTGTCCACTCATCCCCAGTTGGGCAAAGTTATCTCACAATTATTAACTTTAAACAGCATATTAGGGGAGGGCCCTCGCTGATTGTGGGAATGATTGCAATTTCAATTGTCTTTGGTAGGAGTTCTTGTTTGAGCTTTCAGTATTGGAGTCACCCATTTGCCTTTGTAAACCTAAGAAGTCATTAGTTTCTGGGCCATTCAGTGTATGGCATCCAACTCGTTTTTAGTGGACTCCTAAAGTATAATAGGGGTGTTGTTAGCCACTACCAGTGTCTCCTAGTGTTGCAACTGAGGAGTTGTTTCATGATTTAACTGGTTAAGAAAACCCAGGGGTTGGTTTGGCACAACGTGACTCAGAGGGCGCTGGTTTGTAATAGGCAACGGTTGATGCATAGGAATATTCTAGTTGGCATTGGGCAATAAGTTCAAGGCAGGGATATGTGGTAGTGCATTGGGAATGGGAGCCATCATTTGACCTTGGGGGTTAAGTTGTATGTCCACCTTTATGGCTTCGGCATAAACCAAGGGTAGATCTAATATTGTTGGGTCTCATCATAGAAACATAGTCGTCCATATCCAAGGCATCTTTGTACATTACCAGTGCCAAATGGGTGTTACGTTGGTACAACACAGTAACCATACTATGCATCTTCCAAAACCTAGCATTAAAATTTATGATGGGCTCATCAGGTTCTCATTTGATTTAGGTAAACTATTGGTATAAGATGTTGAGGTCAATAACTTGTCCACACTGGGCCAGGAAGGCAGTACTGAAATGGTCCCAACTAGGGATTGAGTTCTCGAGGATGTTAAAGAACCAATCATACATTGAATCTATCAACGTTAAGGGGAAAACCCTAAACACCACATCCTCATGTTCTACATTCAAAAGCCTTAGAATAGTCTTGTACGAGATCACATGCTCTTCTACAAAAGACCCTACACCAGGGATGAAGCAAGGACAATACCTTTATGGGTTTTTAGGTAGGTTGTGGACAATTCCAGGGACATTAATCACTGAGCCAGCTAACATGTATTTTTTCAGTTCCACTTGTTTTATAAATGAAGGCAAAGAATTTATTCTCCTAGTCTTAATGAATTAAATTGTTTAGTGTTTTGCCTACATATAATCATTTACATTTGCCTACATATAATCATCTACATTTGCCTACATATAATCATCTACATCCTCCGCATATTGACTACTCTTGATTCAAACTTTTTGAAAAATTGATTATAATTTTATTCCTTACCACTTCCATATTATTGTCTAGAGCTTGTTATAGATCCTTATTTTAAAGCTTGACTTGCTCACACGCTGCTTTCTTTTAAATGTGAGAATCGAATTTATGTTTTGTTATTTATATCAGAAACCCTGTGTCCAAATCAACCTCGCATACTTCATATATCCATTGAGGATTCTCTGTGATAGATGACTGTCCAAACCATAATCTTTAAATATGTGGCACGAATCCAAAAGATTGGTACAAATCATCCTAGCTTCATATATTCATTCTGAGGATTCTATGTAACAGATGGCCGTCCAAACCATAATCTTTTAACGTCTAGAATGGATCTAGTAGATTGGTAGGAATGAAACAAAATACACATTCCGTACTCCTTGCTCCCACTGACTCACTGCCGCAAATATTTGTACACATTTATACCAAGTAGTTTGTGAATTATGAGCTGCCACGATCATTATTAAGAGGAGTAATCAGCTCTCCATATCTCGGATCCAAACATTTTCCCAGAGGGACAATTAACTCCGCAGCTATGGTTTAAATTATGTCTCGTGTTGATGCCTTCTACAAGGCAACTACACACTACTCCCACCTTTTTCGGTCTGCAACATGGTATCATTGTGAGTCACAATACTGTTTGAATACCCCCTATAGGGACATCCCACCGCACAGAATAGACACACACCTTCTAACTCCATTGCGTCATTGATAAAGATGGATTACATGTAGTTGTGGATAATCGCCTCAGCCAGTCAACTACTTACATTCTGGGGATCCCACATTGTATTCCATTACCAGCTATTTCCCTGGGAGTTAAGCTTCGCCTCGGATAGTACAAGAGTTGTTGCCTCTTATCTGCTTCCCATTACCATGGAATTTATTTGGGCTATTTATTTGGTTCCGTTGAAGGGCTTACACTTTCTTCACAGATATCTTGCACTTCAGTATTTCTCTTTTTCAGGTTACCTGTCGATGACGTATCCATTGCTACAGGCTTGTACTTTGCCAGTCCCATTTGAATAGTTTCTTAGCCATTACCTTGCAGATAGGTTGAACTTACGCTAATCTCTATAAAGAGGATTCTTTTAGGGCTATGATATCTGATGCATAAGATAATTTGGACATTTGTAACCTAGTCCCTGTATTGCTTCAATACAGATCTCCTCAACATCCTTATTCTCTGTGATCTTCCAAATCCAATAACTTGAAATTGGTTTTGATAATACGTAACTTACTAATTCACATGGGGTGATTCACCTTTCAAATTCTTCTAGTTCACATTAAAGGATTTGAAACATTTTGCCACTTCTGTTTCACTAGTATTTAAAACCTCCTTTATTTTAACTTAAATTATTCATGACGAGAGCAGCATTAGATTATGAAATTGTCAACTTTGGCAGAAAGGTTGAAATCTTTCATTGTTGCTGCCAGCATTAGTGACAATGGCAGAAAGGACACTTTCATAATCTACTAGCTGCTCCCATGTGAAACAGGTTTTTCTTATTGACATTGTCACATCCTAGCATATTTGACCAATGTAATATCCATTTTCAGATCAAAAAACGGCTATCCTATGTTATTTCCATCCTCAAATCCAAGATACAAATATACTCCTAGTTTATATAACTTTATCCCGTTAGCACAGGTCAGGTATCGATTCAGAATTCCAAATGTTGCAAATAATCCGGTATATTTCTGTCACACATTCTCCCGATATCAGTCTTTAATCAGAAGAGAGAAACCTGTGAAAGTAAAGAACCACCTGTTACAACAGTCAGTGTACTTCATGGTTTAATAGTGGACATCATAAATAGAAAAGGCAATTTTGTCATACAGCAGGGGATTTACTCCGATTGGGATAAATGAAATCCTTCTTCAAAGCAGTTGTAATGGCGTTAAAACAAAACATAATATGCTCATGTTTGGCGAAGTGAAAGCATTTGTCTATGCAAATCAACACACAACATTTACGTGAAATTTGCCCCCTCTTAACAAGCTCTGTTTCCCGCGGGTCTAATTACATTGATTTTAATTTTGACTCACAAGGCATCTTCATGCTAGCTGATTGTTAAAATAATAATTTTCGTCTTTGCAGCTTCAAAGAATATCGCATCCTAAAAAGCAGTGCACATTCCATTATCTTCATAGAATATTTATTATCATGGAAACGAGGGTTTCTAGGATATAATCAAGCATCATTAAAAGCTGTGCACATTCCAAGACTGTCTAAGCTTTCCTGACCAATAATAGTCCCAATCGTTACTTATTGGAATGAAGGCATAACAATCAAGACAGTTACATTGCCTTAAGATTTACAGTTGATATGAGCTGGCAAAATCAAGCTTGGCACGTATAACAAAACTGTTAAGGTTTTTGATGCAAGGTATTGGGTATATTCTTAGACCTGCCTACTCTATTGAAACTATGTGTTTTTGTCTATAAGACCGTTTTACAATAAGCCTAATCTATAATGATCCGTCCTCATAACGGATTGCAGGCATGTCTTTTATATGCGGTTAAATGTATACAAGGTTATATCTGTGTACATTTTCTGGCATTCCTATATCTGGCATTTTGTTAGCATTCACTTTTATATTACTCGCCTTGATTCTGATACCACTGCTTATGGCAAATAGGTAGCTTTTTGAAACACCAAAAATTGTTGATGAACTTCGAACTGTCTAAGTTGCAAAAGTTCAAGTGTATTTCCACTGCAGATACCTACAATATAATGATGCAAGCCTTTGTAGTTGCTAGATTACATGCACATAGGTTGTCTAACGAATTTGGTTAATAGCGTGATGATGAATTTTCTTTGCAAATTAGGCAGCCCTTTTGTAAGTTGAAAGGTAGCACAAAGGCATTGCTCCCAACACACTTGTTATCTGGTGTGTTTCCACTCGAGACACCTGAAATATAATGATGCAGAAGCCTTTGAAGTGACAGCTAAATAGTTCCAACTTCACAAATTGCTAGATTACGTGAGCATTGTTTTGTCTGTCCAATAAATTCACTTAATAGTGTGATAATAGTGTGTAGGCTTATAAGCTCAAACTTCACAAATTGCTAGATTACATGAGCATTGTTGTCTGTGTAATGGAATCGGTTAATAGTATGACAACAAACTGTCTTTGTGAATGAGGCAACCCTTAAAAGTTGAAATGCTCCCAACAACACTTATTTCCGGGTGCTGTGAGTCACTAATGGTTGATGAATCTAAAAAGGCTCTTGAGAGAGCAGAGACATCATGTTTTCTGAAAGTAAATGCCTAATACACATTAAAGAATAAATTTGGCCAAAAAAGGACCTATCTGATACCTAATCCATGGTTTGCAGCAGGGCTTCAACCTATTAGAATTTTTTCAAGTCATGCAAATTCCACTAATGAACACGTTCGGGGCTCAATGTACCCAGGAATGAATGGGTCTAAAGAAGTTCAGAGAACCCTTCACAAAATAAGGGCAGCAATATGAAACAGTTGATAAGCAGCCAAATTAGATTCTTAACAAAGGTATTCTTTTACGGTGGAGACCAGAAAACGTTTAGAACAGATTTATCATGCATGCATAACTGCCGGGAAACATGCTTGCATAACTGTCAGGAAACATGCATGCAACATTCTGCCCAGTACAGGATGGCTTTAGAGAAGTTCAGAGAACCCTTCCCAAAATGAAATATGTAAGAATTATTGCAAACCAGATTAGATTCTCTTTTATGATGGAGACCAAAAATCATTTTGTAGTAGTGCCAATTCATAATTTAGAGTGAAAATGTTAATTGGAAGAGTACAAATGTTGGCCGGGAACTCTTGTACTTGACCAACATGCAAATGTATGTGCAGTTCTGTGGAATGGTGAAATACAATTCAATTGTTTTCTGTCGATGGCCCTTTGGAACACTGTTACACTGGAGTTGCTGAGATCAAACTGTCATACAAAAAACATAAATGGCTGTTGTCAACCCGAGGGAAAACCTGTTACAAATGTAATGAATCCAAGCAACTGAAGAAACTAATTGGAACATCCATCCCACTCTGGAGGTTTATAGCGTTGGATCTACACTTGGCTTGGAACAAATTCAAAGACTATTTAATATCATAAATAACAAAGCTCTTTCAGTTTCAAAGTATATGTCAATGCAGAGAGCATATTCCACCATGTAACCAAGAAGTTTTGAACCTGCTGCTGCCAAAAAAAATTACGTTTAGCCAATCCCATTGACAAGGTTTGCAGCAAAAACAGAACACCCCTAATATTTTTAGGCAGAATGAGGAATAACGTCCTCTAGAATATCCACTTAGATGGTGATACAGCACAGTAACACCTTTGTCTAGGCTCAAGGTTTTTAACTCCAGATATACAATCGTATGAAAAACACCCTCAAATGCATCTAAGAAGCAAAGTCTTGCTAACCTTCAGAAAGCTTAGAAATCTCTGTTTTGTTACTGAATTAAACTACAATATAACCTAGAAGTTACCATTAATACTACATCACAAGCAACAAAATTCAACACATACATTTCCGAGAAAAGACGAACAGTTTCTTGCATTATGATTTTCTAATATGCA
The DNA here is from genome assembly GCA_037957365.1 of Torreya grandis. Lineage (NCBI taxonomy): Eukaryota > Viridiplantae > Streptophyta > Pinopsida > Cupressales > Taxaceae > Torreya > Torreya grandis. The sequence goes on along the minus strand of JARHVA010000581.1, from coordinate 2,507,387 downwards.
TTACACAGATATAATCTCACTAGAATCCGATGGACCATCCACAAGCTTAACAGAGATCGTACCAACCTTGTATTCCAAGGAGTGTTTAAATCCTTAGTTCATTTATTAGCAACAAAATTCAACACATACATTTCCGAGAAAAGCCAAACAGTTTCTAGCATTATGGTTTTCTAATATGCATTACACAGATATAATCTCAGTAAAATCTGATCGACCATCCACAAGTTTAACAGAGACCGTACCAACCTTGTATTCCAAGGAGTGTTTGAATCCTTAGTTCAATTATTAGCATCAGTTCACAAAGCATCAAACCCCAATTAGATCTTCTTCCCACTCTGCCCTTTTCAGGACCAAACAGTTTCCCGTTACAGGTTTCCATTTCCCAGGCAAAGCACCCTTTGAAAATGCTTCTGAACAAAGCAATAGTTCCCACAACAAAGACGGTTTTGGAGGCTAGGTATGCCCCATCCCAATATTTCCTTCCTATTGTTTCTTTTTCCAAATTTGTAAAGTGGAGGGGAAACAGTTTTTCTTTGGATGAAACTCCTCATCTTGTACCGTGCTTCCATACAATATTTGGAGTCAGTTATATTTAATATGTTAGACCTGATTTGAATTTGTATTGTGGTGCACCATTATTTTGCACTGTTCTTTTCAGTATGCTTCTCAAATTGACTCTAAACTTAATACATGGGACAGCAATGGTTTCTTCAGCAAACAAAATGGAGATGCAAATTTGCTCAAAAGCCTTACAGTATTAAAGGATTATTGACGGCTTACAAAATACATGGCTTACAAAATGCAATTCAAAAATAACTTGGGCAAACTGCCTCTTTAGCAGAATCCCTTGAAATTGAGAACCAGAAAACCAAAATTTGCAATTGTTAGGAAGGAAAAATGAAACGAAAAGGCTTGGTTACTTGGGAAACAAACTTAATACAAAGCACTGAAAACCCTATGAATAAAAAGAAATGAAGAACAAATCATATATCCCCGTATGCAATCACTTTTCTACAAGCTGAAAAGAGAGTGTGAGAGATTAATTTGCAAAGCATCAGTTGCATAACTTGTTCTATATAGCAAAGTTTTTTTTTTAGTTCTTGGCTCACCAAGGAGCTCACTGAAATCAACAAGGCAAGTGTCCAACAAAAAGAACATAGAGACACCATGCATTGCTTTTGTGGAAGGTTATCTGAAGGCCACCAAAGAAGACTTCCCCCAATATCAGTAGGGTCGGTAACGACGACTTCCCCCACCATTACCAGAACTTCTTCCACCACCTTGCCTGCCACCACCTGAACCACCTCTATTAGATCTACCTCCACCCCTGGAAGAAGTAGAACCTTGCCCTCTATATGGTGCAGATGTCCCTACCCCATTCCCAGGTTGTTGCCTGATAACCAAAGAAAAATAATGCAATTTCATGAAGCTCTACTCAGCAAGTAATAAATTACAAAACTAGCTATAAATATGTACTTACAACACATATCCAACACGGCCATCTGGAAGCATCATTGGTACCATCGTCATGCCTGCAGGGGTTGGACCTCTGCCATATATGACAGGCTGAAAGAACATTTAAGAATATTCATCAAGTAACAATGTCAATTACAATAGGGATAACACTGGAAAACCAAGACACAATTAAAATGTGTAAAGCTAACAGTGGAGGAAAGGCAAAACATTATATATAATTAGGAGTAGAAAGAAAAAACATTATACATATTAGAATCGGAGAGCAAAAACATTATACAAATTAGAATCAGAAAGCAAAAACATTATACATACTATTAGAAGGTGAAAGCAAAAACATTTCATATATGGAGTAGATTACATTTATATAGTTAGATTTTTCAAATTACTTTCACAGGTTCTCATTTTCAAACATCTATCTGTAAACAACTTTGTTATACCAATATTATTTACAAAAGTTGTAAATAAAAGTAAATATAACATAGTTGTTTCCATTATACATCTATTTTGTGAATTTACCTGTGTGTAGCCCGTAGAACCAAATCCAACACCAAAACCTCCATACATGTTTGCACCATAACCATATCCACCTTGTAGCTGATAATTTGGAATGACAGATCTTTGAAAAGGATAGGAATTTGACATACTTTGAGGCTTCTTGTCACTCAAAGGTCTTGCTAAAGAAACTGTCAACTCCCGCCCTAAAATGTAAATGATTTCATAAATTAGATTCTAATTTATTATAAACAAGAGTTAATAAAATTGCAGAGAATCAATTGTACACGGCTAAATTTACCTTCAAGTTCATATTTCTCTGTTTTCTCCACTGCCTTCAGGGCTGTGGCATGGTCAGAAAAATGAACAAATCCAAAATCCCGTTTTGCCTGCCCAGGCTTCTGTTCTAGTAGAACAACTTTTGTAACCTCCCCATGTCGCCCAAAAAGATCTTTTAATTGCTCCTCTGTCACATTATCTGGCAAATTGCGGACATACACAGACTTGACCTGATATATAGATTAAAACATACCTTAGTCATATCCCAAAACAATCATCAAATGGAAGCAATATGAACAACAACATAGGTATGGTCAAACATAGTCTCTATACTTACAGTAACACCCCAAAATAAGTAATACAAAAAAAAAATCTTATACTCCATCACATTAGCACCAAGCAGGTCAACAAATGGAAGCAAGAAGACCGATAACATGAATATTTAGTATAGTGTAGTGTTGTAAATATCACACATGGCATACCAAACATATAACTTCAATAAAAAATATCGCATATGGCATACCGAACATATAGTATAGTGTTGTTCAATTCTTCCAAGCCTACCAACAATAGCATAGTAAAGTAAAGAAGCATAGGCAATACCCAACGATTCTTACCAAGCTTAATAATTTAAATGCATCCTAAACCTTGCATAGAACTTCAAAATTACTGAACTACTTTACTTTACCTCTTCAGTTGAAGAAGTCCGTTGAGTGGACGCCCATTTGACTGTTATAACCTTGTCATCCAGCTTAAATTTTGAATGTACCATGTTTTTCATTGCTTTTTCAGCACAAGCTTTATTGTAATACTCAACAAATGCAAACCCACGATTCCTTGTCGAGTCCTTTGGATCCTGAAGTTGATACAAACTGTGTAAGATACATTTTAATAGAGATAACTTCTAACTATAAAAAATTAACATGTATGGTTGCTAATTAACCAGTGCAGCCTTTAGTTGTGATACCTTTATCAGCTCTACATGCTGAAATCCAGGTCCTTGCTCAGAAACAACTTTTGAAAGATCCTCTTCTTTCAGATTTGATGGGATGTTACCCAAAAAAAGACGATTTTTTGGTTGAGATTCAGAAACCCTTAATTTTTTATCCTGAAATTGAAAAAACCTCACATCATGCAAGATTCTACTTCAAAAACTTTACTTGAGGTTCACAATGGAAGTTGCCAACAATACCTTAAACTCGGCACCATTCAGTTTCTCAATAGCATTCTTGGCAGTCTCCTTGGTTGTAAAGGTAACAAAAGCATATTCTGCCCTGTCTGCCTCCCGTTTAATACTAATCTGTTAAAGATTGCACATACATAATCAGCATAAAGAAAATGCACCATTACAAAGGCATTTAATGTGCAGAATAAAAATTGATTAAAAAAATATATAAATGAATATTACCAAAAACAAACTTACATCAAAAATCTCCCCATACAACTCGCAAAGACTTGTCAAATCTTCTTTAGTAGTTTCCCGGGGTAGATTACCTATAAAGACTTCAGTGCCATGTGGGGGCCGAGCCAACAAATCCTCATCATTATTTTCATCTTTATCTTTCTCAGGCTTTTCACTATTATCTTCTACTGCGGGAGCATCCTCTACAATGTCATTATTCCCATCATCTTCTGATGATTTCTCACGGTCCAGATTTGAAGCATTAGCTTCATGATCTGCTTCTTGTTCATCCTGTGAACCAGACCCCTCATCCTCCGCTATATCAAGATCAAGCCCTTCTTGACCATCATTCTTCTCTTCCTCTTCTACATCACCCTCATCCTCAGCTTCCTCGTCCATTATTTCTTCAGGTTCTTCTTCGTCTCCATCAAGATCAACTTGTTCTTCATCATGGTCATCATGCATATCTTGAGATGCTCTGGTATTCCGCATTTTAGCTGCCCTCTTGTCTCCACTCGTCCTGAATGTCACCTACAAAGCTTGAAGGGCAACTGTGGTGGAGGCAGAGTAGAAAGGAGTATTTGCAGAATGAGGGATGCAGACATAGGGGAGAAAGAACAAGTGAAATTGCACCAGGTTTTGCATTGTGAGAATCTCAAAGGAAATGTAAGGGCCATGATATACGCGATTGATAGAGATTACCAAATGAACTTTAAAAGGGAGGATACTATAGAGTAAATTTGTCAAAGGCAGAGCTGAATTTTAAGTATGAATAAAGAGGACGCCCCCAATGTGCGCACAGAACACAGGCATTTCTCATAGTTAAGATAATAAACCATAAAGACCAAAAATGTTGGACAACTCAGCAAGAACAGAAACAGTAATCCTCATCCAGAACTTCTGTTGCATTCACAACTAAGCAAGAACTTTGGAATAGAGAAAACTGTAATTGAGGAAAACAAACCTAGGTATGGAGTGAAAACGAACTAAACCATAAAGTGAAAACAAACAAAACCAAGAGATGTATCAAACCCTTAATAATATGTATTCTCTTACAAAACACAAGATCAATAAATCTCGAGTAGAAACATGCAGCATCGAACAAAGCCAAAAAAATGCTTCCAAGCAAAAATAAATATGAGTGATGCAACCCATGTAGACATGTATCAAGGATACCACACCACATTAAAAGGCAACAAAGTCTTCTCCCAAAATTTATCAATTGTAAAAAATAATATAAAAAAATCTCAATTCACCCCAGTAACAAACATAGCTGATTGGAAAACTAAAACCAGTATATGATTAAACAAATAAAAGAAGTTTACAGAAAACTTGAAAAAATAAAAAGAATATGAAAAAAAGTCACTCGTAGCTTTCATATGTCCAAAAATCATAATTTTCAAAGAGAACTCAAAGAAACCAGTTAATGAACAAAACATTAATGAATGGAAAAAGCAATAAACTGCCCCCACAGATATACCAATATTCAGCATACAATGAAGACCAAAAAAATGTCATATCAACAACCTTATTCCTCCAAGATCAAATGAATGCGGCCGATGGGAGTTACACTAAACAGTCAAGTCAAACGCTCCAAAGAAAACTCTTGCTACGTGGTCCAATTACTGGTCACAACTAACAGTGGAAACCCTTTCCAAATATATAACAAACAGGTTTTTATACAAATCCTGCACTTCACTGTGATATATAATGGTTTTTCTGCAGATCCTGTACTTCACCATTGAGTGAAGCACTCCATGGAAAACTGTTTATATGCACTCCAATTGCTGTTGTAAATAGCAGTAGAACTGCTTTCACAAAAACTTCCAATTCCACCTACACTAAAAACTAAATGTATTCTCTACCAGATTGCTCCCAGAAGCTAAGATCACTTACCATCAAGTGCAAATATAGGGTTTAAAAACTAAATAAATTACTTATGGTCTATAAAATCACCATGCTGTGTTTGCTGCATGTCAATGAACATTAAATCCGATTAATTCCAAAGAAAGGAAATAAGGCAACTTGCATCTGGCAAGCACATATGATGTCGTTTATATTGAAATGATCTAACCCGAAATAGAGAGTCACAAGCCTGTCTCATTTTTAAACTAGGCTTAGATAGGGTTGAAGGTTACGCCATGTGTGCCTGTGCATTGAGCAATAAAGGGACCCAAGTATAAGGAACACATCACCTAACAATATATACGTTTGGATCAAGCACATGGAGACACTAGACATCCAACTCCGTGTCAGAACTCTATGAAGGGAAACAACCTTCATAAGTCATCAACATTGTCCTAAAGCTCAGACCCTCTTCCTGGTTGAAACAGCCATAACAGACGTGGTCACGTAGACTGTTAGGTCTCATGGAGATAATTAAGACAATTTCAATTCATTTTACTAGCTAACTATAGACTCCAATATAATGCAACTAACTAATAACAAGGATATTGAATCCTAGAACATTCGTAATAGTGTTAAGCGAACCCTCCTCCCTGCCCCTCCCCCCCGCCAAAAAAAAGATTTGATAAATCCAGTAAATATATAGCAAGGATGTAGTGAATCGCGGAATGACACGTGTCCACAAAGCTTAAGTTTATGCAACTCTACATGAAAAGCGCCACATAACCTCACCCTAAATTTACCGAGCATATCAAGAAAAACAAAAGCAAGAACAAAGGTATCAGAGAAACACACAAAAACATGGCAGTGATCGGTTAAAAACAAGAGCAGATCAAGAAAAAAAAGGGATAGCTAGTAAAAAGATAGCTTAAAACCCTAAAGGGCGAAAAAGAATAGAAGAAAAACAAAGAAGATGAAAGAAACAGAAGAAGGGTTTTGGAATACTTATGGCGTCCTCTGATTCTGCATATCTAAAACAGAAGAGGAAAAGGAAAGGAAAAACGTAAAGGAAGAAAGCGTACAAAGTACATACCAGGTGAAGATTGATGAATTTGATGCAGCCTTCGATTCAATCCAACAGCAAAACAAATTCTGTAGAGCGGCGTGCGAGCAAAATGAATGCGAGGTAACGGTAGAGGTTAACGCATTGAAAGAGTTTATATAGGGTTTTAACAATGAATGTCCTTCTCAAACCCTAAGACCCGCTCTTATCTTCCTGTACCCTGCCGCTCCTTTTTCCCCTTCCCTTGCCCTCCACCATGACAAGCATGGGCTTTTAGCTTCTTAGTGTGTAAGTTTCTTTAAACTAGCAATTGCGGCCAAAGTTGCAATGATCACACTCACAACAAATAAAGTGAACGGATAAATATAGAGAAAAAGATAAGAATTTTGACAAATTGAATAAAACGATGGTGGATCTCAGATATCACGTATGAACACAAATGTAAACTCTTTCTAATTTTTAAAATAAGAAATTAGGGGAAAGGGAATTGTGTTATGGAATGTAGTTTTTCCTTTTCTTTTTGTTTAATTTGAATGTAGGTATTGTTTTGTATTATTTTGTATCGTAAAAAAGAGAAAGTAAGGGAGATGCAAAGGTTCTACAATGAGTGAACGTTTGAGATAGCAATAAAAGATAGACCTTGTCAATCAATGTTGTTGATATCGATTGTTGTCTTTTGCAATGTTAATCTTTGTGATTTTGGTATCATTAAAGCTCAATCTATTTTTAGAGGAAGTTATATGCGATCACCACGAGAAATGGGTGAGATTGGTACATGCTTTGGCTTGCTAACATCCCATGTTAGACTAGTGTATTTTATGAATTGAATAACTACAAACATTGGCAAATCAAGGGGATTTATCCCAGTTTTGTATACGATTGTTTGAACTTCACCAAGGGCATCATTGACTAGCCCAACTTCAACCCATAAATTGGTAGTGAGCATAACTTGTTGCCCCTTACACAAAAATGCATTGGCCTCTAATTAATCATCGTCAGGTTCTATTGTGTTTTTTGGATTAGTGTGCTCTATATTGTTATGCAATATTGGTACATTCAATGATTTTAACATTTGTTTTTTTATGGATGTCAACCAAATTGTTTGTTGCATATAACTTATTGGACCCCAAATTTTGTAATAATTATATTCTTAGTATTTTGGAACCATATGCGCGAAAGAACAAGGGCATAAGCGCAAGTGCACAAGACCACAACACAAAAGAGAGAAACATAAGGGAACGGCGTGGAAGACCTTGGCACGGAAGGCCAAGTCACGAAAGACAAAGAAGCAGAGAATGAGCAGAAGATGCAGAACTCGAAGAAACGTAGGACTAGGACAAGAGCGTAGGGAGCAGAGGCGGTTACAAAGTAGTTTGTGGAAATAGTGGGGATTATTGAGAGCATAAATCTAGCACTGATCCATGAAAGAATAGGAACACAAATGTAAAGATATAGTATAGAGGGGGTATATAGGGGTGGTTAGGCCCGAGTCAATAAGAATTAATTGTAATGGCTCTCCATGACTCATTGTTGTTAATAGTCATTGGTTAGTCATCACTTTGGTATTATTGATGTAACTGAAGGCGAGGGGTTTACTTGTGTATAAATACCCCTTATCCTCATTGAGAAGGTGTTGTTATCATGGTTAGAGTTGATAGAGATGTTGTTGATACTGTAAAATGTAATTGTGAAATGATTATAAATATAAAATCGAAGAGAGTGTAATGAAGAAAGCACATTGTAATCTTATTTAATGAAAATAATAGAATCTTTTGACTAGAAATCATGATGTGTTGAACTCAATATTGTTAACTTTAATTTTATGATATTAGTTATATGCATTGTATGGATTCATCAATTGACCGACTCTAGACCAACACTAGTAGTAATAATGACTAAACATAGTAACTTAAGCACCTAAGTAAGATTTGTCTAACCACCATCGTGCGACATATCGATGGGGACCAATCTAGGGTATGCACCTCAAGTGAGCGTGCAAGGTTACTCCTTGCATGATATGTCAGCACGCAAGCTCATTGACATCTTCGTTCTTTTGGACGCATAACTAATACTTAGTTATGCAAAGCTAAGGAAAAAGGCCCAACATTTTTGGTTTTATTACCAGGATCCGTTGCACTTGTTGGCATGATGGTAGAAACATGCTTGAGTGACTATCTTTGGAAAATGTCAAGCACTAGGTTATTACTGTAGAAGAAAACTTTGCGCTCCAGTATCTTGAACTAGGAGTTTCTGCATGCACATAGGTAGAGCAACACCCATATTATTCTTTGTATGAAACATTCTTCGTAGAATGACATGTTCACTTACATGTTTGGCCTTTAGCATATACACAAGACCACTCAAAAATTTACAAACAGAAGGCTTCCTGGTCAATAGAATGTCGAATGACCTTAGTTAATTTAAAAACTACTTGGACACGAGTGGTAGGCATCTAGTGGAAGGGAACACTTAATAGTTATATTTTGGAATACGTGGTCTCTACGTATTCTTGTTTGAAAGAAACATGATTCAACTTTCTAAGGGAACCGTGTGAGAGGTACCTGAAACAATTTTCTTTAGAGACTAAGAAGCTTATGGTTGATTTTGTCTTGAGAGCTTCCCCATGGATGGCTAAACTCTCTCATGCATGAGTAGCATGACTGGTGGGGAAATGGAAGGGTATGCATTGGTATAGGATTGGTAGTCCAACGTGGAAGTCAAACAGTAAAAACTATGAAAGTGTAAGTATGATGAAGCTAGACATAAGGTTAGGAGACGCAACAATCCCAGAGGTATATGACATGATACTAGAAGTGTTACAAGAATCCACATGAGGGAAAAAAGGCATGGTGAGTTCTCCCTAACCATGGATTCACACCCTTTATTGGCACAGGTACGTGCAAAAGTAGGATAAACATTAATAGCAGATGCTAATCCAAATAGACCTAATTCTCCCACCACAATGCATGTTCATGCATTTGAATTTGACAAAATTCTTGTTAGAAATTGGGATACTGACGACACAAAATATGAAGTTGAATATGAAACTAAAACCATAGAGGAGTCTCTAGAAGTGCAAGATCAAGCTAAAAATTTACCATTGGTTTCTACCTTTCCATTTCAAGAGTGGCCTATGGCTCACCTTGGAATGCCTAATGGACCAAATCTAATTAGTGGGCAGTCTATAGGGTCAATAATAACGAATCAACCTCCCCCAACACCCATCATCTCTAGTGCATCTATTGCTACTAGAGTGTAATGTACCTAGGGAGGGGTAGAATAGTAGCATAAATAGTGGAATGTAATAGTAATGAATAGTAATGCATTAGAAAAATCATCCCACATGTATAGAAAAGAAGAGTGGGATATATTAGAATAGTGCAAATAGAGGAGCATATGATATTGTAAGGCATCCAAGAAGAAGAATTGTAATTAAGCCTTGCTCAAAGGAGGTAGCCCCCCAGCAATTAGAGTTATTCCTTCCTTAAAAGGAATGTTGTGTTTGTAATACGTGTTTTAGTTCAATATATGTAGTTTGGATTGTTATTGTGTGAATTGTGAGCCCTAGGTTCTTAACATATGGTATCAAAGCACTTTCTAGGGCCATTTTTTTCCCATTGCACTAAAATTTGATATTAGAGCAATATTTTACTTTGTCTTAGGGTTTTAGTCACTTTTGTTCAGTTACAGTTAGTTCTCTAGTTTGCAGTAATTTAGCTTATAATTTACCTTGTCTTGCAATAGATCTAATATTCATTGCATCATCATCATAAGCTTCAATTAATTATTATGCATATTCTCATTTGCAGTCAATAATTAGTCCATATTCATGTGAAAAGAGAGAAAGAGAGAGAAAGAAAAAGAAAAAGAAAAAAATAATATTGCATCGAATCTATATTATAGAACTTTGTTTTCTCATAAAGTTTATGAGTTTTACTCAAAATTTACATTGCATTTCCATACTTTGTATTTCCCATACATACAATCCGTATACCATATGTTTGGATCTAATATTTTCTATAATTTGAGTATTTTTCTAATGCTCAACATAGATTTTGAGGTCATGTCTTCTGAATCCTTGGATCTGGGAATAAGGGTTTTATTGCACTAAAATTTGATATTAGAACAATATTTTACTCTGTCTTAGGGTTTTAGTCACTTTTGTTCAGTTACAGTTAGTTCTCTAGTTTGCAGTAATTTAGCTTATAATTTACCTTGTCTTGCAATAGATCTAATATTCATTGCATCATCATCATAAGCTTCAATTAATTATTATGCATATTCTCATTTGCAGTCAATAATTAGTCCATATTCATGTGAAAAGAGAGAAAGAGAGAGAAAGAAAAAGAAAAAGAAAAAAATAACATTGCATCGAATCTATATTATAGATCTTTGTTTTCTCATAAATTTAATGAGTTTTACTCAAAAGTTACATTGCATTTCCATACTTTGTATTTCCCATACATACAATCCGTATACCATATGTTTGGATCTAATATTTTCTATAATTTGAGTATTTTTCTAATGCTCAACATAGATTTTGAGGTCATGTCTTCTAAATCCTTGGATCTGACAATAAGGGTTTTATTGAGTTGTTCAGATTACTGCCTTCGATAACCCATTGCACATACTCCACCTTGGCTCGACCAAAATCTAGTTTTACTTTGGTTCCATCATTTGCATCTGAGGATCTCCATCTACCATTTGCATTGACAAGATATGCATTGGCTCAGATCTCCTTAACGTCAATGCACTCGATGCTCGCTCCCCCCACATCCTATTGCTAACACAATCTGCATGTCATCTGGCTTATTTGTCAATATAAACTATTGATTTCACCTCAAATATATGCCTTATGACAAGCACATCGAGACCCATCTCTATCTTAACAGCTTTCATTTCCTTGCAGGTGGCAACTTCAATATCCAGGTGATCTATTTTTGAACCAGATCGAACACCATGACTACAAGCACTAGCAAAAATCAATGACACAAAAATATTAGACTATCCAACACCCATTTGCACTTTTTGGCCAAGCTACCATCCATGGTGGGTTGTTACACTTTCCATTGTCATCCCACATCAACTCCTAGCTTTTGACTGCCCCTTTGCTTCATGGTAGTTGATGTTATTTGCATCAAAATTGCATTAATAACTACCTGGGGATATTTGACACTTGGATCAAGTCAATATCTTCTTATCACTTGTCATAGATAGTGATGGTAGTTTCCTCACTACCCTCAACCTGATCTTCTCCTAGCGATCACAAACCACATCAACACAATCCCTCCAAACAACTAGTCGCTCTCGTCTTGGCTCCTGTAATACAACCAACACCCCCACAATGTTTCACCTTGGAAAACACTCTACCATACCAGTTGTGGATTTCTCACTTCCATTTATGGTTTTTCATTATTTTGGTATTTTAGGTTTATGTTTTCATTTAAGTTTATGTTTTCATTGTGGTTATCTTTCTACGTCAAACGTTTGGTATAAAATCTAGTTTATCAAGTTAACTATAACTTAATTGGTATTTAGTTGGTTTAAGTTTTAAAGATTGGTATATAGTCTTAGGTGTCATTCTTTTTAGACTTTTAGCTCGTAATTATTCTGTCATTATTTTTAAATAGTCCATGTTGTTTATTAGCATCATCTTAGGTATTAATGGTTTTAAGTTTGATACGAGTCCAAATACGTTTATAGTGGTGTCATAGGGATATCCTAGTCTTTATTTTTTTGTCTTTTAATTTAGTTCAAGTTCATGTGTTAATGTAAAAAATAAATAAATGTAAGGATGCATTTTTTATTACAACCGACTTCCACTAAATTATAATCATGGAGTTTCCTATTTTATTTGAAGGTAAGTTCATTATGACTTTGACTAATATTCTTCAAACTGATATAGTGTGGGAGTATCATAATGACTTTTCTCAACTAGCCATTCACATTGTAGGCTTGCATGAGGATTTACTCACAACTTGCTTCATCAATGGACTCTATGAGGAACTTCAAGAAGAGGTTATAATGTGGCAACCTCAAAACCTAATGGAATTTGTGGGCTTAGCTAAGCTCACAGAAGACCACATCTACTATGATCATGGTAAGACACCTTGGTTTTTGGTCTCACATCCCTGCACAACACCACCTCTCTAGGCCATCAAATGTCTCAACAAATTATACATTGATTCCCTTTTGGATACACCTCAACAGGTTCCATATGAGCCCAAGTAGGCACTAGATAAATCCAACTTATCACAAGAAGCACCCCTTCAAACTCCCAAGGAATGTGAGTCAACAACACCAACACTTGAGCTAGAGCACAAAGTACTAGAGCAAGCACCTGACATGCCTCAATAGACAATAGAAGCACCCAAACAAGCACTTGTAGACCCTGAGCTAATAACTGAAGTGCTTGAGTGATCCTATAACAAACACATTTAGGGAACCACCGTGCTCGAATAAGCCCCCAATGAGCTTAAGCCGATAATCATAGAGCCCAAGTAGGGAACCAAGTCTTCAAATCCCTTAGAGAATAATGTTAAGGGGGATATCATGTTGGCTCACCAAGTAGTTTATTTTTTGCACCCTTGTAGTAACTTTGAGGTGTTGATTGTCAAACTTCAACTTTCAGTGCTTGACTCTAACCTCGTATTTCAATATGAGGTTACTCCATCCATCGATATCTAGGCACTTCACCCTCATGTTGTAGTGTTTGAGTTCACATTGTTGTTGTACATTCTCACATCCCAGCCCCGAAGGAAGAAGTGTAAGCCTAAATGAATGCATGGTCGAACCTCCATTTGGGTAACATCCTATTTTATTATGTAATTATTAACATGTTTTGAAGGTGAAACATTTTTAAGGGGGATGGAATGTAATATACCTAGGGAAGGGTAGAATAGTAGCATAAATAGTGGAATGTAATAGCAATGAATAGTAATGCATTAGAAGAATAATCCCACATGCATGGAAAGGAAGAGTGAGATAGATTAGAATAATACAAATAGAGGGATATTGTAAGGCATCCAAGAAGAAGAATTGTAATTGAGCCTTTCTCAAAGGAGGTATCCCCCTCAAAGTGGCCCGTGATCGGAGTTGTTTCTTCTTTAAAAGGAATCTTGTGTTTGTAATATGTGTTTTAGTTCAATATATGCAGTTTGGATTATTATTGCGTGAGTTGTGAACCCTAGGTTCTTAACATGGAGGTATGAGAAGTAGTACCAGTGGTGGTTATACTAGATATATAGGATCAAGCAACAGCACATGAGACATTGTTGGACCACCACCCTAGGGTTTAGGAGGAACTAGAGGGGTGCCATAATAAGGTCTATTGCAACCACCCAGTGCACCTATAGTCTACTATGAGATGACACTTCACTTGCTTAAATACCAAGGTGTCAAAAATTCAACAAAACATGTTCACAAGTGTGAAATCATTTGATGATCGTGAGGTATCACTTTTTTAGAGTGAAAGGCAACTCAGTTTGCCACTACTTTATTGGATTGTGCACATAAATGGTATCTTAAGTTTTATCCTCAATAAGCGATTGTGAATTATGAATTATTAAAGGTTATTTTTCTCTAATAATTTGATATCGCTGAATTTGAGAAGCAAAGTATTATTTCCCTAAAATATATCAAGCAAGAGCTCACTGACAGTGTGCGCACATATGATGCATGTTTTAAAATGTTTATTTTAAATATATCCTTTGAGATTAACCCATCATAACTTGCTCAGTTATTTATGGGAAGTTTATTACTTCCATTATAATGAGCTTTATCTCATAATACTTTCATTGAACCATGCGAGGCACTAGAAGCCGCCCTCCACGCTGAAGCCCTGGTAAGTACAAATATATGAATTAGCCCTTTTATGGAGGCTCATATCATTGTGATGGCTTCTAAATTGGAGAAGATTATGACCAATAATGCACACAACACCTGTAATGGCTTTTGGTCTGTTGAATGTGAAGTGAAAGGCCATAACAATAGCAACTATCCATGGAGGAATGTTCATGTTGTATTAAAGTAGCCCTGTGAGATTTTCAATGAATATCATGATGTAAGGAGTTGTTCTTTGCTTCAACACATCACTCAAGCTAAATTGTCACTATACTGTAAAATATGTGATGCATGTACACATGATACCAATGACTACCAGGTCATTAACGAAATTCATGAAGCATGCACATATAGTATGTGCCTAACTTACATAGCTAATAACTAGGATACTGGTGGAGGTCAATCTTTTAGTGGTCATGGGCATGGAAATGGACGCGAAGGTGGTCATTTTCCACCTAGGACATGTTACAAGTATGGTTATCTAGACCACTACCAGCATGATTGCATGGTCTATCCAACTTTCACTTTTTGTAAAAATGAACATCATATAGAAAAATGCCCTGATTTGTATCTTGCCATAATTAAAGAGTTAAATGAGAAGGGTGTTAGGATGAGACATGTTACCAAAACTCCTAATACTCAATGGAGATAATGCCTCACCACTCCACCATTTAGACCTAAGGATAATATCACTACATGGAGTGACACTCATTCCCAATCAGTCTCAAATCCACTTACTATAAAGGTGCAATATGAAGAGCCTCATGCATAACACTATCTTGATGCTTAACAATAGAAAGAAGAGTTGCACAAGACAATGTCCTTAGTCTATGAACTGCAAGCTAAAGTTGAGTTCTTAAAAGATAAGGATGCTAAAATGTAGCTTGAGATGCAATGAGATACGATACCCATGGACTCAAAACATGATGAGCTCTGAGATTTGTGCAAACTATTCTTTAATGAAGACATCATTCCTCTCCCTAAGAGTTGGCCATGACAATAAATGGCAAAGCCTTCAGAGGACCATTGTTTGAACCATGTATGATGATAAGATAACCATATTCATCCAAACCCTAAATGTGACAAAGAAATCCTTGTCAATGCGTCCATTGATGGTTGGATGATTGGTGACATCCTGGTATACACTAGTGTGAAAGTTAATGTTTTAACCAAAGATGCCTAGAAAAATATGGGGAGTCCCACTTTGCAACCCTATCCACATGTTTTGTTCATGGCCAACAAGACTTGTATACTGCCCATAGGTGTTTTGAACGATGCCACTGTCAACATCTTAGGCATCGTATTCAAGGGTGATTTTAAGGTAATCGAGCTTGTTGAAGCTGAAGATTTCCATGATCTTTTGGGTTAACCTTAGTTCTATGCAAATAATATTGACTTGTGTTTCAAGAAGAGGTATATCAGCTTTGAGAATGATACTCAATGTGTAGTCACACCTCTAAATAATGACCAAGGACCCTCCTTTGTAGAACCCATTGATGTTAATGAGGATGTTAATACAATCTATAACATTACTGCTCAAGGACACGAAAATGTGGATCGTACTTATGATGGGAAGACACTCAGTCTATTTCTAACACTACCAGTGTTGCTTTTGACCAATGGGCTAAAGGCACATATGATCTATCAAGGCACATTTGTGGTATTTTAGAAAGTCACCTAACTTCCCCTCCAAATCTTACTTCACACCACAAAACTATTCACCTCATTGGTGGATGTTGTTTGAGTAGTTTTTATGTTATTTTAATGTGATCTAATTAACTAAAAACAAAATATAAGCAAGGTTTTAAGATTACTTGGAGATATGGATGGTTCGTTGCGCACCATTAATCAAGCTTGATTGTGAGAACTCCTCTTTGGCTAGGGAGGAATGCCCTATAATACACCACACTTAAACAAAAAATGGATTAATAGGAAGATGAGTGGGTTGCCTGATTACAAACCAGGTCAGAGAAGCAACACACTTTCTCAGATGGATGTCAGCCCACTATTTTCAATTAAGAAGGACAATAAAGATAAAAGATAAAGATTACAAGATATAAATTATGTAAAAGATAATTTGGTAAAGATAAATTATTATGGATTATTCAAGATAATAGATAAAATATACAAGATAATAGATGTAGGTATAAACAACACCAACATACAACTTAATAAAAGATTAGATAAATGTAGACTATCTATGATTAAGAGATAAGATAAATAGATTATTCAAGGACAAGATGTATAAATGCTTTGCAAAGTTTTAGTAATGGATATCAATAGATTAAGAGAGATATTTAGAAAATATCATATAGTTTTAACAGATGTCAAAGATGCAAAACATACTATTTAAAAGGTATTTTTATAGTCTAACAAGGATCGATGACGATCCTAGAGGATCGACATTGATTCTACAGGATCGACGTCGATTCAGATGAATTGATGTTGATTATATGTAAAATTGTTAAAATATAAACAAACTATAATGATAGCCTGTATTATTGATAAAATAATAAAAATCAAATGCAAAATAGACACAAAAGATCATAGATTTAAAATGTAAACAAATTTAAAGTGCAAAACTAACCTTTGATGGTTGAAAATGAACTTGACAAGATGAGATAGAGAAACCTTCAAAAACCTTTGATAAGCTCTCCAACAAACGTTCCATAAGATTGCAATTTGTTGATAAAGTCCATATACAAGTTGTAATGAGATTCTAATAGCATTTCAGGTTCCAAAAGTGCAGTCATGTTCCCTCTTGAGCCATGAAGGTCTGTTGTATATAAATGGATCGATGTTGATCCTAACCGATTGGCGTCGATCATGAAGGATCGATGTCGATTTACCAAAAATGGGTGAAGCTAAATGAAAAGTCATTCCAATGAGTAGGAACAGAGTAAATGAGGGTTAAAACAACTTTCAAGGTTGTTCAAGTTGTTTTAACCATGGGATAAGTTTGTTAGGAGATTTATTATGTTTTGGTTTTATTTGATGTTTAGGATTTTGATTATTTAAAAGATTTTGGATGGTTATGGATGGTAAATAGTTATTAATAAGATGAATTACCATGGGTGAAAGGGGGTATATACATGAAATAAACATTTAAGTATAGTTAATATTTAATTATGGACATTTAGTTTCTTATACTTAAAGTTATATTTTATGTATATACTTTCAGGATGTTTGAGAGTGGTATGGGACCTCCAAGAGTTAAGATGCAAAATATAGATTTTTGGAGATTTCTACCACATTTCAGACTTAGCTTATTTCAAGATTTCAAGATATGGTGCAGATTTGTAGCGTTTATATTTAATTATTGAAGCAATATCCTAAAAGATGGCATAATAGGGCAAGGGTGCTAAATTTTGCATCTACATTTGCCCCTTTTTGTGGAATGGTCGAGAGAATCAAGCCATGAGACAAAAATATAGAAGCAAAACTTGAATAAATGCCCCCATCATGCCCCAGTTTGATATGAGAATATTTTCCCCCCTCAAATCGGGAACTAGTGAAGGGAAAAGGAAATGGATACTGGTTTGACAAAAGGGTAGAGAAAAGGGGAGATAATGAAAATGGATACAATAAAAATGTAAATAAATAAATAGGGGTTGACAAACTAAATGCGTAAATGCGACTTGGACAAATGGATAGGTATCGAGCACAAAAAGTAGGTGACAAAAAAATGTCAACGCATCAATCACCAGGGTTAAGCTCAAATGAGGACTAAGGTAAACAAACAATAATATCTATGGCCAAATAATACATAAATTTACTGTGAAGCACATGGGCTTAAGATTTGGCACCAAGATAATAAATGATAGACAAAATTGAACCTAAGTTGTATGGGCTTGTAAAGGGGTTTCAGTTATAAACTTATGTTTCAAGGCAAAATGGTCAAGCTGACTTAGATTATGGGACCGATAGGGGTCAGACTTTCACTAATCCAAGGATTACATTTTTTGGTAAATAAGGATGAAATAAATGCAAAAAAGATGACTTAATTGGCCGAGGACAAAAATGTGACTGCTATGAAAGTCAAAATCAAAGCATAAACAAAGAGATTGATACGAATTCATATGAATCACAATCACTTTTCAATGTTGGTATGGCTAATGGTATGCTAAGATGGTAATGGATAGGTGAAATGACATCATACAAAGGCTACGACCTAGTCACAAAAGATGCAAATTTGGATAAGCAAGAAGAGAATGAACACAAAGGTTCAACTCCTTTAGAATGGGTTTGGATTAAGGAAATAAACGTGAAACAGACATAAAGGGGTACCCTTTTCAACAAGTTATCAACATGGACCATAGTGAATATGGGGTTTATCAAAAATTAAACTCCTTAAGGCTTTGCACTTGACACCCTTGCGAAGGTAAATAAACAATTTTAACAAAATTGTAAAAGGCAAGCTTAGATTTCCTTGATTGGGTAGAAGAGATGTGACATGTATGAAACAATTGTGGGTATACCACCCATCTTGTGTAAAATTCAATGCCTTTATAGGTGACTTAGGATGATCCATGGGTTAATCCACACTTTATATATAGGAGGCAGACTGATTGATGTGGGAAGTCTGCATAATTGGAGAAGAATGATCAAGGTGAGAAGTCTTCTATGGGATAGATTAGATTTTAAATTTTTGATTTAGGGTCCTTTTCTAATTTTAGTTTGAGAGATTTTGGGAAGTTGATCGATGCGAGAATCCTCTAGTTGCTTTGCTTTTGCCAGAACTATAACTAGCCGTCCTTCAAGGGAGTGGTCTAACTTTTGATTTATTTGATAATTGTCCTTCAAGGGATCAATCTATTTTATTTATACAACTTATAATTTTTGGCAGTTGTCCTTCAAGGGAGCAGTCTGTAATTTTGACAATGACCCTTTTGAGTAAGATATCCTAAATTTTTTTATTTTTTGATGTGAATTAACCCAGGCTAGTCTTG
This sequence comes from Torreya grandis, assembly GCA_037957365.1. Lineage (NCBI taxonomy): Eukaryota > Viridiplantae > Streptophyta > Pinopsida > Cupressales > Taxaceae > Torreya > Torreya grandis. The sequence goes on along the minus strand of JARHVA010000581.1, from coordinate 2,488,039 downwards.
GTCACCTTTTAGAGAGCAAAACCGAAACACAAGCGGGGGAGGTAAATGTTGGATGGACTTAATATGGAAAGTCAAAAGACAATGACCATGGGGTTCCTTCTTAAAAATATAGAATGTATCCATGAGAAACATGATATGAGTAGAGCTGAGGTGCTCACATTTAAGATTGGGCTAAGTGTCTGTAATGGAAAAATCACATGATTCTTGCCATCAATTGCTCTTGACAATGGACAATGGACAATGGGTGAAAATGGGTTTAAAGGACTTATGGTAGATAATAAAGATCAAAGAAAATGCTTGAATTAGACAAAAAAAGGTAAAAGGATCCTTGACCATGAAGGATTCAAGTGCAATGACGCATAAAGGGGGATAATTTTGAAAATGCCCCATACTTATATGATCCACATCAACTCAAAGTAAAAAGCTTCCCTCAATAGGAAAAGAAATCTTAGTGGATGGTTAAGGTAAGCCTAAAGGGGTGAAGGCATCTTCATCCATTTATGAAATCCTATTAGTTGTTAATTGACAGAGAACTTAAGACACTGGTGGGGGCTTAGGTGGGATGACCTTTATAATGCCAAGAGAGTAGAGAGACAACTGATTTAGACTGTGCTTCAAAAGATTGTAAGGTTGAAAACTAAAGATGAGATGGATGGAGCAATTTTGAAACATGAACAAATCCAATAATACCATCTAATTGTCCCTATCAAGAAGCTTCAACGCAGTGACTAAAAAGGGCTTGCAATGTTTAGGATTTTGACCTAAACCCGATGACTTGTACTTAGGAAACCTTTTGGACTACAGATGCAATTGATTGGTTGGGCTAGTTTGGGTGATATATTTAGGGATATTTAAAACATGACTTTTTGGATACTGAATTGACTTAATGGTTTGCATGAAGAGGCTGATAAATTGATAGGTTAACTTAGTTTTGGGTTGCTTTATATTTGGTGATGGATTTATAAGATTGACAAAGTAAGGTATACAATTAATGGGATTGGTTGATTTGGTCTGAAAATGAGATGAGGCGATAAAAATTTGACTCTCACCCAAAAGGAATAGGATCGAAGGTAACAATGTTGTCACTATCAAATAGATGAGGGTGAGCAAATTATAGAGCAAGCAAATTGGATTGAATGATTTAGGTGGCTGACTCGACTGATTGGGGTTAAGAGGTTCCTTTACTAAAGTAGTTAAGGATGGGTGGATAGGTTGAACTTGATCCACAAGAGGGTTTATGACAATGGGGTCTTCCTTTGTAACTATGTTTGGAGGAAGATACGAATCTTGAATGGATTCAATAGATGGGTTGGATAAGGTTTTGACAACCTCCTTAGTAATAGGCTTACTAGGGATGGTTTTAGATACAAAAACACCATAGCTTGAAGGATTTTGACTAGAAATGGGTAAGTTAACTGACATAGAAGGACGACTAATAACAAATTATTGATTTTACAAGGGATTAGGATTGACTAGCACAAGCTTACCATGATCAATCAAGTCTTGGACCAACTGTTTGAATGATTTACATCTTTCCACTGTATGACCCATGTTACGATGATAAGGACAAAATTAATTTCCCTTATACCAAGGCAAAATGAAATCATATGGTCCTAATACAACAAGTTTGATAAGAGGGAGCTAGATTATTGATGATTTTAACAACTTTTCCAACACATTAATATATGGTTCCCCCAACGGAGTATATCATCAAGTAAGAAGTTTTGGAACTAGTTCTAATGATTATCCATGTAAAGAGAATGAATTAGTTAATTGGATTGGTATAGCTGACAAACTTGACAAGGCTGAGTGGATAGGTTGTTAAGGTTGGGTTAAGGATTGATAAGGTTGGGGATATTATGGAAAGGTGTTTGGATAATAGTTAAATGATCTAGGATAAAGCATAAACTGAGGTTGACCTAGCTTAACCAAGTGCTGAAAATTGGCACTATAGGGCAATGAAAATTCACTTTGTCCCTTAGGCATCATGGTATAAATAAAATAATTAATATACTCATGAGATGGAAGAAAAACATGTATCGCATGATTGTCAAGGTAATCACTCAATGCTTGAGGACTATTATCAAGGGTTTTGGTGAAGGTTTCATAGGAGATCTTGAAGGTTTCCCCCATTGGTAAGGATGAGGATCTAATAGTTCCTGAACCTGTTACCAAGTTAGAACTATAAGACCAAACAAGTGGACTAGATTGTATGATGGTGGAAGATTTTGAACCTTACATACTCAAACAAGAAGAAGACAACAAAAAGCAATAAAAAGAACACACACTAAAAACGTTAAACGCTTAGGATTCCTTGATTATGTTACTTGTTTGAATTATGTAAAACTTGATTGGTTTTAGATAGGGTACTATAAATAGATGTCTAAGGATGGTTTCAAGATGTTTAGGCACAAACCCTCTATATACCCTAAGGTACGTGAGGTGTAATTTGTACTAGTGATGGTATGTGGATTGGTACTTGGGGCTTGCTCCCCTCACATCATAATCCCACAGCTAGTGTAGGTGCTTAGCCAAGATATACCACTCAACTAGGTTTTATACTCAGCTAGAGTACTGAGTTGGCACTCCACTCGATGATTAAATCCAAGTGAAAGCACCAGGAATAAAGCTCCCCGCTTGGTGATGAAATCCAAGTCAATTCACTATGTCAAGTTTTGATGTGTGATTTTTAATTTTTTGGTTTGGTTGTGTGTGATTGATTTGTGAAATAATGGATTTATTAACTGCCTAATTAATCTAAATAGACTAATTCAAGAAGACAAACTATGAATGTAGTTTATTTTAAGCCAAAAGAAGATTTTGATTTAATTTAGATGCAGACAAAGAATTCAACTCAATGTAAAATAAATACACATGAAATGTAAATCCTATGCCTATGATGATTTTACTTTAAATAAGAAAATACAGTGAAAGTTATTTGATTGAAAGGAAATGTAAAAGAGGATGAAGTTCACTAATGCAACTACATGCATAGGAAAGAACAAAAGAAAGGAACCCACTATTAGTCCCACCAGGCGTGCCAGAATGTTTGAGTAGTTTGTATGCTTTTTCAATGTGATTTAATTAACTAAAAACAAAGTATAAGTAGGGTTTTAAGATTACCTATAGATATGGATGGTTGGTTGTGCACCATTGATCAAGCTTGATTGTGATAACTCATCTTTAGCTGAGGAGGAATACCTATAATACACCACACTTAAACAAAAAATGGATTAATAGGAAGATGAGTGGGTTCCCTGATTACAAACCAAACTTGAGAAGTGACACGCTTTCTCATATGGATGTCAACCCACTATTTTCAATTAAGAAGGATAATAAAGATAAAAGATAAATATTACAATATATAAATGATGTAAAAGATAATTTGATAAAGGTAAATGATTATGCATTATTCAATATAATAGATAATAGATACAGTTATAAACAACACCAACATACAACTTAATAAAAATTAGATAAATATAGACTATCTATGATTAAGAGATAAGATAAATAGATTATTCAAGGACAAGATGTATAAATGCTTTGCTAAGTTTCAGTAATGGATATCAACATATTAGGAGAGATATTTATAAAACAACATATAATTTTAATAGATGTTGAAGATGTAAAACAAACTATTTAAAGGGTATTTTTATAGTTTGATATGGATCGACGATGATTCAGATGCATCGATGTTGATTCTGTGTAAAATTGTTGAACTATCAATAAACTATAATGATGGCATGTATTATTGATAAAACAATAAAAACCAAATGCAAAACAGACATAGACAGACACATAAGATTGTAGATTTAAAATGCAAAACAAATTTAAAGTGCAAAACTAACATTTGATGGCTAAAAATGAACTTGACAATATGAGATAGAGAAACCTTCAAAAAACTTTGATAAGGTCTCCAACAAAATTTCCACAAGATTGCAAGTTGTTGATAAAGTCCATACACAAGTTATAATGAGATTTCAACAACATTTCAGGTTCCAAAAGTGAGTCACATTCCCTCCCAAGCCATTAAGATCTATTATATATAAATGGATCGACATCGATCCCAATTGATCAGCGTCGATCACAAAGGATCGACATCAATTTACCAAAAATGGGTGAAGTTGAATGAAAAGTCGTAAGTATAAGTTAACATTTAATTATGGACATTTAGTTTTTTATACTTTAAGTTATATTTTATGTATATACTTTCAGGATGTTTGAGAGTGGTTTGGGACCTCCAGGAGTTAAGATGTAAAATATATATTTTTTGGGGCTTCTACCACATTTCAGACTTAGCTTATTTTAGGATTTCAAGCTATGGTGCAGATTTCTAGCATCTACATTTAATTATTAAAATAATAGCCTAAAAGATGGTATAATAGGGAAAGGGTGCTAAATTATGATGTCTATAGATGCTTGATGGTTGTACCATCCTTACAATTGGATTAGGCACCTAGGTTTCATGGATAAATAGAGGTCCAAAAATACTTACAATAGTTAGAGGCTTACTATGTTAATGAGGATGAAAGGTTATGTGTGATCGCCTTTCTATTTCAAAGGACAACTAATCGATGGTGGTATACTAAATGGTACCAATTGGATACATGGGAATAATTATGCACATCCATGCATAATCATTTCTACCATGACAATCATGTTTGCACCACCCTAGGTTATAGTGGTATTACCTCGTCAGAACATCATATAACACATTGTGAAAGCCTTTGGAGCATTGATAAAACATTTTTACCAGACTTCTTATGGGTGCATGCATTATATGTACCTTTTGTGCCTAGGCTAAGGCATGGTACATTCACCAAGAAATACGTAGAGATAAAAATACTTGGCAATGCAGCAAACATGTTCTACTTACCACCTTTGCATTTTCTTCACCAAAGACAAATTTGAATTAATCTCTACAAGTGATCTGTCAGGTCTTTGTATGTGATCAGGCACTAGTTGAAGATCGAATATGGCACATACATGACATAATTGAGGATAATTTGACCATCTTCCAAGAAGTTGATACTCTACCATAGCTCGGTTGGAACTAGACTTCCACTCTAAATATGACCATCAGGAACATATCCAAAAGAGCAAGCAAAAGGTTGTATACCATGTTGATGAGAGTATTAGTTATGATCAACCAGAGCCATTATTTAATCATTTAAATATACATATAGAGTGTGGGGCACATGATGTCATAGCTATGATGTTGTTCAAGAAAAAACTATTTTTTTGCACTACTCCAAATGGTCTAGAACATTGGGATGGATGATGCACCTAAACTAGCCATGGTCAGAAATTAATGGTTTGATGTTAAGATAGCCAAGATCTTTAAACTTTTGCACAAGTACGAGGATGTTTTCCCATTGAAATACATAAAAATGAAAGGAGTACATCCATCATTAGGAAAAATGCACATCAAATTATTTGAAGGTGCTCGATCAGTGAATAAATAGCCATATAGAATGAACCCAAATTTAGGCACTCGAGTTAAAGAGGAAATTGACAGTATGTTGCACACTAGAGTTATTACTCTCATTGATGAATCATAATGGGTTAGTACCATGGTGATCAACATCAAGAAGGATGGTCATATTCACATTTGTGTGGATGATAGGCTATTGGATGTGGTATGTGTAATAGATCCTATCCCAACATCATTCACTAAGGAAATTTTGGAAGGTATTGCTAGGTACAAGATCTACACCTTCATTGATGGTTTTTTTGGGTATCACCAAGTCTAAATTTTTAAAGAAGACAAGGAAAAGATTACTTTTACGACTGAATGGGGTTTATTTTCATATAATGTTATGCCCTTTAGCCTAAGAATGCACCAATGGTGTTTTCATGCATCGTAGTGGAAGTATTCGAGAGTTTAATTCACAAATTCCTTCAGGTATACTTGGACAACTAGATAGTGTATGGTTTAGTGTGCAACCATTGTGATAATCTAAGCCTCATGTTTGAACATTATCAACAACTTTAGATTTCAATGAATCTAAATAAATGCATCTTTACCACCTCATTTGGGATCTTATTGGGACATATTATTTGTTAGGATGGCCTATTGGTAGATCAAGCTAAAATTGTGGTCATTATCCAACTCCCAGTGCCAACAACTTAGTGCAAAGTCTATGCCTTCTTAGGTCACATGAGGTACTATCAGAAGTTCATTCAAGGTTATGTTAACATAGTCACTTCGATGGAAGAACTTCACAAACACAATGGCCAATTCTTATGGATGGATCAACATCAAAAAACATTTGAAACCCTAAAAGAAATATTGGTGACTACACCCATTCTCCAATTCCCAAACTAGAACTAGACATTTCATGTACATGTTGATGCTTTAGACATGGCAGTAGGTGTTATCCTGGCACAACCTGGTGAGGGAAACCTTGATCATCCTATTTATTTTTCAAGTTAGAAGATCACACCAACATAACAAAACCATTCCATAACTGACTACGAGGCCTTATCTATGGTTTATGCGCTTTAAAAGTTTTACCAATATTTGTTGGCAACCCCATTTATCTTTTATATGGATCATGAAGCACTCAAACAGTTGATAAATAATCCAGTCTTGCATTGTGGTAATTATCCAACTCCCAGTGCCAACAACTTGGTGCAAAGTCTATGCCTTCTTAGGTCACATGAGGTACTATCAGAAGTTAATTCAAGGTTATGTTAACATAGTCACTTTGATGGAAGAACTTTGCAAGCATAATGGCCAATTCTTATGGATGGATCAACATCAACAAACATTTGAAACCCTGAAAGAAATATTGGTGACTCCACCCATTCTCCAATTCCCAAACTGGAACCAGACATTTCATGTACATGTTGATGCTTAAGCCATGGTAGTAGGTGTTATCCTAGCACAACCTGGTGAGGGAAACCTTGATCATCTTATTTATTTTTCAAGTTGGAAGATCACACCAACATAACAAAACTATTCCACAACTGACTATGAGGCCTTATCTATGGTTTATGTGCTTCAAAAGTTTTACCAATATTTGTTGGCAACCCCATTTATATTCTATATGGATCATGAAGCACTCAAGTATTTGGTAAATAATCTAGTCTTGCATGAATGCATCTACTAATGGATTGTTTTTTTTGGGAATTCTAGTTCTCTATGGTCGTAAAACTAGGAAAATTTAATTTTAGGCTTGACCATCTCTCACATGTTAATTTAGAAGGCAATGCGGCATGAAAGATGTGATGTAAGGAGAAATCATGTAGAATAAGATGCATAAAGGATGCACACAAAATATAGCTTAAGGCACACAAAGAGATGGCATGTGACCCAGGAAAATGGAAAGAAGATGATAAAAGAAATGCTATCACAAAGTGGGTTAAAGTAAAAAATATAGTTCCCATTATGAAAATGGAAATTTCGAATTATTCGAGTTGGCATGCACTATAGAAAGGCACAATAACTCTTAGAGGAAGGATGGGACATGAAATTATTAATGATGGAGTGGTATTAATGGCAAACATGCCAAATGGACATCAAGACATGCCATTTGGAGCATTAATGACTGAAGTGATGGATGGTGGCATAGAATAAATTAATGTAGCATGAAGAAGTTAATGAAAAAAACTAGGATATCCTATAAAAGTCCATAAGGCTTTTTATTCCATTTTTTAAGATTGAAAGCTTGAAGAATTACAAATCTCAAATAGATGAAAACCAATGACAAAGAAGGTAATTACAAAGTGCTCTCATTTACAAAAAATGATATAGAGATTGAAGTGATGTGCTTTTAAGGAGAAGAAAGTAGAAATGCATCCACATAAGCAAAACAGATAACTTACAGGTTGTAAGCAATAGGTATATCATTAGAGGAGGGTGAAGTAGGGAGGTGAAGCATTTTAGGTCTAGGGAAGAGGAGTCAATATGTATTCATTCAGTAGAGTTGGTCAACCATGTGTTAACCTTTGGGGATCTTGATTGGTTATGTGGTCAAAGCAAAAATATTATACGAGTAGAGAGCCATCACCAAATATTCCTAAAGTTGGAAAGTTTGAGGGTGTGGAAGAAGGAAGTCTCGTGTTCATTAAAGAAGAAGGTTTTAGTGAAAGCAACACATAAGGTGAGGACTTAAGAGGGTTGAGGGAAGGGACCCATATCAAACAAATACTAGAAATGACATGCATGGGTAAAAAGGTCATTGTAATACCATCTTCTTCTCCTATTCTGATTGAAGAGATGTAATACCTAAGGACAATGTTATGCATGGATCATTGGGAGTCTAAGATTTCCACCTGCTAGGTCCTAGATTACAGTCACCATCAAATTTGAAACAAAATTGACTTATAATGTGATTACCAGGGGGAGCACTAGAACACCTAAAATGATATCACCTATGATCTCATGACTTACAATTTACTGTAAGATGTGGAGGTGCTCCAAATCTTTAATGTATTGTATTTTGGAAAACTATAGGAAGCAGTTCGGTTTTTAATCTCACGTGTTCATGAAGACTACCTCTAATTTTTTGGGCACATAACAAGGATCACCCTAATTAGATCAGTTAAGTAACTGGGTTACTTTTCTCTAGATTTGATCTCAATGTAAACCTTAAATATCAGACAAAATTTGATAAGATGATGATGGCATTAAATTATAAGAAAGAAGGCCATAGTATGTACATTACAAGCCTAGAGGATGCCACAATTTGAGTAGATATATGTTTGGTCATGACCAAGCTAAGGGGCATAGATACATAGAAGGAGGTGGATATGGACCACCTCTATATTTCCCATAAAATGGCCAAGGGAGTAAAGTATAATTACTCCCTATACTTTGTCAAGAAGATTATGTAGGATGTAGAGAAGGGACATTGCCTGTCCAACCACAAGTTTCCTTGGGGTACAATTTTATTACTTCTAGTTTTTATGAGATTGGTGGATTGGAATACTCAGGAAAATAACTAAAGTGGGTTTACCCATCAAAACATAAGTCCCCCATTGAATGATTCAATCAATTCACTTGCCCTGGTGCCATCACACCCTCTTACAAAACTAAGATGAAGGCTTGGGTTGATGGCATGAAGGAGGCATTTGGGAATGAGTGGCATGTACCCAAAGAGTTTCCCATGAAAATAGGATCCTATGCTCAAATTGTTACAAATAAACATTATCCTCTCGTCGCGATTTGGATGGCAACCATAGACAACTTGTTAGGGTGGCTTAAATTGTCTTATGCCTTCACTGCCAAATACCTCATGGACTCGATAAACTAAATTTTAGATGTGTACCCTATGAATATTGTTGCAAACATGATTGAAATTGATATTCATACTCTTCACAATCATTATGTTTACCTAGGGGGGCATGCCTATGTGGAAAAGCATGAATCTAACAAAACTAACCTCAATCCTTATAGGATAGTTGTGCAAGGGCAAACATGGGTGATCTTTTATATGTTCACGACATGAAAGAAATCCTTAGGAGGTTAGGAGGTATATAAGGAACCACTTCCCTCTAAATTAAAGGCACATATAAAGGTGAGAGCATGAGTAAAAGAGAAGAGTCCAAGACTTGAGGTCACTAGTTCTAGCAGGATGTAGGACTAACCTTAGGTTGTCCTAAAATGCCAACACTAGGCCTCACCGCCACCAAGGACCCAAGGGTTACCTACAGAGCAAGAAGACATCATTGCATCCTAGCCAAATCCTCAAGTAGAGACAAAATAAAAAAATAAAACCCCTTTACTAATAAAAATCCCTAGAGTTTCCTATAGAACAGAAAGATGACACTACACGCCCCACTACCTGGGCAAAAGCTAAACATGAAGCACCCTGAGTGGTGATTTCAGGCATAGGTGAAGCATCTCCAAAATACCAACTTGCAAAAGAGCCCACTCCCAATAAAAAAAAGAACAAACTACTACATCAAGTGAGGAACATCCTATGGCAGGCAAACAAGTGGACATTGAAAGTCCAATACTGAAAGAAATTGATAGGGGAGAAGGCCCCCATGAAGAAGACCTAGGTGCTAGCTCTAGAAAATGGGTAAAGAGACATACAATTATATATTTGGAGAGTGACCCCCAAAAGGGTAAAAAACTAATACAGGAGGTATAAAAATAATAATAAGCAAATTAGGAACCTCCCATTCATGTTGCATTCCAACAAGACATGCCAGACAAGTATTTATATTTGTGAAACTTTTTCCCTGAGCATGAGTTCACAAAACAAACTCGACATGAGATGTCCTTTGAGATGGAAGCATATCATAATGAAGAACTATTTGAGCTTCCAAGGGACAATACTAACATAAGCCCAAAAGTAGCAAATGTTTTAGACACACTCTAGCTAAATCTTATGTTTTTCTCTCTAATGCAAGGGGGTGCGACACTTATGAAGTTTGACCTAGAGGTTTCTAGGTAAAACATTCTTAACAACCATGACATGATCTAGATCAATACCAAACATCAAAAGGTTGTGTGAATGTATAAAGAGGAACATTAAACATGGTAGAATATTGAAGAGGAAATTAAATAACTCAAGTGCCAACTAAGTACAACATAAGTAGCTCGACTTATGACATTGGGCCTTTGCCAAAAAATTTAGGTAATTGATCAAAATTTTGAGGCCATGAAGGTCTGCTACAAATTTTTGAATAAATTGAGTACCACCATTCCTACCATTAATGGGGTTTTTTTCAACTTGGCATGGCCAAGTAAAATTTTAGAAATGCAATTATTGCCTGAGGAACAACAACACTAGCAATTGGATAAAAATGCTTTGAGAATTAAGGATAGGGCTTAACACGTAAAAGTTTTCCAAGATTTCAAAGAAATAGAATCACAAATAAACCCCCATTGACAGAATTTGAATGCTAGTTTATTAGCATTACAAGGATAAGTTTTGGTAGAGGTTGGGGCCCTCAAAGGTGCTCACAAAACTACAAGTGCTCAGCTTGAGACTTTTACAACTCAAGTTGATACCTTTTTAGAGTAGCCCAAGGAATTGAATAAATTAAAAGTTGAAGTGGAAGTTATTTTATCCAATATTTAGACAACCCTCAACTACTGTGGGAGTTCAAGTGCAAAGTCTAAGAGGTAGATCCCACATTTTTGTTCATTGAGGAAACTGCCAAATAGTCTTAGATGAACTATCGATTAAATATGAGGTGATGTTGGACCCCAATTTTTTTAATAATTATATTTTAAGTATTTTAGAGCCATAAATGTGAAAGAATAAGGGCTCAAGAATAGGCATGTAGGACCCTAATGTGGAAGAGTGAAACATAAGGGAACAACGTGGAAAACCTTGGTGTAGAAGGGCAAGTTGTGAAAGACAAGGAAACAAATAATGGGTAGAAGACATAGAACTCAGAGAAGTGTAAGACTAGGACATGAGCATAGGACACAAAGAAGATTATAAAATATTTCATGGAAATAATGGGGATTGATGAGAGCACAAATCTGGCACAAGTCCATGAAAGAAAAGGAACAAAAATGCAAATATCTAGCATAGAGAGGGTATATATGGCGGTTAGGACCAAGTTAATAGGAATTAATTGTAATGGCTCTACATGATGCATTATTGTTAATGGTTATTGGTTAATCATCACTCTGGTATTATTGATGTAACCGAAGGTGAGTGGTTTACTTGTGTATAAATACCACTTAGCCTTATTGAGAAGGTGTTGTTACCATGGTTAGAGTTGATGAAAATGTTGATACTATAAAATGTAATTGTGAAATGATTATCAATATAGAACTAAAAGGAGAGTATAATGAAGAAAGCAACTTGTAATATTATTCAATGAAAATAATAAAATATTTTGACTATAAATCATAATTTGTTGAATTGTATAGTATTAACTTTGATTTTATGATATTAGTTATATGCATTATATGAAATCATCAAACGATAGACTCTAGACTAATTTTGGCAGTAACAATGACTAAACATAGTAACTCAAGTGCCTAAGTAAGATTTGACTAACCACCATCATGTGACATAATCGACGGGGATCGGTCTGGACTACATGCCTCAGGTAAGTGCACAAGGTTATTCTTCACATGATATGTCGGCACACAAGCTCGTTGGTATTTTATTTCTATTGGGCACGTAACTAATACTTAGTTATGTGAAGCTAAGGAACAAGACCCAACAAAAATATGTTACAAATTGAAATATAACTTATTCTTTTGGAGATAATGATTCATATGTTCTAAACATGAGCAACACCCAATCCTCAATTTTTGTCTTAGTATTTCTAATATTGAAAAAGACACTACAAAAAGATACTTGGCATGGGTCAGACTCTTGTTGTCAAAAAAATTTGTCCATTATGATGATAATGTTAAAGTTTCACCAAAGGGTTGAACCATACGATGTTCCTACATAAAATTGGTATTCTTTAATTGGAGGTGGCTAACCCAAGTTGCTTATGCAAATAATTTCTCCCTCCAAATGGGACAACTTTATGCACGGCAAAAGCCTCATGTAACGTGCATCAATATGGGATAAATTTTTTGGGCCTATGAAGATCATTTCATCAATGAGAATGTAACATACATGCTTCTTAGATCATTGACAAGTTGTAAGTGCTTGGCCTTTAAGTGGTTTCATCTCTTTTACAGGTATTTGGAGGCTTTCATGTATAGTCAATGCATGAATGTTGAAGGTTGAACACTAGTAGGAGCAAACAATAATAATGGTGAGTTGTTTTGACCAACCTTTGAGGTAAATGTAAGCTTGATTCTATTGATGAGATGTGATTTTCTTTCACTAGTTTTTCCTCGAATGATAATTTTTAATGAAATCATTATAACCTGTGAAGTGTAGTGGTGCAAAATAATGCCAACCGTAAATTGTTATTTTTAAAATAAATGACAATGGGTGGGAAATGCCAATGAAAAATATTGTGGGATTTAGTAAATTTCTCAATTTAACTCTATAAAATAGGGTTGTTTCTTGTAAGACTGCAATAGCTTCAGTATTATTCCAATTAAAATGGATATCATAATCACAATGACCAAGCATGTCAAGTTCATTTATTTCCACGTCATTTTTGGGTTGTAGTTGGGATAAAAGTTGCCATTTATCAAGTTGTTCAAAGTCATGGTTAAGGACAAAATCATTTCAAGTTGTTTCATTACTAGTGTTTTACTTTAAATTGGTTTTAGAAACCCTAATAAGATAGAAACTTAAAATGTAATTTAGACTATTGGATCCCAAATTTTGGCTAAGTCCTTTGGAATAACCAGTGCATAAGAACATGATGCAAAAGAGTCATGGCACATAAGATCATGGCATGGGAGTCCATGTTACAGGAGGGCCCAATCAGAGTAAATATGCATAATAAATTGAGAACCTAAGAACAAAGGACTTAGAACACTAGTGAAAGATTTAGGGAGTAGGTAGGAAGCAGGAGACGATTAGGGAGTGATTCATAAGGATGAAAGAGACTGAGTCAAGCATGAATATAACACTAGCTTATGGTAAGGTAGGCGCTCGACGGTGAGGATCCAACACTGAAGAGAGAATATAAGGGCACAAAGGCCTGAGTCCTTAGGAAATCAATGTAATTGGCCACCATGAGCCAAGTGTGTTGATGATCGTTAGTGAGTCACTATGAGTGTGATTATGATTGTAACTATTTGGTTGAGAAAAACCAAGTATAAATACCCCTAGATATAACTTTATAATGTTTTTGATTATTGTTTTATTTATGTGATTGAGAATAGTGTTAAGATATTATTGGTATCATACTTAGTTGAATAACATTAAGAGTTATACGATTGACTTGCATTAAACACTTTATTATGTAATATGTGAATCATTTATCATTATGATGAATAGAACATGTGTTGCTTAAATGTTATTGTTTTGACTATAGAAACAATGATGTTAGCTATCTTATATGTTGTTTTTTAGTTAACTGAATTTAGGTCCATAATTACTATGTATGTCTTTTTCTGGTTAATCATCGAGTAATGTGTATGCATTCGTGTGCCCTTGTATGTTAGTACACTTTCATGCAATAAAACCAATGGGAACTGGTCCCTTGCTACGTGCTTTAGGTGAGCATGTGAGAACTTGTTCTTGCATGAAATTTTAGCATTTCACTTTGGCATGTGTATAAGGAAAGTCATGTTTAAGTAGAGAAAACAAACCCAAAATTTTGGTTCCATTATGGGCACTCATAGTGCTTGCCTGAATGATGGTGGAAGATGTTTAAATAACTTTCACTCAAGAATATTTAATGATGGATTACTAGTGTTGAGGATAATTTTATATTATCATTTCTTGAACCAAGAATCTTTGCACGTGCATGAATTGAACAAATTTTATGTAATTCATTGTATGAGACATTCTTTGTGGAGGTGCATATTCATTTACTTGCTTGGATTGTGATTTATGCTCAAGACCATTCAAGAAACCATGAATGAAAGCTAGCTTGGACACTAGAGCATTAGTTAGCTCTAACATAGTTGGTAGCACCTTGGATGCATGTTGTTGATGTTTGGTGGTATGGGGTGTTGAATAGTTATGTCTTGGAGTACCCAGTTTTGACTTATTATTATCCATAGGAAGCTCGGTTTCACTTTTATCTATAACTATGTGGTCAATATATCAGACACTTTTCATTGGAGATGAATAAGTTCTTTATCAATTATGTACTTGAGACTTTTCCCGTGGATAAACTCTTTATTGCATGAGTAGTGTGGTTGGTGGGGGAATGTAGGAGTACTTGTGAAGTAGAATTGTTGGTTCAGTATGGTAGCCAATCAACAGGAATTGTGGAAGCACAAATATGATGAAACCCAATGAAAGATTATGAGTGGAAGCGATCTATGAAGGGGATGGGAGGACTCATGAAGTGTTTTAAGGGTCTGTAGGGAAGCAAAAGAGCATAAGGACTCCCCAACCATTGGACCATAACTAATGTTAGATCTAGTATATGTAGGAGAAAAAACCCAAGAAGTGGTAATTGAAGAGCCTGAGTTTGACAGACCTAGTTCCCCACCCATAGTGTGAGCTTATACTCTTGAGTTAGATGATATAATTATACATAACTAGGATACAGATAGTATAGAGTCAAACATTGAACTTATGAGAGAAACCTTTGTATAACAAGTTGTAGATATTATTTTATTGGCTATTTATTTTCCTTTGTAAATTAATTCTATGGCCTAACTTGGAATGCCTAATGGACCTAGCATAACTAGTGGGAAAAACACCATCTCGATTGTAGTTACTCAACCTACCTTAGTACCCAATGTCTTGGGTGCTTTTGTTACTGTGGGAGGTATGGGAGGTGGATTCGATGGTGGTTCAACTAGAGAACTTGGAGGAGGCATAGGAGGTAGGGGTAGATTCCATCCAGGAACTAAAGGGATCGAAAGTGTTCCCCAATAACCACCATTGCAAACACCTTAATCATCCATTGTACATTATGAAATGATGTTCCACTTTATTGAGTATCAATGTGTAGAGAATGTTGTAAAACATGCTCACAAATGTGAACTTATCTGGTGAGTGCATGACACAACTTCTAAACTAAAATCCACCTAGTTTACAACAACCCTTCTAGAACGTGCTCATAAGTGGTACTATAAGTATGATCCCTAGCAAGCTATAGTAGATTACAATTAGCTCAAGGTGGAATTCCTTTGTAATTTGACATATTGGAGTTCAAGGAATAAAGTGTAGCTGCGTTGAAGGATATCAAGCAAGAACTCACTAAGAACGTGTGTGAGTATGATACACATTTCAAGACACTTTTTTCTGAACTCTCATTTGAGGTAAATGTTTCTCAACATGCCCAATGGTTCGTGGGAGGTTTGTTACTCCCCTTAAAACATACCTTGTCTCAATTTTTTTTTACCAACCTATGTGAGGCCTTGGAAGTTACCTTCGCATCGAAGTTGTAGGCAATATTGATATAGGGATCAATCCCTTCATGGAGGCTTAAATCATTGTAATGGCATCTCAGTTAGAAAATATTTCTGCATATAGCACTCATGACACCTGTAGTGGCTTATGGTGTGTCAATTGTGAGTCTAAAGGCCATAACTAACATAATTGTCCCCATAAAAATATAGGAACCCTACTGAACCAATATTATGAGATATGCCAAGAAGAGCATGATGTTTGAGATTATTATTTGCTACAATGAGCCACTCAGTCAAAGTTATCAACCTATTATGAGATATGTGATACATACACTCATGATACTAATCATTGTCATCTCATTAGTAAAATCATGAGGCACTTGTGCATGATATGCATTAGACTTATGTTGCAAATGACCAAGAGAATGAAGGTGGTTATCATGGGTGAGGTCAAGGTCATGGACATTGAGGTGGATGCTTTTCACCAGAAGCTTGTTATAAGTATAGTTCCCCTAAGAACTACCAACATAATTTTCTAGTTTATCCTACATGTGCCTTTTGTAAAAATGAGCACTATCTAGAGGAGTGCCCTGATTTATACACTACTATTACTATGAAAAGGAATGATAAGGGTATTGGCATGATACATATTTAAAAACCATAATGGTGACCATAACTTATAACTTTGATGGGACATGAAGTTAATATTACAACACAAAGTGGTGGTTAGTCCTAGTCTATGTTTAATCCACCTATTAAAAAAATTTAGTGCAAGGAACCTCGTGCAACTCAATATCTAGTGAAAATTGAAATCCCAATGATTAAAATTATAAGGAGGTGATCCATGACACTATGAACCTAGTGAGAGAATTATAGGGAGAGATCTAGTTCTTTAAGTATTGTGATGTTATTTAATGTGCTGATATGCAGAGAGCCACATACCATCATGACAAGATGCAATATGAAGTTCAATAGCTGTGTAAATGACTAATAGATGAGGACATTGTATCATTATTATATAAATGGATAAGGCATCATATGTCAAGGCCTATTGAATATCATTGATTAAACCATGCATGACAATAATACACTACAATCTAGCCTAGCCCAGAAGGGGACAAGGAGTTATTAGTTAACGCCACCATAGATGGATGGGTTATCTAGGATACATTAGTTGACATTGGTGTTGAATTCAATGTTCTCACAAAGCATGTTTGGCATAAGATGGCTAGCCTGACTTTGTAACCTTCACCCTATGTGTTATTTATGGCTAACAAGACTCATGCTTTGCCCATTGGTGTACTTAAAGATGCCATCATGGATATCCTCGGTGTCACATTCAAAGTTGACTTTGAAGTCATAGAGTTGGCTAAGGCTAATGACTTCTTAGCTCTATTGGGTCCTCCATGTTGTTACACCAATAATGTTGATTTGAGCTTTAAGAAATAGTACATCAGCTTTAAAAATGATAAATAATGCATAGTCATTTCATTAGACCATGCTCACAGGACTTCTTATGTTGAATCGACCAATGTTGATGAGGAAATCAACCACGTTTATAATGTCATAGCTCAAGGCAATGAATGCTATGACCCCACCCCTAATGGAATTTTGTAATGGATGGATGCATAATCTCTATCTAATACCACTAATAATGCTTATGACTATTGGGCTCATGATGATTATGATCTTACTAGGAAAATATGTGGCACTATAGGAAATTAGGATGATACTCAGTGGAAGTATCACAAATGCCTTAAATTTATTCATCTCCTTCATGGACAAATCATGGTTATGCCACTTGTAAGGCTTGATGAAGCTCTAAGGTTCTATGGTCAAATAGAGGTCTATGAATTTGTGTAGCAATTGGAAACCTTTTATGACTTTGACATTGATCAGGGATGATCAATTATATTTTTAATGTAAAAATTGCTCGATGGTGGTGAACTCATCGAGAGCATTTGGTTACTTTAGATTAATTTCATTTTGGTTTGCACCATCACTTTTACCATGACAACCATATATACGACACGATTAGTTATAGTGGTATTCAATCTCCAAAACCTCATCTTGAAGCTTGTGAGACAATGTGGACACTAGATTAAACCTTTTTTCTTGATTACCTCTGGGTTCACATCTTTTATGGCACTCTCTGCACTTGGGCTAGAGTGTGGTATGTCTATGAAGAGTGTCATCTAGATATAAGTTCTTGACATATACTTAAGAGTAACATGATTACGATGCTATCATATTCATCTCCTCAGATAGATTTATAGCTTACACTACAAGCCATGCATCAATCTGTTTTAGGTGACCTATCCCTCATTGAATAGTGAATTCGAAACATACATGGTGCATAGGAAGAAGGATTGACTATTTTCCATGAACCTAATGAGTAAGCATCCTCTCCACCTCTTGAACCTATACTAAACCATGCACTAAGAGAATACATATATAAGGGTAAGTAGAATATTATGTTTTAGGTTGATGAAAGTGCTAGAATTGATCTAATTGACCCATTAATTGATCATTTGGTTGTGCACATGGAATACAATGCTCACAATGTTTGCAACACCATTTATAATTAATGACACCCATACTTAGAGCCACTCTAGACCATTCAATGCAATATTGGCATGGAGGAAGCGTCCAAGATGGTTATAGTGGGGGATTACTGGTCTGATATCAAGATCACTAGGGTATTTGAGATATTGAAAGAGTATTAGGATGTTTTTTGACAGAACTATATTGAGATGAAGTGTGTGCATTCTTTTATGGGTAAAATGCATATAAAGATGGTAAAAGGTGCTTGACTAGTCAAAAAGAGACCTGTACAGATGAACCCCAAATTGTGTGATTGAGTCAAAGAAAAGATCGATATCATGTTACATGTGGGAGTCATTACTCATATTGATGAATCTAAGTGGGTGAGTCCAATGGTTATAAGTATAAATAAAGATATATGCATACATCTTTATGTTGATTACAAAGTACTTAACGCTGATTGAGTTATAGACCCTTTCTTGACACATTTCACTGAAGATATCCGCAAAGGTATTATTGGGTGTGAAATTTACACATTTATGAAAGGATTCTCTAGGTGCCATCAAGTTAAGATCATAGAAGAAGATAAGCCTAAGATGACATTTATAACTGAGTGGGGATATTTTGCTTATAATGCCATGCCATTCAGACTGAAGAATTCCCCTATTATGTTCTCTCAAATCATAGTTGAAGTTTTCAAGGACTTTATCCATAAGTTCCTATAGGTTTATCTTGGTGATTGGATAATCTACAACTTAATGTGGGACCATTGTTCAAATCTCTAGCTCATGCTTGAACACTACTGTAGTCTTCAAATATCTCTTAATTTAAAGAAATGTATTTTTGCTACCCCATTCAACATTCTCCTTGATCATGTCATATGATGATATGGACTTCTAATGAACCCATCCAAGATCATTGTCATCCTTTGACTTCCAGCATTAACCACCCAATGAGAGGTATGCACCTTCTTAGGGCATAATATATATTATAGAAAGTTTATTCATGGGTATGTTAGGATTGATGTGCCTCTAGAGGAGTTATTGAAATAAAATGGTCTGTTCATTTTTATTTCACTAAAGGATAAGCCAATCATCACACCCATTCTCTAATTTCTATACTGTATGAAGCCTTTCCACGTCTATGTCGATGTTTTTAGCATGACAATCAATGCTATACTTACTCAACTTGGTGAGAGTAACTTATGTCACCCTATATACTTTGTAATTTGAAAGCTTATTATGATCGAAATAAACTATACAACCATAGAGTGTGAGGCATTGTCTATGGTCTATACCTTCCAAAATTTCTATCAATACCTACTGGCCACTCCATTTGTTTTCTTCATAGACTATGAGGCACCCAAGTACTTAGTAAACAAACCAATATTACATGGGTACATTTGTCGATGGATTATGATATTTCAAGAATTCTAATTTTCAATAATGGTCAATCTTGATAAGGAAAATTATGGTCCAAACCATCTTTCATGCATTGAATCTAGCAAACCAATACATTATGTAGACGAGGATTTATATGACATGCATTTGCTCCATGTCTTGTGCATTTTTGAGGAATTTAGAAGAGAGCACTGCCTTTTTGGATACTAGTTTTGCACTAGCTCATCTCAACACTCTAAAAAAGAAGCAATTAGCTATTTGAGCCACTCTATTCCAACTTATAGAGGGAGACCTTTATAAGCTTGGATGGGATGAAGTGGTCTGATGCTACATTGTACAACATGAGTGCACTAAGGTACTTCATGAAGTCCATAAGGGTGTCACTGGAGGACACTATGCTGATGAAGCTACTATAGGAAAGGTCTTTTTAGCTGGTTTATGGTAGCTTACCTTATTTAAGGATGCTAAGCTTTATGCGTGCTAGTGTGACATTTTCCAACATGTGGGAAAGCCAAATAAGAGGGATGTGATGCCCCTTCATCTTATAATATCTCAAGAACCTTTTGAAAAATGGGGCATTGAGTTCATTAGTCCTATCAACCCAATTGGGAAGCATACATATGCATGCTATGCTATCACAACTACTGACTATTTAACTCATTGGGTAGAGGCTATGCCAACATGGGATTGTACGACTGCCACTAGTACCAAATTCATCTAAGAGAATATTATTAACATGTTTGGATGTCTATTGAATTTCACTAGTGACCAAGGTACCCACTTCCTTAATGAGACTATATGTGTCCTATTGGCAGAGTTTATGATCACTCACCATAAGACAATGTCATATCATCCCTAGGACAATGGTACAACTAAGGTATTCAATAAAATCTCAGGTACTATTAGCCATTTTTGGCCCACATACCAAAATTTTTCCCAAGTGTGAGAAGGTGGACATTCAAGCAAAAGTGACAAGTTCATATAACTTCGGGTTCTTGGAAGGGGAATTCTTCAAGTTCTCCAAAGTAGAAGTCTTTGGGCTTTCAAAGTCGCAAGACTTTAGGTTTCTGAGGGCACCATGCAAATTGAGTTTCCAGTGGTGCTTGACTTTTAAATGTTTTATAAGTAAAAGGAATTTTGGGTTATGAATCCGAATTACTCATGGATAATGTATTTTGGGTTATTTGAGGAGCACTACTTAAATACTTCATAAGTTGTGAGTAGTCAGAAACCCAAAATCAGTAAAGGGGCTTGACAAACCTAATTTAGTCTTGAAAAATAGTGCTTCTTGGGTTCTTCAAGGGAAAAGTCTTCTCCAAAATCCAAGGGTCAAAAGTCGAAAGAAAGAGAACCATTTACATGATTTCAAAGGGCACTTTTCAGAAGAAGAGTCCACTCAAAAATTTTGGAGGGGCACTTAGTAAAACTAAAAGGGTCCTTTTCACAAAGTCGAGGGGACACACAAAAATTTTGAGAGACACTTTTTGAGAATCCTGAAGGGTATCTACATAAAGGTTCATCATAAAAATTCTAAAAGAAAAGAGAGGCCACGACAAAAAGTCTGAAGGAATTCCTTTAGATAAATTGTTTGAAAGAATTCTTTCAAAAGATTTTGCAAGAAAATAAAGATGAGGACTTGAATTCCTACAGATAATTTATCCATGGGAAAGTGAAAAATGTTCAGGGCAAAAGAGACCAAGGAAAGTAGAAAGGCCCAGGAACATCAAGGTCAATGGTCAACAAATCCAAAAGGCCAATCAATCAAGGACAAGTGGCACAAGTGCATCCAACAAGCTCAACAGATCAATAGACAACAAGGACTTCTCCTTTTGAATTCAAAATGCAAGTGTTCAAATAAAGATTGAATGCATCTAGGTGGAGCAACGAACATGCAAGGACTGATTAGTATAGTCCAAGTTATAATAAAGAACATGCCAAACTTTAATGCAAAGATCAAAACATTTAGACTTGGCAGGGACATGCAACTACTATTGATATGGCTTGCTCAGTTTCGAAGAGGAAGACTTGAATGCATGAAGGGCTCAAGGATATTTTATGGTGATTTTGGGTAGTCCATTCCATAGTCAAAGTAGTTGTAATAGTATTGGCTTCGATCATCAATGACTTTTTCCCCCCTTTTTTTGTTCTCCCACGTAAGTCCCTCTTCTCTCTTGTCCCCTTTTTCTATATATACGGGCTTTCAAGCCATTGTAAATGGTTCCCAGTTTTTTAGATTTTGTTTAATCTTTTTGGGAGATGGGACATTACTTGAGATATTACAAAATATGCTTAGCTTGATTATGCTTGATCCTGTCAAGCACTTGTAAGAACTACCTCTTGATGCAATAAAAAGATTATCTTTGCCTATCTCTCACCTTGGATTCATGTTTGTTGAGTTATGCACTGTGGTAATGTGTGAAGGAGAGTCTTCCTCATCCATGGCCTTCCTTTTTGGCCTTGTTTAAAGTGTTTTCAAAGTTGTTCATAGGTCTAGTTTAGTGTTCTTTCTACCATTGATGTGAGCTTTCAGTGAGTCATAGAACTCCTCTCTATTTGTATTCATTACTTCCGAAACCTTCTTTATGAAATACTAATGCAACTAGATCGATCTTAAGATTATGCAAGTTGGTATTGTCCTCTAAAAAATTAGTGTGGGTTTAAGCTGGTGAGATTTTCCCATTTAGCTTTGGTTCATTGCCTAGTTAGCTTTTTTAGGAGACCTTATCCCCTTTCTAAACCTTTTCCCTATGAATCAAGAGTTTAACTTTTAGTTTAGGTGAGCATCAAAGAGGAACCAACCTACTCTAAAGGTTCAACCTCGCTACAAGATACCCACAGCCTGAGGCTGTTCCCATGCTTGTAGCTGAAAGTGAGAGAGCTTGAAAAACTCTCTCATGAAGGGTGCAATTCCATGTTATAACAATTTCTAGCACCCCTGGTGGGACCAAGATCTAAAGTAGTAGAAAGTTTTTTGGTGTTATTCTTCTACATATCAGTCTTTAGAGGCATTCAAAAAACATCAATGGTGACTTTGAGAATCTATCAACTGGTTTAAAGCAGTCCAAGTGCCTGATCATCATTATTTGGTATGTATAATCAATCATATTTTGATCAAAATGCTCATTATCTACCTCAACATCCTTCATATCAAGTTAGCAATGTTTATGGCTTTGCCTCAAGTGGTTCTCAAGATTCTTATGGGCAGCCTTCTCAGTCTCAAGCTATCCTTAGTTTTTCTCCAAACCAATCTATTTCAAGTTGGAGGCAAATGCTCTTAGGGTATCAAAAATACATGATGGAACTAATACATAGAGGGGATATGGTCAAGATATCCCTGACCACATCATTCATGACATAAGAGCTACATTATATCAAATGAAAGAGAAATGGGCACCTATTGAAAGGGAAAATTGGAACAACCTCTTAGATGAGATGTTGAATGTGAGTGGTTACATCCAAAGCATTGAGGATAAACTAAACAGCCTTGAAGAACAACATGTCCAATTCTGTCAACCTTATATGTCTTCATATATACCACCTCAAACCTCATGTATATCACCCATTCTTCCCCAAAAGGCCACTCCAAGTGAAACCCATTATGTTCTAAGTTCTTCAAGTGCCCCTCAAACCTTCCCTTCTTGGAATTCAATTCAAGAATGCTTTCAAATAAAGGAGGAAACTATTGTAAAAAAGCCTGTTATTGAGATCCAAGACCCCACTTATCTTCCTCAAGAACCCTCATGCACATCATATCAACCCTCTTGTGTTCCTTATCTTCATAAGGCCCTTACCAACTTAAAGAGAAGATTTTCAAAGAAAATATAGATAGGAAAATTAAAGAGTTGGAATTGAAGATGAATAAAGAGGAAGAGAGTCAAAATCAAGAAAGGGCAGTTGTTTCCCACACAATCCCCTCATGGAAATTTGTCAAGGAAGGCATAAAAAAAGGGGAGGAGGTATCAGTGATGAAGTTCCAAGAGACAATTAAAAAAAAGAGGCCACTCCTAATGCTTTTCCTTCATGGGAGTCAGTCTAGAAAGGGTTTTAGAAGGAGGAGGTGTTAGTTGAGACAATCTATGAAGTAGTTTTTGAAAAGGAGTTGGTTGTGCCAAATAAAAAAACCAAGCTTAGCTCAATGAGTTCATTTTACAAGAGTTATGAGACTCTCTCTCCTTCTCTTAAGAGCCACCAAAGAGACCATTCAAAGTCCCTAGCTGGAAGGATACTTTCCTAAACTATAAGCAAGGTAAACTTCTTCACCCTCCCACCATCTCCCTCTTGAAGGAAGAACCTATTCTAAAATGGTTAGAGGAGGATCTTGCAATCAAATTTAATTATAAAGAAAATAACACAAGTGCCTATGATGAAGAGATCATGATAGGTAGCCCACTTCAGTTAGAGGGGGAAGAATCAATTTTAGACCAATCTTCTTGGCATGGATTTGATACCAATAAGCTACATCTTAAAGAGGACAGCCCTCAAGATGATAATGATATAGACCTTGAATGGACTATTGAAAGTCTATTCTAAATGGATGAAGAAGAGGATGATTCATTTCAGAATGAATTGGAGCTAGAGAAAGGGAAATCAGACCTTGAACAAGACAAAGATGTTTTTTCGGACCTTGAGATTTCAAATCAACCCTCATTTGCAGTTGAAGAACAAGATGAAATCTTGAGTGAGGTTGATGAGGAAGACATCTTGAGTGCTCAAGAAATGCAGCTTGAAGAACCACCCCCTTGTGTGATAAAGGAGAACCTTGAGGATAAACAAAGTTTTCAATATGAGCATGTCCTTCAAGGAAACTATGATCTGATTATGTCTAATAAGCATGATGATGAAGAAAAAAAGAGCAAGAGCAAGGTAAAATCTGATTGTTCAATGTTTGTGTTGACAAAGGGATGTCTTATCAGGCACCTTGATTGATTGGGAGATGAAAAGGAGGAGCCATCATAGGTTGTGCTCAATTCAGAGCATAAATTTGAGCACCAATAAGAATAAGACCAACTTGCATATCCTTTCTAGGATGGTGGCATAATCAATCAATTAGGATGGGTAAGTGAGTCTATTTTTGTTATTTTCCTTGGAGAAGTGTGTCATCAACTTGTTAAAAATCTATTACTTCTCCATATTTGTTTAGCATCTCTCAAACATGTAAAGTATAATGTATTAGTGAGGAAGGGAAACTATTTTGTACAACTAGTCAATGGTTTTGTATAATTTCCTTTCTTTTTGGTTTTATTAGGGTAGGATAGATTTCCATGCTTTCCTCCAAGTGCCTTGTGCACATTCCCTTCTCTGTTATGTGTTTCCTTTCAATAAGTGCCTTGGGCACTTTGTTTTATTTTTCCTTGTTGTTTCAAGAGGAGGTTCCAAAAAGGGCCAACCTTGTTAAACCAAAGTTGAGACTCCATTCCCAATAGATTAGACAAGGCAACATGAGTTGGGTTCTCAAGCATAACAGGCATGCTTCCCTATGAGTCACTAGAAATGTTGGCCATTTTTGGCCCACATACCACAATTTTTCCCAAGTGTGAGAAGCTGGACATTCAAGAAAAATCGACAAGTTCAGACAACTTCAGGTTCTTGGAAGGGGAAGTCTTCAGGTTCTCCAAAGTAGAAGTCTTTGGGCTTTCGAAGTCACAAGACTTCGGGTTTTTGAGGGTACAGTGCAAATTGAGTTTCCAGTGGTGCTTGATTTCTAAATGTTTTATAAGTAGAAGTAATTCGGGTTTATGAATCTAAATTACTCAAGGACAGTGTATTTCAGGATCTCCAAGGAGCACTACTTAAATACTACATAAGTTATGAGTAGTTAGAAACCCAAAATAAGTAAAGGGGCTTGATAAACCTGATTTGGTCTCAAAAAATAGTGCTTCTCAGGTTCTTCATGGGATAAGTCTTCTCTAAAATCCAAGGGTCAAAAGCCAAAAGAAAGAGGACCATTTACATAATTATGAAGGGCACTTTTCAGAAGAAGAGCCCACTAAGAAATTTCTTAGGGGCACTTGGAAAAACCCAAAGGGTCCTTTTCACAAAGCTGAGGGGACACACAAAAGTTCTGAAAGACACTTTTTGAGAATCCTGAAGGGTATCTACATAAAGGTTCATCATGGAAAGTCTGAAAGAAAAGAGAGGCCATGACAAAATGTTTAAAGGAATTCCTTCAGATAAATTGTCCAAAAGAATTCCTTTGAAATATATTCCAAGAGAATATAGATGAGGACTTGAATTCCTACAGATAATTTGTCTGTAGGAAAGTGGAAAATGTCTGAGGCAAAATAGACCAAGGAAAGTAGAAAGGCCCAAGAACATCAAGGTCAATGGTCAATGAATCCAAAGGGCCAATCAGTCAAGGACAAGTGGCACAAGTGCATCCAACAAGCTCAATAGATCAACATACAACAAGGACTTCTCCTTTTGACTCTAGCATGTAAGTGGTTAAACAAAGATTGGATGCATCCAAGTAAAGTAATGAACATGCAAGGACCAATTGGGATAGTCAAAGTTGAAATAAAAAACATGCTAAACTTTAATGCAAATATCAAAACACTTGAACTTAGTAGGGATATGCAACTACCATCAATATGGATTACTCAGTTTTGAAGATGAAGACTTGAATGTGTGAAGGGCTCAAGGAGATTTTACGGTGTTCTTGGGCGGTCCATTCCATGGTCAAAGCAGTCGTAATAGTAGTGGCTCCGATCATCAATGACTTCTTCTCCCCTTTTTCCTTTCTCCCATATAAGTCCCTCTTCTCTCTTCTCCCCTTCTTCTATATTTACGGACTTTCAAGCCATTGTAAAGGGTTCTCAAATTTTTAGATTTTATTTTATCTTTCTGGGAGATGGGACATTCTTTGAGATATTACAAAATATGCTTAGCTTGATTAGGTTCGACCCTATCAAACACTTATATGAACTTCCTCTTGATGAAATTAAAGGACTTTCTTTGCCTATCTCTCACCTTGGATTCATATCTGTTATGTTATGCACTATGGTAATGTATGAAAGAGAATCTTCCTTATCCATGGTCTTCTTTTTTGGCCTTATTTAGGGTGTTTTCAACACTATTCATAGGTCTGGTTTAGTGTTATTTCTACCATTGATGTGAGCTTTTAGTGAGTCATAAAACTCCTCTTTGTTTGCATTCATTACTTCTCAAACCTTCTCCATGAAATATTAATGCAACTAGCTCGATCTTGAGATTGTGCAAGTCGGTATTGTCCTCTAAAAAATTAGTGTGGGTTCAAACTGGTGAGATTTTCCTATTTAGATTTGGAGCATCACCTGGTTAACTTCCTTAGGATCCCTTATTCTCTTTCTAACCATTTTCCCTATGAATCATTAGTTTGTCTTTTACTTTAATTAAGAATCAAAGAGGAACTGACCTACTTCAAAGGTCTAACCTCGCTATAGGATACCCACAGCTTGAGGTTGTTCCCATGCTTGTAGCTGGAAGTGAGAGAGCCTGAAAAACTCTCCCACAAAGGGTGAAATTCCATGATAAAATAGGTATTACAGTGACCGAGATATGTAATATTAGACACATTGACTGGGATGATCATGTGTCTAAAATATTTTTGGCTTACCAGACCACTTACAAGCATTGAAACAAGAACACACCTTTCAATCTTGTGTTTGGTATTGAACCAGTTCTTTTAGTGTAATTCCTTGTTCCTTGTCATTGCATTGCACGTGTAAGATGATTGGATGGTAAAGCATCCTTGAAAGCATGCCTTGATGATTTATTATAGTTGGATGAAACTCCAATTCTTGCATAATGGATTCAGTGAGTGGGTAAACACAAATAAAAAGCATGGCATGATCACCATCTAAAGAACAAGACTTTTGCTCTTATAATGCACATATTAATACATGATGTTCCTATGCCACTCTAGAAAGCTTCATGTACACTGGGATGGCCCTTTCATCATTCATAGTATTCATCCCACCAACACATGCAAATTAAAGTGTTTAGATGGCTAATTTATTCCTAGTCATTTCAATGTTAGTTAGTTGTGATCATACTTCTCTAAATAATCTTTTCTTTTTGAACTAGTAAGGCATATGCCATTAGATTAGGATTTACTTTGTTTTCAATAAAGTGTGGTACTAGTTGTGCACCCTTGAGTAGTTGTATAATCAACACATGGATTTTTTACTTGTGTATATTATCATGGAGGACCAGGGATAAATTTTAGTGTGGGGTAAGGGTGTTACATCTATAAAATACCAGGATATGGTCCATATGAATGCACATGAGAGAAAAGGCATGCAAGTGGAAATGCATAATGATAAAAAGGTACTCAAGAGGTGGTGTATAACCACACGCTGTGATCATAGGAATCCATAGAGGGGAAGTTAGTAGCGTGTTAGTAAGATAAAGTCAAATCCAAATAAACACATTGAATCCTTACACCTCAAGCCTAGACACTAGGGAGAGCTTAGGTAACAAAAACTAAATGAAAACACAATAAAAACATAAAAGACAAAAAATATTTTACCTTCCTTGGGGGATCCAAATGCTCTGTCGAGTGGCTTGCTTGGCTTGTGCATCAAGGAATCTTTGGCAAATGAAGCTTGTTGGTTCCTTCTTTCCTTGGCACCTTAGCTTGGTTGTTGTTGCTTGGCTTGTATGAGGCTTATGGAGCAAATCATGCATAAAAACTCTACAATATCCAAGCTTAGAAATGAATGGGTATGACCTTGTATTTATAGCTTTACGAATTAACTCTCACCCAAGGTCAGTTAAGGTTGAGTTGAGTTAAAAGTTCTCCTGCAATTATGACTTTTAGTTACTAGAGATAGTTCTCAACTTAGACATGTTAGGATATTTTGGGATATTTTGACAACTCATAAAGATAATGATGAAAGGCTATGATATTTTAATTTTTGGAATTTATTTTTTTAAATATTCATTAATTTCAAATGGATAATTCAACAAGACATTTAATCTTATTTAATTTATTTAACTAATTTTGATTAGCCTGTTAGCTCTTTCAAGATTTAATTAAGTGTGCAAGTGCCCCGATTAATAGATCCCTAGGCCAAATTGATAGTTACGATGCCGTAAGGTGATTGGGGATGAATCTGTGAGAGGTTATTGTTGCATACATGATATTACCCCAAATAGGGATTCCTCACTATGATTCTGAGCTTTGATGAATGACACATGACCAAATTTATAATGTTAAGTGATTCCTAGGCTTAATTTGCAATGTTTGGTATGAATTAATATGAAGTCTAATCGAAGCTAGTTGTGGTCAGAATTGGATGTATATAGTTTGCCTCTATTTAAGAAGGCATTGTAAGTTATAGGCACAATAACATCTTCTCAAAGAATGAAATAGACTATTAATAATGAAAGAAGATAATGATTGAATAAGAATCTCCAAATGATTTTTGGGAAGCCTATAATGATGTGCCCTCGAGGGAGTGGCCAACACATATGATTGATGGATGGTCCCTAAAAAATAAGAAAGAAGAAGAATGAAATTAACCCATGAGTGAGATTAATCCAATTGAGGTAATGCTTATGTGTATTGATTTAAAAATAAGTACTAATTTGCCCACAGGTGGTTATAATTAATAACAAAGGTTGAGACACTGGTTTGACCAAAAGCAGTTATAATCAGTGGTAATAACATATGCCCTAATTAGGGTTGATGAATTGAAATAATGATTTGCCCATAAGTGGTTATAATCATTAAGGTGAACTATCATAAATAATGATATTTGATTGTACCCCGATAGGGTAGATTGGCAAGCATAACTTAAGGATATAATATAT
Organism: Torreya grandis; assembly: GCA_037957365.1. Taxonomy (NCBI): domain Eukaryota; kingdom Viridiplantae; phylum Streptophyta; class Pinopsida; order Cupressales; family Taxaceae; genus Torreya; species Torreya grandis. The sequence continues at coordinate 2,458,426 of JARHVA010000581.1, read as the reverse complement.
TGCATCGATTAAAGATGAGTAGGCATAAACGTAGATGCAATGGTCTAATGACTAAAGAAGCCACAAAAAAGCAAGCATATGAGGATGAAAAAAGTGATCAAAGAGATGATTGGAAGAATAAAAATTGATCAATGTGAATGATTCAGTTGTACCTACTAATGTGGAGATGCTCATCTTTATTAACATTGATACAAACAAAATGGTCAATGGGTTGACTTGATCAAGGAGGGTGGGAGGATTTACCAAGGTTACCAAGGAGAAGTTTCAGTAGCTCCATTACTTGTAAGACTTCCTGAGTTAATTTTTTTTGTAGCACGTGATGGTACACATTATGATATAAAACACCACGATAACTTGGCCAAAATATGCATAAGGACTGACTCTTGATCTAATAAACAATTGAAAACAATGCCCCAATGATAAAAACCATGATGACATTGTTGACATATGAATATAGATAGACTCAAAAATAATGTGCAAAGAATCACCCAATGAATGCACATAAATTGAGTCAAGACATAACAATGAAAGCAAACAAACATGTAAACACACAAACAAACAATTAAGCGAATAAACACATAGAAAGCTCGAAAGTAAAAACAATAGAAAATTATCTTATCATCAACCAAATCGATATCTACGCATGAATGCTCAATGGAATGATAAATAGGTGGTACCTCCAAACTAGGATTTAAACAAAGGGGAGGCCACACCCCTAATGGCAGTGGAATGGGTTAGAACAAATAATGGATTTTCCCTAGTAGGGTGGATTGGTAATGATTGACTAGGTTTAAACATGACAAATGTTTTTGGGTTTTGAAAATTTTGAATGTTTTTAGAATTTTTGGGGTATCTTAATGTTGTCTTCTAGACTTACACCCTTGTGAAGGTAGTTTTAGGCCTTCATAGTCTGAAGTAACATGGAGAAAATCCTAGGTTGTGGGATTCCTGATAGGTGGATTGAATCTCTATCTTCTAAAGGCCAGCTCCCCTTGATGTATCAATTATGATCCCTACTCTACGCTACTAGTTTGTAAGGGAAAAGAGAAGAAGGTGAACTAAAAGAAAAACCTATCTAACTGGGGTGATACACCAAAATGTGACCTCCACTTGTGTTTTATGAACTACAAAGATGAATGAGAACATAAACCTAACTACACTTCTCAAATGACAACCTCCAAACATCGATGTTTCACACAGAGGCTCAGGCTTGATTCATGATTCATGGCACTTGTTCAATAGGTCTTTCTAAAACACTAAAGAAATTTTTCACTTTCTAGACATACAAGATGATTTAAGCACACTATGCAACCTGTAGGGATGAGATAACACCTGTAACTAGGTAAATAGGAAAGAACAAGATAAGAGGAAGTATAAACTGTCATTGTCATTTATCAACAAACCATGAAAATACACTAAACCATGTTTTGAGGAGGTTTGAATTCTATCTTATTATCAAAAGAGGCAAGTACAAATGTTTTTTTAGCATGGTCCTTCCAAAACTCAGGTTAAGGATCCATTTAAATGCCAAAAAATGGCTTACATATAGAGAATATGAGAGAAGAGAGAGAAAGAGATAAGAGCCCCAAAACTAGGAAAATGTCCTTTCAATTAGCTCCTCTAAAATGGTACATAAAATTTATATTATTCCTTTTCCTTCTCCTTGGGAAATATGGCATAGCATTTCGTGGTTGATTAATTTGAAAAGCTTGAAAAAGTCTTTCTCCTTTATTGATGGTGTTTGACTAACATAGGTGCTTTGGTTCTTGCATAAACTCACTATATTCTTAGAGAAGAAGTCTTCAACCTTAAAATTAGGTCTTGATGCATGGAGTAAGTATTATTTTAACCCATAAAATATTGCTTGTTGTTGTTCTAACTTTATTAGATTCTTAAAGACTTTTCAAGCCAAGTTGACTTATTCCTTGAAGCTTGATGTAGGAAGGAGGAAAGAAGCTTTCCTTGGAGTTTAGACCTTTCCAAAATCTTGAAACTTTCATAAAATTTCAACTATAACTCAGTCTAACTCTTTATGTGGTGTACCATTCCATTTATTATCTTTGATAAGGTTTTTAACAACCATTATGCATTGATTTAATCTTTGGCTCCTTGAAATGCTCATTTTCTACTTAGGCATATAATCCTTTAGATAAAGTTTTTAAAGTTTGCCTCAATTTTGCATATACCCTCTATGGATGACTTCTAAAGAGAATTTCAGACCTGAGACAAGGCAATTTGATTCATCAAACACTCTGTAAGACCTGGAACAACACCAAAACCATGCATTTCCCATGAATTTATTGTAGCCTTTTTTTATACAAATATCATTGTCTAGGATAATATAGAATTGATGATGAGAAAATAATAAATTTTACAGGTACCTTCTATCCTCCTATAGCTCCACACAAAATTTGGTGGTCACACTCCAAGTGTAGATACCTTTTCTAGCCCATTCTTAAGTCAAATTAGGTTTAATTATCCCTCCTATGCCTAGAAAGTGAAATCTTGTTGCTGGGAGCTCACACATGTGTGACACCTCCAAAAAAAAATTGATTCAATTTTTTCATTCTTTCACCATGCTTTGGAATGCTTAGTATACCTTGGAAGTGGAAATGAACCCCTTTTGGGCATTAGGCCAATACTAGACCTAATGGGCTTTGACTTCAAATGGTCACTCACCAATACTTCTGAGTTGTTTCTCATGTTTCTTGGGCTTCATTATTTTTTCTTCAAGATAAATTCACCTTAATACACCATCCCAAGGTGTCACATGGTGTTTCCAAGACCACCAACACTCCTTTTTATCATTCTCTCACCATTGCTTGCATTCTTATTTGCTTGAAAGTTCCCTACCTCTGAGACAAAATAGAAGATATTTTCCCTATTTTTCTTATAATTTTGAAGTTATTAGGGGTTATTTTAGGTCATTAAGACCACATGTACCAAATTTTGGCGGTAGATGACCCATCTATCACCTCCAACCATCACAAAATCTCATGCAAACTTATAGAATGTTGATTGTGTACAAAGTTTACAAACATGACTATAAGTTGTGTATATAGAAATCCTATTTTCCCTATTATATATAATTATTACCATGAGGTATATAATTAATAATCATTGGGGAGATATTCAATCATATTCATCATCCAACCCTTCTAAACTCCACAAGGCATGAATTTTCCTTGACATGGTTGACAATCAATTGTGACTGAGTTGTTGGCTCAAGGAATGGCATACCTATAGGTGTGAACTATAGGATTAGGTATATTGTATTAATTTTTATCTTCATTTGAGTCTTTTTTATTCACTTCCAACTCAAACTTAATTGCTTTTCTCAAAGGCTTATGATAAGACCACAATTGCATGCTAGTCCACTGTCGGGTAATAATTAATTATTGATTGGCTATTCTTGGAGAACAAGAGATATTATTGATTGAATTTCACTCTGTGAAACATATGAAACTTACCATTGAACCATATTGACATATTTTAATCAACTCAAATATAACTCACCTGGCATATATGTCCTCTTAGAGCAAGCTAATTGAGTTTTGCATAAAACCATGTGTTCCCTCTACCTTGCTTGCAGACTATGTTGATGATGGGTTATAAGTAGCACAAATTGATTTGGATACTCCACATTTGATTGTGAATAGATCCATTGGGTAATGATAATCATGTGTTGACATATTCTCATCACCTTTGGCCTCTAGATTACTTCAATACTCTGCTTGCTTTCATTAACAAGACTATCTTGGTAACTAAGTTGTAGGTGTTCTTGTTGACCATATTAAACATGCATGAACAATAAAAAATAACTCCCTTATAGTGCTGATACCTTATCATTTATTCTCTTCAATCCTCACAAGCCATCATGACTCTAACTCTTACAAAGCTCCTTCTCAACAACACACAATCATATAGGATTGTGAGACAACAACTTTTGTGATGAACCCCTATCACACTTTTATCATCTTCATGATATCCAAACATAGAAAAAACAACATATGACATGAACAACCATGACCTAAAGGTCATCTTGATGCACAAAGGACTCTAGAACATCTCATGGAGCTCTTCAAAAAATAATTCTTCAAACACTGTCCACACATAGTCAATACCTTGATTAAAAAACTCAAAACTTCTTATCAATATCAAACCAAAAAACATTTTTATGGATTTCAATACGTCAAAATATCATCTCATGACCTTATGAGGTCACCATGACATTAAAATAACACTCAACATAATGAAACAACTCCAATGGAGTGCTATAACAACCTCCTTCATGCAAGTTCACTTAAAAACATGATGCTACAGGAATCACTCACCTTTAGAACACTATGAACTCCTTCATGGATTATAAAACATTTAAAAAATACCTATTATGACCATATGATCTCATGAAGACATCACTTAAACCATTAAACATCATTGAAATACCCTCAAGAGCACTCTATAATAACTTCTTCAAGTTCAACTAGAAACATGTCATGTTATAGGAAAATGATCATCTTCAAGACATATTAAACACTCTCAAAGCACAAATAGCATGTCAAATCACTCTTGAATCAATACTTGGCCTTGTAAATTATCAACAACATCTCTTTCCTCCAAAGGCATTAGTCTTAAAGACTAGTCAACAAATCTTCACACCTTTATTTAAATTTGGCTTCTTAGACACCACTCAAAAACTCAATCATGTAACAAAAAAATGACAAAAACTTTAGGAAATTATCACTCAATCCATATTATCACTCACTAATATATATTGGTGATAGAAGAGTCATCTACCTTATGAAACACCCACCTTATGGTTTATAAACACTAAACCCTCATATCATTATCTTGCCTATCTTGAGTTTATTAATCAACTCTAAGCTTAAAATGATCACTAACAGAGCACCTTCAGGAGCTTTATGACCTTGAGGTCATCTCCAAACACTTTGAGAAAACAAAAATAGTGTCTAAGAACACCACTCAACACACCAAGATACCCTTGTCTACCATTATCAATACTTTCAAACTCAGTCAACTTACATGATGATTTCTTACATAAACACATACTTACATATCACTTTCAATGCATAAAATCAAGGCTATGATGAGTCAACATCATGATCCAATACTTAAATTACCATTCCAATAACTTTAGACATGTTCTTGTTCACTTTTAGTTTACCTGGGTTCACTATCAATAACACATATTACACAAGTCAACTTTGGACTACAATAACTACACTTTTATGGCCTTTCAAAACACCAAACCACTTTGGGGATGATCTTCATGAAATGTACTCCAAATTTTCTTCTTTCACCAATCTAATCCAATCACTAGAATGACTTCTACAAGCCAAACTATACCCTTGGGTCCTTATCCTGCATACACAGTCATTTGAAATTGCCTTCCAACGGTTATATTATTTGAATCCAAATGACTATTTCCCATAGCTTTAATTTGATGGCCTCTAGCACATCCTACACTACTAGATCATCTTTGAAGGCTTAAACTTGAGATAGGAAACACATAAAGACACCAAACTTGTAGGAGACCTTCATGGCACAAAATACATCATCTCCATGTGACCCTTTGCCTTTGGTTGACTTCTTAAGTACACTTATTAAATGCATAACCAAACTAACTTGTTCATACTTATATGACATGCTATGATGGTCTGGCTTCTCTAGGCTTGTGCTAGTAATCCTTCTCTCTCCAAGAGGACACTAGGAGTCATTGGAACTTCACCAAGACATATATGAATGCCTCAAAACAACCTTTATCACCTCAATGACCTGTAAACCTACTTTGCACACTCTAAACCATCAATCTGATCACTTTATCAGTAATGCACTATGATTCATGACCAAGCTTGACATCAATGACAACATTGAAATTCCAGGACATTTCTCAATAATAACTATTACCAATACCTTTTTCACACTTCTAAACAAAGGTAAATCCCTTTACCTTGATTCAAAGCTCTCCAAAGTCCCTCCATATCTGTCTCAAAGCTTTGCCTATGAATAAACAACATTCAATGCTCCACATCTTTAAGACAACCTATGAACATTCTTATCAAAACATAGAGGGTAAACCTCTCTCTCATGGAGGAATTATACCATCATGTTGAGGTCTTGCTATTAATGGCATCTTTTCATCACCTTGAATTCATGAACATTGAAATCAAGCTCAATAAATGCTTTTATACCTTCTTGAAGAGATACACTCAAAATGGAAACTTATGAACCCTTAATTGGATTAATAAGGTGTGTAATGAATTAAATAATCCATCGATAACCTCTAAAGATTATAAAATATACTGAACAACTCATATTTTGCTTTAAAACTAACTGAAGGGACCATTCAAAATGATGGAGAAAGAAACGTGGTTTTATGCTATAAATACTTTCTTGTAAAGAGTTATCAGATGAGACCAAGATGAAAAGTAGACTAATTACCCCTATAATTATCCCTCAAAACCATTTATCTTGATTTTTTTCTGAGCTTGAGAAACATACCCAAGAATAGACCCCTCTCAAATACATAGGCTATAGTGACTTGTTGCCACTCTTAGTGATTGTTCATAAATATGAGGCCACCAATCCATGAAACAATGCCACTAGTTTAAATCTTACTCATACCCCTAACAATGGAATTTTTTTTAGATCCTAACTCTCTCTCCTCTTTCCATACCAAGCATTTGAAACTTGTCCTTTTAAGGTTACCAAGAAGGTCAATATTAGAGCAAAGTTGGTTCTTGCCATTTTTTCACCTAAAACTTACTCCAAATAAATTATATCACTCTTTTAGTAATAAGTTAAGCCTATAAGATTCTTTTATCAGAAAAATCCTCTAAAAACCAAGATGAATGCCTCAAAAAGGCTTATTTTTGAACTAAAAATGCTATATTCACCAACGAGATTTGATTGAAATGATATAAAATGTGTTCCTAAGTATTTCACATGTTTTATGAGGTGAATCAAGATGGAATTAAGATTATTTTTGATCAGATACTATCAAAACCTTACAAAACCTTTTCTGGAGGTCACAAAATGGTCTAAATTGCATAGAAACGAGTCATGAATTTAGTCCAAAATGTGATCAACCTAATTATACATATGCTAGGCATATAATGAAATTAAAACATGCTATGAAACTCATTATGACACTTATTAATCTTCTTACCACTAAAAATAGCTTGAAAAGGCCAATAAATGACTAGATAAACACAAGACAAATGAAGAACAAGACCTCAACTCACCTAAACAACATTAAGACCTACTAATCATGGATTATAATGATCATTTTAAATAATTTTCAAGAGTAAACTACTTACTCACAAGATAAACTGACATGATATGCAAAGTTTCAAATCATTGGGGTGACATTTTGACTTGTGAAGTCAAAATTGTCAACACTTAACTTGTTAGAGATTGATAACATACCACTCACAAAACAGTGAGAGCATGGCTTAAGTTACTCATAAAATGATGAAAATGTATGTAAAATGGGGATTGAGTTAAACTCAATATGAATCTAACACAACCTACATGGTCCCATTAGAACCTTAAGTCACAATAGTTCTACCCACACAAAAGGTGGGGAGATCCAACCAAGTAGCAACATTCAAAAATTGAGGCAAATGACAAGGAAAATGAGAATAGTAATGGAAAGATGATGCAACAATGTATAGTAAAGGTGTTGTTCTTAATTTGCCTATAGGTGGTTATAATTAGGAAACAATGGCATAGGTTTGTGCTACTAATTTCCCCGTAGATGGTTATAATTAATAACACAAGGTGGGATACTGATTTGCCCATAAGTGATTATAATCAATGGCACAAACCAAATTTAAATGAAAGATAAATTTCCAGATCCACTATTACACTACTTTCATAAACTATCATTTAAACACATAATTTTGAAATTATTAATACTAGATCAAAATCCCCTCGTAGAAGGTGCAAGAAGAACCAAAGGAACTAAGATCAAAAGGGTTAGGTAGGGTAGCTAAAAATAGACTTTAGTCAATAGTAAAGGCATGGTATAATGACATATGATATAGAACTTGGATATAATGGTAATAGAGGTACCCCCAAGTGATGAGGTAAATGGCCGGGTAAGAAACAACAACAAGAGGAATGGTAAATGAAAATGATAAGGTAAATGGCAAAGTGAAAAGGTAAGGTAAATGTTTCTGGCAAGGTAAATGTTTCTATTTTTCTTGTTGAATTGGAGATGCACATCCTAATTAGCATATGATATAACTAGAATAATCAATCATGTAAATTTCTAGCCCACATCTATTCTAAATAGTTGTTCTATCAATAACCTTCTATAGATTTGGACTTCAAAAATGTTATTGTGATCTTCATTGGTATTTATATCTATTTCCTCCAAACTTTGAGATGAGATATCTTCATAGCCTTTATAAAAGAAAGTACTTCTAGGAATGGTAAATATGAATAAATATTGGCTAATAACTTTGATTTGATAATGTAGAGGTGGGTGATAATGGATAAATGGATTGTAATGGAATGTGTAATGATTGGTCAATAAATGAAGATTTATTTTTTTAGGCACACATAATGTTGTTGATTCTAGATTTGACATAATTTTGGTTGTGGTGGGGATGAAGACTTTTGAATATGCTCTCAATAGGACCATCATGTTTTTTTGGTGTTTAAGTTTGAGATTAGCTACCATCTAATTATGCTATAGATTGAAAGCTACATTGATGTCATTTTGAATAATGTCTTCATCAAATAGTGAATAATTATTGTGCTCAGCTATTGGTGCCTTGATGAGGTTTTCACTAATGAAGTTGTCTTTATTGTCTCATAGTGCCTCTGAGAAGGTTTCACTAAACTTTGATTGTCTTCTAGCACCTTAAATAAGGTTTCACTAGAAGATGTTGAATTTGGACTTTGATTATTCCCTAGCACCTCCTAAAAGGTTTCACTAAGAGATTATTCTTCTTCTACATGAATGTGGTCTTGGTCCCCTTGATATTATTCAACTAATATATCACCATAGATGTAGTTCAATAAGGTGTGATTTTGTTAGTCCCAATCAACACTTGTGGGAGGTGTAATGTCAATATAATGGCTATGTTAGGTGGTGGTAATGGCATGTGGAATTGTAATGGAATGGAAAGAGGTAGCATAATCCTCATAGAAGATACTAGGAAAACTTATGTCGAAGCTAAATTAATCATCCTAAAAAACTATGAAAGGTCATAAATATATTCAAATTGATCTGTAAAGAACACGTAACCATTATTGTAACAACCATGAATGTATTCTAATTCTGAAGCTAAATCTGACTCAAGAGACTCTTAATTCGATGTTGAGACTGATTTGATTTCGCTTCTGATGTTAGTTAAAGAATAAAACCTAACTTTAATTCTGATTCTTCCTCAATTGTGGATGCTGCTATAATGATGTCTTGTTGAATGTTTGGTATTAGACAAGTAATGGCCTATGATGGCATAATGGAAACTTTAAAAATAGGCTCAACTAAGAAGGATTTCATAGAGACTTGCTTGTCAAAGTGAAAATCCTCAATGATGGGAAAAAGGTTAGGAGAAAACTCCATAGAGACTGGCTTATCAAAGGAAGGCTGTTTAAAAACAAGATAATGGTCAAGACAATGATTTTCCCAAAGGTGGTTATAATTATTAAGAAGTGACTCAATAAGGACTGACTTGTCAAAGTGAAACTCTTCAACAATGAACATAGTATCAAAAGGTGATTTATCATAGGTTGACTCATCATAAATAGGTGGACCAACAAAAACATCTTAGATTGATTTGTTTTCTTGGCCTTGGTTTATAATTAGTTGTAAAATACCAGTTTTGAATATATTTTGGTCTTCAAATGATTGGATCAATTAGAGAGGTAATGATTGGCTCAGTTATGGCTTAATGATTGACATGGGTTTTCTAAAGTGGGAGACAGTTGACAGTGAAGGAAGGAAGGTTGGTGGTTGGATAATATAGGCTTATCTACGATGGGCTTAATAAAGGCCGATTCTCAGCCTAAGAAAGTAACTATGACCCGTCTAGTCATGATTGCATAACTTTGTTGAGATAATGAGCTACCATACTTGGAAGGGTATGGAATTATAATGGTAGCACATTATGAAGCTTGGTTGCTATCATGAGCCAAAGGATGAGGGCCTGGTATATAAATAGTAGGGCACTATAAAGCTTGGTTGCTTGCACAAGCCAAAGAATGAGGTCCTAATATAAAAATGATAGGGCATTGTAAAGCTTGGTTTCTTGCATAAGCCAAAATATGAGGTCTTGGTATAGAAATGATAGGGTATTGTAAAGGTTGGTTGCTTACACAAGCTAAAAGATGATGTCCTGGTATAAAAATTGTAGGGCATTGTGAAGCTTGGTTGCTTGTACAAGCTAAAGAATGAGGTCTTGGTATAGAAATGGTAGGGCATTGTGAAGCTTGGTTGCTCTCACAAGCTAAAAGATGAGGTCTTGATATAAAAATCGTAGGGCATTACGAATCTTGGTTGCTCACTCAAGATAAAGGATGAAGTCCTAGTATGGTAATATTTGGATGTTATGGAGCTTAGTGGCTCACATAATTTGAAGTAGGATTAATGGTATAGGTGGGGAATCAAGTGTCATGAGTGGTGAAAGGGTGAACATCATACATTAACCAACCCGACGAAGGTATCACCACATACTACTCTTGAGAATCTTGGCTTTGCTCCCCATATTAAGTATTGTAAGGAGGATAAGGATCCATCTCTCAAACTATTTATTCATCGTAGGGGTCTTGATCAAAGTCAATTTGTTCGACCATGTTATCATAATCTTGATTTTACATGGTTATATTATGAGTGCAATGAGACATATCCATATCAATGATGAACATTTCACAAAAGGCCTAGAGTTCTACAAACTCTTAAAAATAATGTCCAATAGAGAAATGGTACATACATAGTCTAACTTGGTCAAGAAGTAGAGCTGTATCTCCAAAATGGTTTGTGTGAAAACTTGGTATGAAACAATCTAACATCAAATGTCTCACATAAAAAGGTCAAGTGGATGAATAAAATTGAAATGCCAAACTTTATGTATAAAGTGTTCCAAACAAATCTAATCTAGAAAATAAAAGTTTCTAGGTCTTTTGAAGAAGGAACAAAAACTAGGCTCAAAATAGGCATGTGATAGGTCTTTTGGAAAAGGCATAAAATCTAGGCTCAATATAGGTATGTGCTATGTATTTTGGAAAACACATAAAAGCTAGGCCAAAATAAGTATGTGCTAGGTCTTTTGGAAAAGGCACAAAATCTAGACTTTAATCAAAACAAGGTATGAAATTTAATCTAACAAATCAAAAACACTTTGGCATAAACTAGGCACTTAGATTTAAACATGAACTTGGTCAATTTGTATAAGGCATGAAACTCTAGGCACATTTAAGATAGGTTATTCCCCCAAATCTAGGCACAAATAATAGTTTTTAAATTGAATAAAGAATTAATGTAAGTTACATAACCCAAAAGAGTAAGATCGATGTCTAAGCCAAAATGACATAAGACAGGTAAAAATCAATCAATGTTTAGATTTGAACTTGTCAAGGCTAATTTCAAACTCAATTTAGGAAAACTAGACTTATTTGAACAAACAACAAGCTAGAGAAGAATGGATAGGATAATGGTACTAGGCAAAGATCTCAAAAGGCACACATGGCTTAGATTTCAAAAATGGGAATTTGGCACTAGGAAAATAAGTCTTTGAAATGATTTGAGTAGCATAATGAAATTATCATGATCCAAAGATATGATCAATGGTTTGTTTCTAGACTCAAAGGCACAAAACTTAGGATGAATTGGGTAGTGTAACATTATTGTTATCAACCAAGTGACACACACACAAACAAGTTTATCTATAGACTAAGGCAAAGGTATAGTGTCAAATGGATAGTGTAATGCCTCCTCAAACAAAGGAGTGATGTATAAACTAGATTCATTTTAATGTGGGAAGACAAACAAATAGTTGTAGACTCAAAACTATGCAAGAAAGGATAAAATTACACAAACACCTAAGTGTAACATCCTAAATCCTAAAATTGACAAGGTTACATCGTAATGTCAAATTATGTCTATATACTTACTCTTGAGATATTTTTAATTGTTAATCTACAAATTAAAAGTCCATTAAAAGTAAGGTTTTTAAATCCCATCTTCTCTCAAGAGTTTGTATGGTGATATGGAACTTCGAGCTACTCACCCTGCATTAACAATATGTCTGTGATAAGTGGGGTTGTTCTAAACTATCAATTTTTACATGTTTCTAGATGGTCCCAAGTTTGGCTAACACTAGAGATGCAATCTCATCAATTAAGTTCATACCAAATAACTTACTATTTAAGAGTTTATTCCTTTGCATAATGATTCCATCCGTGTACTAGTTAGTGGAATCCCTTAGTCAGCCAGACCTGACTTAGGTTTTCATTATGTTCGTAGAGGCTAGCCACTCGACCCCCTAATAATCAAAGTATCCATGCCCTGATTTATATACCCCATTTTGAAGTGAGGTTGGTATGATGCTATGAGATGAAATCCTAGGTTAATGTACCCCTGGAGAACTTGTGAGGGAGAAGCGAGCTCTTGCTCACAAGCCAAAATGCATAAAAATAAAAGATAAGTGAAAAGACTTTAGGGTCATGTTTAGATCACCTAAACCATATGGATTTGAGAAGAGCCTTAACAATGTTCTTTTCATGCCTTTGAACAAGGCACAAATACAAAAAATTATTGATTTTGGTAATCTGAGTTCCCTAAAGGGGATAGGGGCAGAGCATACATGCATTAATCATTTTATGAAAATAAACAACTTTGAAATAACAAACATAAAACAAAAATACTCTTAAGAGTATGTAAGCTAAATGTGAGTGTTTATTTTAATGCACCACAACAAAATGTTAATGAAATTTTGGCTTCCTTGCCTTAGTTGAAAACTTGTAAAAATACTTTCACAAACAACTAAGCACAAAACATTTAATTTTTTTTAGGCATTAAATAAAATTTTCAAGACTTAACCATTTGCAAATTTGTGTCTTTTTCCAACTTAGGTCCTATAATTTTTAGAAGGTTTTGATATATATATATATATATATATATATATTGCTTTTGGATAATATTGAAAAATCAAAACCTAAAAAATCAAAATATTATAAATCTCTCAAATATGAAATACCTGCAAGTTAGAAAAAAATAACTTGCAAATTTAAAACAAAATTAGAAAACAACTAAAACAAAAATTAACAAATAAAAATGATAATTAGTAAAATAATGATATATTAAAAACTGTACGTTGTATTTTGACAAAATTTATAGAAAATGTAGATGACACAAATGTGTACCACATGTAAAAAATTCAACAAAAAATAGTTTATGGATTAAAAAATATGATTATTTTAACGACCATTTATTTAGAAAAATAAACAGTCACTAAAAGAATCATAACCTCTAAACTAAAAATTAGATTTCAATGAAATTTTAAGAGAATTAGGATGAATCTAGTAAGAATAATATGTCAAAAAATCAGAAAAAATAGTAAAGAGATTGAAAATTAGAGCTATTTTTACATCGTTTTTTAAGCAAGAAAATAGAAAATGAAAGTGATAGTCAATGTTTTGATCATAACTTCTAAACTATGCACTAGTTCTTCACAAAAAAAACTGGATGTTGTTCATAGGTTTAAGGTGAAACTCTATTAAAAAAATTAGATCAAAATAGTGAATAAAAAAATTTATTAGCTTTATATCAGTTGTTTTTAGTAGGAAAATAGAAAATCCTAACATAACATACTAAAAGCCATTATAACCGATTCATTATCTGTCCCACTGAGCATGCCATTTTTTGATAATGAAAATCCATAGATGGGGAGTTAGTATTATGTTAGTAAGATAAAATCAAATCCAAATAAACACATTGAATCCTAACACCTCTAGCCTAGACACTATGGAGAGCTTAGGTAATAAAAACTAGATAAAAGCACAACAAAAACATAAAAGACACAAAATCCTTTACCTTCCTTGGGGGATCCAAATGATTTTTTGTATGGCTTGCTCATCTTGTGAATCAAGAAATCTTTGGAAAATGAATCTTGTTGGCTCTTTCTCTCCTTGGCACCTTGGCTTGGTTGTTGTTGCTTGGCTTAAGATTTGGGCATAGTAACATTACTTGTATGAGGCTTATTGAGTAAATTATGCATAAAAACTCTACAATATCTAAGCTTAGAAATGAATGGGTATGGCCTTGTATTTATAGCTTTAGGTATTAACTCTCACCCAAGGTGAGTTAAGGTTGAGTTGAGTTAAAAGTTGTCATGTAATTATGACTTTCAATTACTTGTCATAGTTCTCAAATTAGAATGTTGAGTTGAGATTAACTCCAGTTGAGTTAAAATTTGTCATGCAATTATGAATTTTAGTTACTAGTCATAGTTCTCAACTTAGACATGTTGAGATATATTTGGATATTTTGACAACTCATAAAGATAATGATGAAAGGCTATGATATTTTGATTTTTGAAATTTCCTTGTTTAGATATTTATTAATTTCAAATGGACAATTCAATTAGGCATTTAATCTTGTTTAATTGATTTAATTGATTTTGATTAGCCTTTTAACTTTTTCAAGATTTAATTAAGTGTGCAAGTGCCCCACTTAATAGGTCCCTACACTAAATTGATAGTTATGATGTCATAAGGTGATTGGGGATGAATCCGTGAGAGGTTATTATTGCATATGAGATAGTACCCCACATAGGGATGCCTCAACACAATTTTGAGCTTTGATGAATGATGCACAACCAAAATTGAGATATTTAATGATTCCTAGGCTTAATTTACAATGTTTGGTAGGAATTAGTATGAAGTCCAATCGAATCCATTTGTGGCCATAATTAGTTGTCTATGCATGCTAATTAAGGTAAAGAATGATTCCCACCTTTGGAATGGAAAACATTCAAATTATTTTTATAGATATCTTGCACTTTGAAAAAAGTGCAGGAAGGGACATACAATTAATATAAAGAGAATAATGGTAATGGTAAGTGTGGAAAAAATTCATCATAGCAATACCATTATTTGTATTTCACTTTTTATTATTAATACAATTATAAACTTACAGAGTTAAAGGAACACATTTGAATTTATTGTAGAATGATTTCTAGACTTTTAGATGAGTGTAGAGCGAGTGATTCTGATTAATTTCAAGTCTTGCAGTGTGTATTAGCTAAAAAGAATAGATAGGGTCAGGAGAATTGTAAAGACATGTGGAATTTTTAGAGTTGTAGGCTGTAGAAGTCAATGTCTACCTTCTAAGGTGTTGAAGTAGGAGAGTTGAAGTAGTTACACAAGTAAATATGTTATCCTTTGAGAACATTAGATAGTCATGCCTCAACCTTCAGGCTCCATGAAGGGTAGTGCATCAAAAGAAAAAGGCTCAATGAAGTGAACCATTGCCTAAAATTCTAGAGGAATAAGAGTTGAGTATGGGTGGAGAGACAATATTGATCAGAGAAGAAGTACCTGAATAACTTGGAGCACATGTAAGAGATATATTAATAAAATGGTGTGTTAAGCAAAGAAGAAAGTTGTTGTGCCCCTCCACCACCTTTGATGATTGAACAGATGCAGTACCCAGAGGTGATACTATGCACTAAAAATTAGGTGTCTAATGTGTCGATCAATAATTTATTTGATTACAACCACTACCAACCTAGGAATGAAGTAGAGCTACAACATGACTATAGGGTAGAGCACTAAAACACCAGGAGTGAGCTGGTTTATGACTTGAAGATTTTCAATGCTTTGGGTGCTGCTAGCATCTTCCAACCTTTCAATACTTTAGAAAGTCAGTCGAAGCAGTGAAGTTTTTGATCTCATGGGTGCATGAGGATTATATCTATTTCATTGGGTGCTAGATGAGAATTATGGTAGAATGAATTAACAAAGTATCAAGGTTGCTATGCTTAGGTGTGGAACTTACATTTGATTTAGAAGAGTAGGATGAGATAGAGAAGATGGCCATGGCACTTGAGTATAAAAAAAAAGGTCATGCCATGCACATCATAAGTCTTCAAGATCTTGCCCTCAGAGTGGCTACACGGATCATAATAATAAATGTTAGAAGAGGAGATAGGTGAAAAGAGGTGGATATGGCCTACTTATATGTTGCATAATAAGTCATTGAGGGTTAAAGTATAATTAGGCATAATACATTGCTAGCAATATCATAGAGGATGTAGAAAAAGCCCACTGAGTACCCAACTAGAGGTTTGCATGGGGTGCATTTTTATTGTTGATGGTATTCAATGAGATTGGTGTACTCAACTACACCTCTAGAGAGCTAAAATGGGCATACCTGCTTGAGAATAAATCCCCCATAGATTGATACAAGATGTTCACCTTCCCTAGCCTAATCACTGCATTCGACATGGTATGATGGGATGAAAGAAGTCTTTGGGAATGAGTGGTGCATTCTAAAGGACTTACCTACATATGTTGGAGACCAAGCCAAGTTTGTTTTTAAGTAACACTTATCCCTTGCATGCATCCATATGGCTCCTTATAAAGATTTATTTGTATAGCTTAAGTTACCATATGCTTTTATGATGTGGTACTTGTTGATGCAGGTGGATTGCACCCTTGATAGGAGGCTGAGCTCCTGCCTTCCACGCACAACAATGGAAACTCCCCTCTTGCCTATGGGCCTGGCAAAACAAGGGGGAGAGTCTCTAGATTTGGGCTAGCTCCCTTTGATGTATCTCTGAGGTCCTAGATTTCCTATTGCTAACAATGGGGGGGGGTGAAAAGGGAGAAGGATGCTGAAAAATAGAACCTAAACTAAAAGGTGATACACCAAAAAAGTTGATCTACTTAGCTTGAACCTACACTTTTCACCAAGGACAAGCTAACATACACTTCATTTGATACAAGAAATTATTTTGTATCAGTGGGCTAGGGGTCTATGGATATACAGGGAGGAAGAACTACCAAAGGCATTCCAAGACACACTTTGGCAGCCTGTTTACAAGCACCTATACTCTGCTAGGGACACTTCTGGCTAACCTACAAAAGGAAAACTCACAATGCACTAGACATGCTGGAATCATTCTATGAAAGCATAAAAGAAAATGACTTCACATAGAATAAAGACATAGACACATATGAAAGTGCAAGCTCAAAATGGAGGTAAAAATTACTGTCTTGATTCAAGGTAAAATTTGGCAGAGCTCTGCCTTACAAGTCAAGAGATATTTGGGCAGAGCTTTGCCTTACAGGCTAAGAGATCCTGGTTCAAAAGAGAAGTTTTAAAATATACATAGAGAGAAGAAGTAAAGGTGCCCCTTTTATAAAAAACTTTGGTACCTTTTTTACAAGTTGGCCCATGTGCGTTGAGTGCATCGAGAAGAGGAAGTCGTTGAAAGAGAAAACTGTGTTGGCTGTCAGTCTTGACTTTGGTGTTCAAACATTAATGTGAAAGCATGAGTTGAGCCTCTTTTTCTGCAAATAAGACTACTCCTTCTAGATATTCATGTGGTTTGTCTGCTCATAAATGTAAATTGGAGAAAATAGGGCTCGCCATTCACTATTTATGCCCCTTGATGAGCACTTGGCAGGCACTGTTCCAACTGCAGGAATAACTCACCTCCCATTTGCCACCTAGGCCATTTTGTCTGTCTTTGTGCTTTGTCTCTTCTTGGATTTGTCTTTTCTAGCTCCTTCGGTCCTATCTTCCCAGCCTTGCTAGCTCCTTGGGCTCTTCTCTCAGTGGTTCTTCCTTTTGGCCTTAAGGCCTTTGAATGCATTTAGGTCCACGCTCCAACCTTTAAAGATCAATGGCTAGTTTATGGTGCTTAATATTGATGTCTATAGGCCCATCACCCTCCTTGGCAATTCCTTCAGCTTTTTTCCTTTGCTTCAGCCTTTTGAGAAAGGTTCCTTTGGTAGCCGAGAGTCCCCCGCAAGGGCACCTACCCTTCGGGGTCCTTCGACGGCCTTGCTCCTCAAATCCTTTAGACAAAATGTCGGAAGGAATTCCTTCGAACATTTTGTCTGAAGGATTTTTTCTTGTCTTTCCCACTTATTCCTTTTTTCTGTTGGCTTTTCTTTCGGCCATTCTTCTCACAGGCAAAATGTCCACAAGAATTATTTCGATAACTTTGACCTTCGGACTCCTTTATGTTTTTTTCCCGTGGCTCTTTCTCTAAATTTCTTCAAAATTTTTGTCTCAAGGAATTCCTTCAGACAAAAGATTGAAAGAAATCATTTCCTACCTTTGCCTTAGTCTTTTTATTGCCATGAGATTTTCTTCCAGAGAATTTCTTTGGACAAAATGCCTGAAGGAATTAAAAATTGTTGATGCAGGTAGATTGCACCCTTGACAAGAGGCTGAGCTCCTACCTTCCACGCGCAACAATGGAAACTCCCCTCTTGCCTGTGGGCCTGGCAAAACTGGGGGGAGAGTCTCTAGATAAGGGCTAGCTCCCTTTGATGTATCTCTGAGGTCCTAAATTTCCTACTGCTAATAATGAGGGGGGTGAAAAGGGATAAGGATGCTAAAAAATAGAACCTAAACTAAAAGGTGATACTGTTGGGGATCAACCAACAATGGATTACACTTGTGAAAGCAATAAACATGGAAATAAATCAGATAGATTCGTAACTAGAATGATAAATAGCACAGAACAAGAGATACAAGAAACTACCCTGAAAAATTGTATTAAAACTCTTTACAAAAGGAATACAATGAAGAAACTTCTTTCTTCCACACCTCTCTCAGATGCACACAAGATCTCTCACTAGATCTCTATTCCTCAAGAGCTGTCTCTCTCAAGTACAATCAAATCCAACAACCTGGATTGATGCAACTCAGTACTGTCCTTCAAACATTCACAATGTTCTACTCATACTCACCACTAAGCTAAGAAGATCTTTCCTACATATAGAATTAGGAAACTTGAGCATGCTCTTACAACAAACAGTTAAGCCTCTTGAACAAGGGCTCTAAAAATAATATTGCTAATAAAAGAGACGCGAGCTTAAGTCTACAACTCAAATTCATCATGCAAACACTCGCTTCTATCCTCGGAAATCGCTTTCTGGACACACAGGTAACCGACGTCGGTTCCTGCCTGTTCGCCTGTGACCGTCGCCGGCCGACCCACTGCCGACGTCGGTGCCTCTGCAACTACACCTGACTGACGTCGGTCGCTCCTGACCGACGCCGGTGTCTGTGTAGACCCGAACCTGTTTGAGTATGCTCCTTGGTGAAGTTTTTAGCTCCACACCCTAACAGATACACCAAAAATGTTGATCTACTTAGCTCGAACCTACAATTTTCACCAAGGACAAGCTAACATACACTTCATTTGATATGAGAAATTCTTCTATATCAGCGAGCTAGGGGTTCATGGATATACAGGGAAGAAGAACTACCAGAGGCATTCCAAGACACACTTTGGCAGCCTGTTCATAGGCACCTATACTCTATTAGGGACACTTCTAGCTAACCTATAAAAGGAAAACTCACAATGCACTAGACATGCTGGAATCATTATGTTAAAGCATAAAAGAAAATGACTTCACATAGAACAAAGGCATAGACACATACGAAAGTGCAAACTCAAAATGGAGGTAAAAAATGCTGTCTTGATTCAA
Organism: Torreya grandis; assembly: GCA_037957365.1. Taxonomy (NCBI): domain Eukaryota; kingdom Viridiplantae; phylum Streptophyta; class Pinopsida; order Cupressales; family Taxaceae; genus Torreya; species Torreya grandis. Next base: position 2,438,719 of record JARHVA010000581.1, on the reverse strand, counting down.
GGTAAAATCTGGCAGAGCTCTGCCTTACAAGCCAATAGATATTTGGGCAGAGCTTTGCCTTACAGGCTAAGAGATTTTTCCCTTCAAAATGAGAAGTTTTTACAATATATATGGAGAGAAGAAGTAAAGGTGCCCCTTTTGGAAAAGACTTTGGCACCTTTTTACAAGTTGGCCCATGTGTGTTGAGAGCATCGAGAAGAGAAAACATTGAAAGAGAGTGTTGTGTTGGCTGTTAGTCTTGACTTTGGCATCTAAACATTAATGTGAAAGCATGGGCCACACCTCTTTTCTTGCAAACAAGACTGCTCCTTCTAGATATTCACATGGTTTGTCTGCTCATAAATGTAAAGTGGAGAAAATAGGGCACACCATTTACTATTTACACTCCTTGATGACCACTTGGTGGGCACTATTTCAACTGTAGGAATAACTCACCTCCCCTTTGCCACCTGGGCCATTTTGTCCATTTTTGCACTTTGTCTCTTCCTGGCTTTGTCTTTTCTAGCTCTTTCAGCCCTTGGGGGATATCTCCTACTAATTATTTGTCTCTTTGGGCTCCCTTTTTGGTGGGTCGCTCAAGTATTTAAAGATCAACAACTATTTCATTACCGTAAAATTGATGTTCACACGCCTGTCACCATTTGAAAGCCAACAACTAGTCTATCACCCTAAATTTGACGTCTTTGGGCCCATCACCCTCCTTGGCAATTCCTTCAGCCTTTTTCATTTGCTTTGGATTTTTTCTTCCTTTCCTTTGGGCTTTTGAGAAAGCTCCTTTTGGTAGTCGAGAGTCCCCTGTAAGGGCACCTATCCTTCGAGGTCCTTCGGTGGCCTTGCTCCTCAAATCCTTTAGACAAAATATCTGAAGGATTTTTTCTTTTGTCTTTCTCACTTTTTCCCTTTTTTTTCAACTTTTTCCCCAGGTGAATCCCTTCAGATGAAATGTCTGAAGGAATTCCTTCAGGCATTTTGTCTGAAGAAATTCTTCATCTCTTGTCTTGAATAAATCTGAAGGAATTCCAACTTTTCTGCCTTGAACAATTTTTTTGAAGAAAAACTTACCTTTTCGGCCTTCTCCTTGATCCCTTTGCAAGTGTTCCCTACCTTCCGCAAGGGTACTTGGGTCTGGAACTACCCTTTGCAAGGGCTATTTGGCCTCTAAAATTGCCTTTCAGAAAATTTGCAAAGGTCCTTTTTGGTGGGTCGCTCAAGTATTTAAAGATCAATGATTATTTCATTGCCATAAAATTGACGTTCACATGCCCGTCGCCATTTGAAAGCCAATGGCTAGTCTATCGACCTAAATTTGATGTCTTCGAGCCCATCACCCTCCTTGGCAATTCCTTCAGCCTCTTTCCTTTGTTTCAGCTTTTTGCTTCCTTTCCTTCGGGATTTTGAGAAAGGTCCTTTTGGCAGTCGAGTGTCCCTTGCAAGGGCACCTACCCTTTGGGGTCCTTTAGTGACCTTGCTCCTCAAATCCTTCAGACATTTTATCTGAAGGATTTTTTCTTTTGTCTTTCCCACTTATTGCCTTTTTCGTCAGCTTTTTCCCCGAGTGAATTCCTTCAGATGAAATGTTTGACGGAATTCCTTCGGGCATTTTTTCTAAAGAAATTATTCATCTCTTGTCTTGAACAAATTTTAATGAATTCCAACTATTCTACCTTGAACAATTTTTTTGAAGAAAAACTTACCTTTTCGGCCTTCTCCTTGATCCCTTTGCAAGTGTTCCCTACCTTTCACAAGGGCACTTACATCCAGAACTGCCCTCCACAAGGGCTGTTTGGCCTTTAAAATTACCTTTCAAAAAAGTTGCAAAGGTCATTTTGTTACCTAAGTGTTGGGAACTTGTTTCTTGCTTGCAGAGTCTATAGAAATCTTTCTGCAGAGTCTATAAAAATCAGCCTGTAGAGTCCATAGAAATCAGCCTGCAGAGTCTATAGAAACCAGCCTACAGAGTCTATAGAACCAGCCTACAGAGTCCATAGAACTAGCCTATAGAGTCCGTAGAAACAATACTTGTGAAAAAATCAAATTTTGAATTGGCTCAGAACAACAGGGGAAGAAGGAGGACCGATTTTGGCCTACAGGACCAAAATGGTCAACAATACTTTATTAATACCATTAACCAAATACATGATGTGTAGCCTTTGAATATTACTGTTGAATAGATTGATTCAAAGACTCACACCCTTTGCCAAATATATGTATATCCCAAGAAGAAAGCCTATAGGGAAAAGATGGAGTTAGATAGAAATGACATAAAATCTCAACAAAATTTGGTAGAAAATTCCATTCATTCTTTATTCTATATGTTAAAACCTAAGAATAAATCTTTAAGTAGCACAAAGTGCAAAACAGAGAGACTCCCTCTAAAATTGGCATGAGAAAAGAAGCAAAAGTGCCCTAGGCACAATGCCAATACAAGAACTCAACCATAACCTTCAAAAAGGCAAAGGACTAACCGGGTACCATCAAAGAAGGATCCCCCAACTCATTAACCTAAAGTCCTAGAGCTAGCAACACATATCATTCCCATGGAATAGGAGATGGTGGTGCCTATCAATAGTGACATATAAGTATAGGTAGAGCTTCTGAGAGGGACACCATAAAGAGTCGTTACTAAAGAAGGGCATCAATCCTGACTTTAAAAAGACACCTTTGCCATCTCAATGTGAAGAGACTACCCTTGATGAGGCATATATGGAGATTGAAGATATACTTGGTGAAGAGAAGGATGGTTCTGAAGTAGGGTTAGGACTAAGTGGACTTGATATCAAGACTACTTACCAAGAGGAGGACATGGATATTGAGATACTTGATCAAGATCCCTTGAAGGGGAAGGAGCCAATTAATGACTACATTTTGAGAACAAAAAATTCATGCCTAATACCAAAAGGGGACACCTGACAAGCTGTTGCATATGTATTCTCATTTTACACAAGAGGATGCATCTGACCAAACCCAATGAGAGATCATCATTCCTTGATATGTATAATGAAGAATGCTAATTTGAGATACCTTTCGATAGTCTAGATCTAGAAGTGGTGGTGCTACCCAAAACCCTTTAGGTAGATCCATGCTAGCTTACCTCTATACAAGATAGTGCAACATTCTTGAAATTAAAATTTGAGGTCACAAGGTAGAATGCCTTCATAGAGTTTGATGCATGGTGGACCCAGAATAAACACACTAACATGGTGGTGATGTATAATAAAGAGGTCACCACCAAGACAAAGCTGGAGGAAGATCTAGCTGAGCTTAAGCACCAAATGGAGGTGAAAACAACTGCCAAGATTAAAATATTGAATATCTATAAGGTAATTTTGAGCCAAGAACCAACACTAGCAGATGGAGTCCCTCTATCTAGTGAGGTAATATATAAGCTGGAGACCCTGATAAAGATACTTTTTAAATGATGCAAAGAATAGCCTAGCCTATGTGATGAGAAACTTTGGGTGACAAAATAATTCATGGAAGATGTGTAAGAGAGCCTTGCACAGAGCTGTAGATGTTATTCCCATCTTAGATGGGTCTTTTGAGAAGCTGGCACAACCCAAAAAGATTTTAGAAGCTCAGTTTTAGGTAGAAGATCTTCAACGACAATAGTTGGCTGATAAAACCTTATTAATAAAATACCACTTGGAGCACGTCAAAATAGTTAAGGATGTGGAGGCCATGGAGGAAATAATAAGCGCACATATACAATAAATAAACTCAAAATTTGTATCACTCTGAGGATAGGTTGTTACTGAGGTTCCTATGCTTGAGGATGTTCATATGGATGCTTCCACATCCCTTGAATGTGTGGAAAATAAAGTAGGTGAGTGTCTCAACCAACTTGAGGAGACCAAGAAGCTAAAACTAATAATTGAAGAAATAACAACCAAGCTACTAAATACCTTTTTACATTGGGAAGGTGTCAAGAAGTAGATCGAGCAGGTTGGCCCTGAGTTTTTGGTGGAGCTTAAGACCAGTGCTTAGTTTGGGATGAACTAATGGCATAGTGTGGGGTGATGTTAGATCCTAAATTTTGGCTAAGTCCTTTAGAATAACTAGTGTAGAAGAAGCACAATGTAAAAGAGTCATGATGCAAAAGATCATGGTGTGAGAGGACCAAGTCAGAGTAAATATGCATGATAAATGGAGAACATGAGAATGAAGGACTCATAACACTAATGAAAGAATTTAGGAGTGCAAGGGAAGTAGGGGATGGTTAGGGAGTGATTTATAAGTATAAAATAAACTAAGTTAAGCATGAATCTAGCACTGGCCAATGGGAAGATAGGCACTCGACGATAAGGATTTAGCATCGAAGAGAGAATATAGGGGCACAAAGTCCCATGTCCTTAGGAAATCAATGCAATTTTCCACCATGACTCAAGTGTGTTGATGATCATTGGTGAGTTATTATGAGTGTGATTATGATTATAACTAGTTGGTTGGGGAAAAACAAGTATAAATACCCTTGGATAAAACTTTGTGATGTTGCTGATTATTGTTGTATTGATGTGATTGAGAATAGTGTTATGATATTATTGGTATTGTACTTAGCTAAATAAAATTGAGAGCTATAAGATTGAGTTTCACTCTACACTTGATTATGTAATCTATGAATCACTTATAATTATGATGAATAGAACTTGTGTTATTTAAATGTTATTGTTTTGACTATGGAAATAATGACATTAGTTATCTTATATGTTGTTATTCAGTTAACTGAGTTTAGGTCCATAGTTACTATGTATTTTTTATAGTTAATCATCGAGTAATGTGTATGCACTCAAGCACCATTGTTTGTTAATACACCTTAACATCACAAAACGAATAAGAACAAGTCCCTCACTGCATGCTTTGGGTAATCATGCAAGAACTCATTCTTGTGTTAAATGCCAACACGCTAACATGTTGGGTCTTTAGTCACTTCGGTGTGTACATAAGGAAAGTTATGTTTAATTAGAGAAAACAAAACCAATATAGACTAATAAATATGGCATTCAAGCATACATCTAAATGTAATATACTAAAATTGATTATAATGATTTTACAAGTGGCATGTTTTAAATATAGTAAGTATAACAAAGGGATGAGTACCTAGCTTCATTGATTAACTATCTAACTGTGACTATTTTCTAATGGTAAAAAGTAAACTAAAGTATGCCTATGATTCATCTAGTTTATGAACTATGTTTATGTATGCATAGGGTTAGTTCTATCAGATTTGGTAGGTATCAACTATTGATATTAATTTGAGTGGGAAATAGTGACTTGTGCCAAAAGATGCATTTGTGTTTGTATCATTACCTTTGTCTATCTATGTAAGCTTTGTATGTGTGCTATTGAACCTTGATGATGAACATAACTCCATAAATTTTCCTCCTTCACCTTAACAGCCTAAGTGTGATTATGAGAGATATAAACCTAAAAAAAACATGAATGTGTAATGGGATAAGTTAACCCTAAGCACCCTCATTTGATGATTGATTGCTACCTACATATTAAATACTCTGAGGATGGAAATCAAGCCACATAGTTTTCCCACCTAGTGTGATTGTGCAATTGTGCTCCTTTGTTATATGGATGTAACTAATGATTTGGATTTGATACTTAATAATGCTTGCTTTGACTTGGCTTTGTTGTGCTTCAAACTTGGCTTGCAACTGCTCATATTGATTGATTCTCAATTTGGGAAGAATAGGGAAAATTTGCTCAAATGCAATAGTGTATAGATGTAGACCAGATAAATGCCTAGTTTCATATTAAGTGAGGCCTTGATTTGTATATATATGATTTCAAGTGGGTTGTTTATCGCATCACCGATATGCTAGGCAGATGGTCCAACCCTAATGATAAATTTGATTTTAAAAACTAGTCACTACTAGGAGAGGGTTGATACCATCAAACACATGTTAGTATTGACTAGTGATACTAACCCATTCTAACATTACTAACCTGTGCATAAGATAATTGAATTAAAGGTCTGGATATGTATGTGTAAGATAATAAGCAGGTTTGAAAAAAATAGTGAGGTTCTTGTAAATGTGTAACAACATGATGGAAGGATCAAACTCATGAGGTCGCATGTAAGTGTGAAAGAATGGTGGGTTAGGACCATACTTGTGTGTGCAAGTCATTCATGGTAAATGTATGTCAAGCTTGTCATTGTCAAGCACTTAATACCATATTCAAGTATCTACAAAGGCTCCCCTTTTATTTTAGTAATGGAATTATGAGAGTTAAGTGTGTATAAAACACTTTATCTTTGATAGGAAGCTCCAATTGTGCAAGTCACTCAACAACAAAACCTACAACAAATATGTAGTAATCAATGTCTATGGATTGATATTTAAACTCTAAACTTGATATTTGAAAATTTAAGAGCAATGAAGTACACTAGTGTGATGGTGAAAACCATGTTGCCCTTGTAGTTTTTTATAGATGATAATTCCTAGTTGAATCTTTGGAGAACTAGTGCTTTCTTACTGAAGGACATGGAGAGTTGGGATGATTATGCCCCAAACTTGTGCAACTATGTAGGCCCTTGGGTTAGGAATGAAATATGTCCCAACCCTCATAAATTGAGGGATAAGTACACAATGCACTAACCCAAATAACTACTCAAAAAAGAAAGGGGAAACACATGATGGGTTCGCTATAAGTAAGATTGAATCCACCATTGTAGATGGATTGTAGATTCAATTGTATAGTAATGCTCAAGTTCACTCCATATAAAAAAACTTTATGATCAAAAGAGAATGAATAATTTTCATGCCCCCATCATGACCTCATATTTAATTGTATAGTTTTGCTTAAGTTAACTCAATGTAGAAAAAATGCATGATCAAAAGATAATAAACAATGATCATGCCCCCATCATGAATTTAATATCAATAAGTGTGAAGTAGAATGACAACCATTTGTCATTCAACTTGTAAATTGTACTATTATGTATGTGCATAGATTAGTGTCATGCTTCATGAATTTGAAATTGTGTATACATTTATGAAACAATATCATGCCCCCTTAATTTGTTCCAAATGATATAGAACTATATGCATCTATATGTTAAAATTAAGAATTTGTATCTCAAATATATGTATATGTGAAAACCTATAATTATTGATCTTATAAATTATACTCTTATGCCCATTCATATACACCAAAGTGTGTGTGAATTTGTATTTGATTTTATATAAAGTGTTTGCAAATGCATGGCATATGCCCTCTTAATTTGTACTAACATTACAATATTTGTAATGTGACTAAACCATCTTATATTTTAACTATTTTGAATATCTAAAATATGTACTTTGTGTAGACATTCAATTCTCACCACTGTTGTGTCAAAATCGCAAGTCATAACGACTTCCTACAATAATGTACAAATAAGACCAAACATCATTGAACCACTCTAATTCATTCATACATGTCACTTAAAATCTCTTAAATGTATAAATGCATCCATGATTGGGGCATGGTTTTATAACCAACTATTGACTTCATTCAATTCAACAAGAATCAAATTATAGTTGTGTAGGCAATGTTTAGCAAAATAATCAAATTTCAACATTGCATAAAACACCTAAAAGCTAATTAGGATTAAATAAATAAGAAAATAAAATAAATTAACTAAACTAAAAATCCATGGAAATGTGCTAATTATCTAGTTATGGCACATTTAAAGTTCAACAAATATTTGAATTATGACCTCATCGTGACATCATCTGAAAGTTGTCATGCACTAGGTATTTATGGGGACAAATATATGAATTAATGAAAGCCATGCCTTATTAATGCACCCTCTTTATAAAGTAATTAATGCATTTTCATCAAAAATTGAATCCATTTGTAGCCACACATCTTGATCTAGATCTTAGGGTCACAATTAATCTGTAAAATCTACAAATACCAAGGCCATTACACACTTTTAAAAAGACTTTTTAGTGCAAATAAACCATACAAAAATACATATAAAAAATTCACCAATTCTTCCAATTCATTCACAAATTAATCTAACAGAGCTTAAGGAGATGTTGGAGGCACTAGCTCAATGACATTTCTAAATATTTCGAGTTCTATATCCAGGCACAATCACACTTGTGGACTGAATTTGATGGCAAAGTCCATCAGGAAGGTAGAATTTGTCTTTGTTTATGATTTATTATTTCTTTATTTACCTCATAGACCTTTCCCCTGATCCAAGTAATATTTCAAGCGATAATTCATGTGACGGTTCTACCCTAATTGGTGGTAGAACTTCCAGGAGCTATAACTTTTGCACTATAGCTCCATTTGACTCCCCGTTTAAACTGTTGGAAAGATAAGAATGAGAGGAACACCGTGAAATGTTATGAGCTTTCATAGGTGGTTTTTGACCCATAAAAACCAAATGGAAGTGCCTCAAATTTTAATTTTAATGATGTAATCTAAAAATAGTAAGTTTTTAAAAATAATAATTCTTCAAATTTTGTATTGTTGTAAATCATGGAAGTCAAACCACTTAATCTCCCTCAAGATTGGTGACCTTCCACATCCTCCTCCTACCTTTAAAATATGTATAAATGAAGATGTAACTTGAAATGGAAATTAGACATCTCTTTTTAGAGATAGGCATATGTTTGGGTTTGCAAATTTAATCAATAAAACAACCTTTCTCAGAGATAACATTATTATAATTGTGTTGTTATTTTTTTTTGAATTATCTTTCAACCAAAGCTTTTAAGTTTTGGATCAGTGGTATCAGAGCAATTTGTCTTGAGAGTGTATGATTCCAAGGATGAGGTTAGGCTACAAGAGGCTTGGGTGGAAAATAATAGAGCTTCCAAACTATCCACCTATTCACTCCAAATGACTTCATATGGTGGACAACACTGAGACATCTGATCCTTTCAAGGAAATGGTGAATGAATCCCTCCAATAGAAACAAGCACAAATGTTACAACGATTCACTCAAATTCTCCAACAAATTTTGATGAGAAATTTTGGCACCTTATCTGCACCCCCACATCCTTTCAGTGCCCCAACACCCTTCAAACGTTCAGGTGAATTTTGATATCCCTACATTTGAAGGAAAAATCAATGTTGATGTAGTAGAAAATTGGTTGGATTAATTGTCTACTTATTTTTATGTAAATAAATTCACCGATAAAGAGAAGACCACTTTTGCTCTTTTGAAAGCATCATTGCCTATCAAAAATTGGTGGGAAGTGTACAAGAAGAGATTTAGTATAGATGATATTGGAATTGTGGTGGAACCTACCTAGGATGATTTCATAGAAGCTGTAAAGGAAGAATGCTACCCCATTGGAGCATATGATGATCTGTATATAGAGTGGCAACAAATTCACCAAGGTAAAGAATAGTCTGTTCAAGATTACGCTAACATTTTTCATTCTCTATCTGTGAGATTGGGCATCCAAGAAAGTGAGAAACATAAGGTTCTCAAATATCATGGTGTACTATAATGGTATATATGGGGGGAGATGGAACTCTTCAATCTAGAAACCCTTAGTGAGGCATACAAGTTCACAGTGAAGATTGAGAAGAAACATGGAAGAATGAATATAAAGAGTCAGCCTACAAAATGGAAAAGTGACAAAGAAGGTCAAATATGAGGCAAAAATTAGAAGCAAAAGGAAGAGAAGATTAAGAAATGGTGTGATTACTACAAATCTAGAATGCACTCCAAAGAATAATGTTGAGCAATTAAGTCCCTACTTTTTGAGTCACAATCCTCAACATCTATTTCTATACCTCATACACACCCTATAATTAAAGAGGATGAAGAAGGGATTATAGATGTTGAGCCCAATGCCATTGTTGCTTCATCATAGACCCATGAGGAGAGGCCAGATGTCAAGGAAAGATTGTTTCACTCTAAGTTATGGGTGAAAGGTAATCTTCTATATTTCATTCTTGATAGTGGGAGTCAAAAGAATTTAATCTCTGCTAATGTTGTGAAAAGCCTAAATCTATCCATGAAGCCTCACCCAAAGACATACAGTATTATATGGTTGAGTCCAGGAGGAAATCCTCATGTCACCCACCAACGTCTTCTCTCATATGCAATAAAACCTTTCTAAGATGAGGTCTTATGTGATGTGGTCAATCTAAATGTTTATGATGTACTCTTTGGTTAGCCATGCATGTATGATTGACATGGAATATATGAATCAAGAACTCAAAGGATCACCCTCACTTTTGGAACATGACACTACAGGGTACTAGAGGTACCACCTTCTACATCTATCTCTTTGATTAGTACCAAGAAATTCATTCTCATGGTGGTCAAGCCATAAGAATCCAAAAGGGCTGATGTTAATGCCTTGAATACACAAACAACACGATGACATAAGAAAATAGATACCAAGATAACTAAGTTCACGAACTTCCATCTACATACTAATGGTCAGACAAAAATAGTGAATAATCATGCCTTGCATAGCTCCACAAAGCACAATCCATTCTAAGTATGCATCGGGAATCAAATCAAATTAAAACTACCACACTTGATGAAAAATATTGATGTAATGGGGACCATTACTTCTCAATGAGGGAGGAGTGATGTGAGTAATATTTCAAGTGATATTTCAAGTGACGGTTCTACCCTAATTGGTGGTAGAACTTTTGAGAGCCATAACTTTTGTACCATAGCTCTGTTTGACTCCTCATTTAAACCGTTGGAAAGCTAGGAATGAGGGGAACACCATGAGATGGCACAAAGATTTTATTTATGGGGTTTGAACTCTTAAAACCAAATGGAAGTGACTCAAAATTCAATTTTAGTAGTGTAGTCTAAAAATAGTAAGTTTCTAAAAATAGTAATTCCTTGAATTCTGTATTGTTGTAAATCATGGAAGTCAAACCACTCAATCTCCCTCAATATTGGTGACTTTACACATCCTCCTCCTACCTTCAAAATGTGTATAAATAAAGATGTAACCTGAAATGGAAATTAGACATATCTTCTCAGAGATAGACATATGTTTAGGTCTGAAAATTTGATCAATAAAACATCTCTTCTCAAAGATAGCATTATTACAATTGTGTTGTTCTTATTTCTTGAATTATCTTTCAACCAAGGCTTCTGAGTTTTGGATCAGCCCCTTTGAAGGAGTAGGCTTAGTATGTTAGTTCTTGATGTTAGTTTTTGATTTTTGTCACTAATGAATGGTCTAACCTATTTTGTAATCTTGCTTCACATTTGCTATTCCCAATAGGACCACATACCCTATAAAACTCCTTAGAAACCTTCCTAGTCTTCTAATTATCAATTTTGACTATTATTTGACATTCATTTTCCCTTTTTATTCTATTTTTTTTAATATTCTACTTACTGGTTATTGATGGGATCACCTTTCAGAATGATGGGATCATTTTATACTACTCTTCATTTGCTCTGTGTATTTTGGCAGATTGGTAGACTTGACCTACAAAGTGGCAAGATTGATCAGAAATTGACAAGATCTCCCTAATAAATAGTGAAGTCATTATTTTTCATTTTACTATGTTTTACTATAATCAATGGACTCGACCTATAAAATGATGATATTCACCTATAATCTATGGGGTCAATAGATAAACTGTGAGGTCATTAAAAGGTAAATTATATTTTCTATTTGTTATTTGTTGAAATGACAAACTCATCTAGTAATTGACAGGTTCATCTTCCTAATCAGTGAAGTCTCCAAAATTGTAGCATTAAATCTCTATATAATAATGGGTTTGACTTGAAATTAGTGGGATTACCCTGTTAAACAATAAGATCACCCTACTAAATAGTGAGATCGCCTTGCTAAAATGATGGGAAAACCCTGTTAAATAGTGAGATCACCTTATGTGAATATTTTTTGAGACTTAAAAACTATAGAAATCAACTTCCTCTTGATATCCAAAATCATTATTTTAATGCTTAATCATTTATCTTATAGGTTCTGATATCTTTTAATTTTTTTTTCATAATTTCACAAAGCAAATTTTAATCAAGTTTTCTATTTGGTGCTTAACAACGAACATAAACTTTTAACTTGGCTCTTAAGAGCACATGAATTTTGTTATTAGCTTAAGTGGTTTGTTATTTACATTTTTTTTTATAAATCATCATGCATATGCTCTCCCCTTATACTGTTTAGGGAGCCTGGGTGACCAAAAACACATGAGTTTACTTGTTTGTTTGTCTACCTAAAAAATCATTTTAAAGTATGCTCTTCTCTTCTCCATTCATGGGGTCTTGAGAATCAATTACAAAGCATGTTTTTCATTTTTTTTATTTTTGACTATGGGGTGGATTTCATCACCTTCTCACAAGTCTTTAGGGGTGCTTTGACCTAGGAAGTTACATCCTAGCATTGTACCAACCCCATTATTTGATGGGATTTATAATTTGAGGTCATTCTAGTGGTATCTTATCTGAAATATTCCTCAGAGCTTGATTATGTTGATAACACTTCATCGAGATGCCAACAGTTGAAGTGGTCATGAAGGGACTAGAACCTTTGTTGAATGGCCCAGTAAAACTCACATCCAATTGATGGATATTTATTACGCTCATGTAATGTAAGGTATATTGGGAACATCCAACAAAAAATTATAATAGAAACCATTTTTTTCATGATGTTCTCATTGATGTAGGGGTGCAAAGGTATCTACCCTTGACGATTTCCTTTTAGTACAGACCTTTGAGAGAAGGATGAGGATAAAATATCACCAATAATTTTAATAATTTATTTTATGAACTATTAAATTGTATCATTTCAAAGGTGAGTATATCAAATGACTCAATGATTAAGCCATAAACCTGTGTTAGTTTTTAAGTTATGTTTGTGATTACTTTATTACTTTATCAAAACCAATATTGTGTTCATAACCACATTCAAAACATATACATCAAGTTCTAGAAGACAAAGTTTTAAAACATGTCCTTACACTTTCACACACTAAGGTGTAATGCTTCCCAAATTTTTCAAACATCCTTAGTCATTTTATGGTGTTATATGTGCCAATTGAAACAAAGTCTTGTCTCATTTGGTATCGTTACACTACCCTTTCCATTCTTGGTCTCAAACTAACATTGCCCTATGTCAAATAATTCTAAATCTAATTTTAGGTTCTAATTCAGGATCAAAACCATTTGATCTCATTCCAAATTTTAAACAAATTGATTCATATTCCAACCAAGGTCCAAACCCTTCTTTAGTTCAAAAACCATTTGAGACATGACTAGGTACATGTGAAGTGGGGCCTCTTATGGCCCTTGTTTTGAGGAATAAAATACCACATGATAAAATAATTGGGATAGACCCAACAATAAAAGTAGAAAAATAAAAAAGGAAAACAAGATAAACAAAACAAAAAAATAGAAAATCAAACCAACAAGGAAGGGAAAATAAGGAAGGGAAATGAAATTATTTATAGGATTGTTCCAAACCAACTCAATATTCAAAGTTGTGCTTGAGTAATTGTCCATTTATAGGTAATAAAACATCCTCACCAGTTAGATAGCTTAGGTAAAAAGTATTATCACCTAGTATTTCAAAAATTTAAAATGATGCTAACCAAAAGGCATCAAACTTTCCATGTTGACCTTTTTTCATGGGCCTTGTCCCAAATAAGGAATAAATCATAGATTTGAAAGGATTTTATTTTGAATCTTTTGTCAAACCAATGTTTTAAAATCCCTTGATGATTGCTAAAGTGAAACAAAGTTGTGTCATATTTATCTTCCAATTACATCAAGTTTAGAAGACAAAACTCTATTTTATTATCCCTTTTTAGATAATACTTAATGAACTATAAGGTAGGGATCCTCATATTGATAGGAAAGATGGGATCCTGGCCATACACTAAATGGCATGAAGAATTGCATATAGAGTTCTTGATTTTAGTCTATCATACAATAATTTAAACTTTGAGACATTATGCTAGTCCCTAGGATTCCATTCCAAAATTTTTGTAATTACATCAAGCAGATTCTTATTTGTTAATTTAACTAACCCATTACCTTATAGATAATAATTGGATAAAAATATAAGGTTTAAATTATTATCATAGGCCCATTTAGTAAACTACAATGAGGAGAATATAGGTCTGTTGTCACATACCAAAATGATTGACATAGCAAACTTGGTGACAATGTGGTCTTCAAGGAAATTGATCACTATTTGAGTTGTATAGTTCTTGAATGCCTCAACCTATACCCAACATGTGCAATAATTAGTAGTTTTAAATATGAAATTGTGTCTAGATAATGAATTGGGATTGATGGCACCTACAAAGTATAGTCCCCATTTTGCAAATAGATGGACCTCTATGACCAATTGTAATGGTATAACTGGGGTGCATTATTGATGCATAGTAACTTGGAAAGTATGGTAACTTATTAAATGAGCATGTGAATATTTAAATACATGTGTATAATAATAACTAGCCCTATGTACTTTATGGGATGTAGCATTACCAAAAATATAGTCAATAACATACTTCCCATGGAAATTTTTAGCACCTCTAATGCTTATTTTTTATTCAAGCACCTAAGATATATGCCTTCATGATTTAATTTGTATAATATGATTGAATTTATAATAAAGTGGTTGATTTTAAGATGCAACACTCTTCTCTAAGAGACTTTATATTTTTAGGAAATTCAATGTTTAATAAATAATGGACAATGTCCTCATACCCATCATCAGTAGTGATGTTCTGCACTACATAATGTTGGAAAAAGATATGTGGATCTACTAATATCATGGTTTTGCTAAGTCCTTGACCTCTAAAAATCTTCATTGGCTACAACTCAAGATCAAAATCTTGTAGAATGGTCATCCATTTCCTGCATCACTTACCTAATTCATTTTTCAATATCATTACCTTAATATCTAGATTAGGTACAACATCAAATAGTTTGTTTCACATTATGTAATGTCTAAACTTCTTGATAGCTTTGATTAATGCAAAATATTTATTGTCAATGGTTTAATAGCTTATTTTAATTTTTTTGAGCGGGAACTCCTAAATGAGACATGTCTCTCATCCCTAGGTTCTTTCCTCTGTGTAAGGACTGCAACACTTGAATGCTCTAAAGTGAATGAGTAAATGTAGAATGGTTGCATGTAATATAAATTTATGAGCACCAATGTGTCCATAATTGATCTCTTGATCTCAATAAAGGTTTATTATGCTTCATGGGTCTAATATATCTTTACATCCTTCTTGAGCATGGTGATTAGTGATCAGACTATCTTTATGAAGCTCGAGATGAACTTCCTCACAATGTTGATCTTTCTAGAAATTGACTTCAGATCCTTCCTATTACTAGGAAATGGGATCTATAGAATTACTTTATCTCTTTCAAGGTCTATGGAAATATCTTGTTCAGAAATGATGTGGCCTATAAAATTTCCATTAGCCACCCTAAATATGCATTTCTTTGGATTAAAAAAAATATCATACTCTTTACACCTTTGTAAAACCAATATTAGGTCCTTGACGTGATCAAATCGGTCCTTAAAAAAGATAGTCAAGTCATCCATGTAGATGATAATGCTTTTTTTAATGAAGTCTTTGAATGCAATGCCCATGTCTCATTGGAAGGTGGCACCCACATTGATCAGGCTGAATGGCATATTATTATATGAGAATGTACCCTATTTGGTTATGAATGCTATCTTAATTTTATCCTCATAACTGACCATTTCCTGATTATATCTTAAATAACCATCTAAGAATGACATCATTTGAGAGCCATTCACTATTTACATGACTTAATCTAGTGAAGGTAGTGGATAATTATCCTTCGTTGAAGCTTTATTGAGGTTCCTAAAGTTCATGCAAATACATATCTCTCCACTTTTATTTTGATATAACACCAAATTAGCCACCCACATGGAGTGCCTAACAAAATAAATATCTTTGTTGATAGCAGTTTTTGCACTTCCTTAAGTGTCAAAGGCTCTAATAATGGGATGATTAACCTCTATATTTGGTGGAAAGGTTTTACACCTGGCTTAAAAGGAATGGTGAGAATGAGGATGGAGGTATTGGACACCTTAAAATCCTCATATCTCCATGAAATAATGTCTTTAAAGTCTTTTAAGGTCTGCATGAGTTCTTGTTTCTCCTTTCCAGTACAAGTTATGCCTAAAATCACATGTTTGGATTCACTTATATTTCCCATATTGCAATTCTCATTGGGAATACCTTTGTAAAGGGATGTTTTATCTTTCTCACCATAACAATCCACATCAAATAACCTCTCTTGTGATACCATTCCTTTTGGGATGTTGTTGTTTTTCAAATTGATGAACCTTCTTTTATCTTATTGAACTCTTCCCTATCATCTTTATTAATGATCTAAGACTCAAATATGCCAGTGTTGGTGATGAAGTTGATGATATGTTTATCATTATTTAATACCTATAATTTTATAATATTGTTTTAAATAGGAGTATAGACCAATTCTCCTGAAAATCTCCTTAATGTAGAGTAGAAATGGGTTCCAGGGTACTTACAACTATTACCAATGCATCTATCATATAGTTCTTCCTTCGTGGGAGTGTCTTGATGTTGAATGCATCTAAGTCTTCTATCAGGTTCCATAATCTTTTATATTACCTAGTAAGATGCTTGTCATTACAAGCATAGTGCCTTTTGATTTACTTGACTACAAGTTATGAATCCTCAAGGACATCTAGGTTCTTCACCTCTATATTTAGTATGAACTAGAGACCATGCACTATGATGAATATAATAAATAAAACTCATCATACTATAAATTAATCCTTTACCCACTATATAATCCATGATTTCATGTGCCCATATAGAACTATATCAATAATTATCAAGACTAACACAATATATGTTTATGATACATATATTCTTTGTTATGGTTTAAGGAATGATTATTTCTAGATAAAATAGTATGATTTCTTGTTAGATAGATTAAATGTACTAATGGTGAAGTTATAATGTAGGTTATTAAATGGATATCATGTATCTCACAAGCCATGATAACCTATAGTAACTTATTGTGTGCAGCTCGTAACATCTACCCAGATTTCTTGTAGCAATATGGGCAGTGGTAGCCTGTAGCATCTACTCAGATTTATTGCAACATCTACGTCATATAACTTTAGATAATTATGACAAATTTTTGATAGTTAAATATTCCTTCCATAATTATAGAATCAAAAATAGTGCCATTAATATAGGGAATAATTATTCTCTCAATCAAATCCTTCTCTCCTCATTGCACAAATTATTCTTCATATATATTATTATGTCTTATGCATAGTTAGTATTGTTATTAGGTGTAAAGATAGTTTTATGGTTGAAACTTCCTACATTTGTTATCTTCCAAATAAAGAACCTATCTCTCCTATATAATAAGAAGAGTTTAGGTTGCATAGAATAATTGAGAGTTAATCAAATAATAAGTTAATAGTTATAGAGTTGTAATTTTATAACTCTATTATAAACATAATTGATATGTTTATGGAATAAATTCAACTTTAAGTAATTTACTTGTCTTAAGTAGGAGAGGAGTCAAGATCCAACCCAAATGAGACAAGACACACTAACATGGTTTGGTAAACTAACTCTTTTTCTATTAGATTAGTATTATTTATGTATGGTTTGAATGTATATTTATTATAGTGTGTTGCATCATTATAATATATGAGATTAAAATCATGTATGGTTTTTATATAAACATATTTCATTCTATGTATTTAATCCATTGAGTTCAAGATGCTTCTAAAAATTGTGACTCAATTTTAGAATAGATTAGATTTCTTTCTATCATTTACTTTCTTGCAATCTAATTTATACAAGCATGTTTCTATTTATGCAATGATTAGGACCCAAATTTCCATAGATAAATAGTGTCACATATACATTGCCAACACCTTGTAAAGCTTAACGCACCGTGGATTGACAATTAATTAAGGTAGTATATTTTATAAGCCAAGTGGCTACCTTATCCTATTGAATATAAGACAAGGTTGTATGAACAACATAAATTTTAATTGGTGGTTAAAATTATGCTCCTCATTTTGGTATTGTTATCGGGGAAGGTGTCAAGTACTAGTATTTTAAGAATGTCAATTTAATTTCATGTTTTAATTTCTTGCTTTTTAGATTAATTTTATCACTTTTTTATATTAAAATTTAATATTTATCTAAATTAAATTTATTTATTTCCTAAAATAAATTTTATTTCTATAAATAGGGGTTAAAATATCATAATTTTCACCTTTAATTGTAAGGATAAACTATATAAGCTCATATCACAAGTTTTGTACTTGCATGATATAACACTAATTAGGAATATTTAGAAAATTTTCCTAAAAATACTAACTTTGTGCAGGTAAGAACAGTTTTGTTATGTTTTCCAAAAAGGAATTTGAGGGAGTTTCAGTTGGTGATAAAGTGGATAATGAAGGATGTTAGGATTGTGGAGCTAAAAGCTTCACTGATGCAAACAGGAGAGGAGGTTGCTGAAGGTTGCTGAGTTGCAGAAGAAGTTGGGGTCGGTTTGATCAGCCGACGTCAGCGGGAGAGCATAGAGAAGCAACCGACGTCGGTCATATATCGGCCGACGTCGGTCACCTCCAGGCAGACAGGGACCGATGTCGGTCGCCTGTGTGGTTCGACTGCGAGCTATTTACGGGCAGTTAGCTAACGAACCAAGTGTTTGCATGATCAGGGCTAATTATAGACTGAGAGCTGCGGATCTAATTATGGTAATTAGATGTCTAATCATTGTTTGGATGAGATCTATATAATAGACTCATGGTTGTATTGGAAAAGTGTGCTAGGGAGTAAGAGAGCATAATTATAAGCTCCTTCTGTGTGTGAGGTAGAGCAATGGTGCGTTCCTCCTAGTGCCACAGTACCAAGTGTGTTGGTGCTGGATTGGAGAGCCAGCTGGGTTCTTCAAGAGTGTAGGATCTTGGTCACAGTTGCATGGCCTATATAGGAGATCTACATGGTAAGTAAGATCATTGATCTGCAGGTGTATGTGTGTGCAAGGTCGAGGTTCACAGGTGAATAGAACCATTGTTTGATTTGCAGGTGTGCAAGGTCATACAGACAGCAACACAACAGGGAGCAGTATCAGGCAGGATCTACTTGGAGTACAGGTGTGTACTCGGATAGAGCGAGAGGAAGGCAAGGGAGTTCCTTCCATAAGTATGGTCTGTTGAATTGCAGGTTGTTGCAGATTCATGGGAGATCTACTTGAAGTACCTTGAGTACTTGTGGAGCACGTGGAGTGCTTGTGGAGTGCGTGGAGCACTTGTGGTGTGCGTGGAGCACGGGAGGTGAACACCAACTCTGTATTTGAGTTGGGTGTTGGGACCTGTGAGAGGGAGAGCTTTGGGGAGAAGAATTACTGTTCACTTGAGGTGTGGGAAACCTCTGTAAGGTGGTGGAGAAGAAGTGGCATCTTCTTTATTGTATTCTTTTCTGTATAAAGTGTTAATACAAGTTGTGTATTGTCTCTCATATCATGTGTTATTCTGAATTCTAGTTACTTGGTGAATCTGGTTAATTTCCACATATTAAGTTGCTTGGTTTGGTAATCAAATTGTGTGCTTCCGGGCTTATCCTCCCAACAAAGGAATTGTAATATCCCATTGGGATCTAACTAGAAATACATATATATATTTTAAATAAACACATATGGAAAAGTAGACTATATCCTGAGAGTATAACAAAAACAATAATAGTTTTCATGTGTAAACATGACATCAACTCATATTAAACATAAAATACGGATCTCTAATAACATGAGAGAATGGCAACTCAATATAGAAAGTAATTATAACACTTTAAAACTTAACTCAACTAAATACCCCAAAATCATAGTCAATGTACATCAATATATAATTAAAATCCTTCATGATAATTTACAATAGAAAGTACAAAATAATACAAAGTAAAAATAAGATACTTGGCTACCCCAGAGAATAATTCCCAAACTTCAAGTATCTGTGGCAATCTCAAGTGTTGTCTCGTTAAGTAGTACTGCTGTGGGGAGGAAAACATCATTCGAGTGATTTACCACACCAACCATGAACCAAGGATCCCCCATACTAATCCCATCAGGAAATGGCCCTCCTTTCACGGATGGGTAGATAGTGATGGCGCGGGATAGATAGAGACTAGCAAGTACCCATGTGATGTATAATTTCTAACTAAACATGCAATGTATCATAGAAAACTTGATCTATTGCAAGATATCACACATACATGTAAATCATACTCATGAAATGATGTCTCACTAAACATACTTTGGTCTAGAGTTTTACAAGTAGTAATATAAAAGTGATCTATAGATCTATCAATTTCATACACACCACTTGATCGAATTATCTTCATCTAACATTATAATGTCAGTAAGCTAGTGAAATCCATTTCACTCCTTACTCTACTTTTGCAATGTAGATTGGTCAAATATAATTCAACCACAAGATTCAAAAACTTACATCCTACTAACAAATTCATCACATGACACACCATACACAGGAGTAATAAAAACATACAATTAGTCTGTCAAACAAATGCATGAATCTTTCATTATATTCTATCCCATACTAGAAATAATGATTACAAATATACCACCTAGGTAAACATATAATTTAACTACATAATTCAAATAATATAATTGGTTTCTAGTTATCTATAGCCTATGGAAACCCATACTACCATAGTCCAGTGTTTTAAGACTTAACTACCAGTTTTACACAATCAATCATATAAAGTAGCCTCAAATACACAAAAACGTATAACAAAACTAATCATCGATTCCACAAAACTAACACAACATTAGCTGAACTCTCAAATTTTGCATGCACGTATACATAAATCTTACCAACTATAACAACACACATTATCCTCAATAATAACCAATATATACACAGTAAATAGTCAACTATAGTTATGAGTTTAGGCATAATATTTATATCATGTACTACCTGAGTATAATATATTTTTATACTTTAATTCCCTATGATATCCCATACTATCATAGGTTCCGAAATGCATAACAACACATTAACTAAACTTATGATTTTCAAAACTCAATCAATTCATGCAAATAATAGTAAAAAATAAAGTATTATACCACCCAGGTACATTGCATACAAGCTTACCAAAGTCTCACATCATATAAACATGCATCATGATGCACCATTATGCACTAAATGTAACAAAGCATTTGTACATAATAATACACTCATAGTATGTAATACACACAAATATTCCTTATTGAATACATGTGATTAACAATCATTCATATTATTAATAGTGAGTAATATAATTCTTAAACCCATTTTCCTATCGACTCATTTACTTCAACGAGACCGTTCTAAGGTTATGATTCCTGATTCTTATGTGACTTATTCAAATCATCAATGAACTATAGGTAAAATCCCTATATACTAGTACGTGCACATCCTAACGTGCACCACATATAGGTATTCTAATGTTATACAATTTATAAACCATGGTTTAGTGTTTTAATCATAACTATTAAGCATAAAAATCAACTAATAAAGTATTTATACATACATGGAACACACTTTACATACATCAACTAGAAAAGCCAGAACTTCATTTTATCAAAAACATAAATAATCCAATTTCACAACCAATTATATTTGAGGTTTACAAATAATCATTCGCTACCTTTAATCAATCCTTTCAACATTAGTTTATATTTCTCTCGAGAATATTGACTAAATAAATATACTCCTATGGTTTAATTATGAAAATAGTCATAACTCAATATAATGTCACATCCCATGTGATGATTTTTCATATTTTAAGGAGTCTAAAAGTTTTGTAAATTTTAACCCACAATAGGAAGTATCTATATTTTACTTGATTAATTCTATTTACAAATTTTTATGGTTATTTATACAATAATGACTAAAAATATGGTATTGTATTACACTTCACAACATTAGTTACTAAATCTAAGATTTATGCTCTTCGAGCAATATAACTCTAACGTAACTTGTAGTTGAAGTGAAAATAAAAAACAAGACTCAAAAGTTTATAATGAAACACAGATTAATTTGTTATATAAACCAAACTATAAATTCTATCCAAATCCTGCTACAAAAGATGGTTTATAATAAATTTCCTCTAACAATGTTCTTTTGGCTTTGACCGATGCCTGTGTAGAAGGTATGGTTTTCTATGTTAAAGATTTATACCCCATATATTACTTTAATGAATGACCAAATATTGAGCATATGTCCACTAGCATTATCAGAATGCTTAACACCCTTTATAGATATGTCCACGAACAATCTTCGTATACAAGTATTATATTAAGTAGCATTGTATGAAGTTATATTATATTTACTTTTTCCATAAAATTTTAGTGATGCAACTATTTTTATATACTTGACTTATGCATTCCATCATCATCACTATGCTGCTTTAATATTTATGGCTACACTCAAAGTATTAAATATAATTTTCATCTTATAACTATAAATTAGATATTTTTATCAGAAAGTAGGGTCCAATAGGCTCATATTGACTCAGTTGTATGTGTATGGAAGCCTTGATCAAACTATATGTATTAAGCATATATATATTTTTACATACTAATCATACTGGGGTATTATATGCACAACTTTAAACATTATTATATTATATAAAAACTTTTGTTTTCAATACACTGATAAATATATATGGGACATTTTTTTTTATACATATGGCTGAATTACTATTCGATACCATAAAAATACATCCCTTGCTTATTTATTTTTACCTTTTACAAGCCGTATATACTAGAAGGTTATATATATGCTCTAAAATCACAAAGACTAGGTTTTATAAATATTTTTAGGTCATATATACTAGATATATATTACTTTAATGTTTCATTTTTATTTTGTCCTAAATAGACAAATCGACACCAAGACCAGAAGGAAATATAAGATAAAATGGGTATGGAATAAGTCGACACCCAACCTTATGAGTTTTATTATAAAGAAATAAACTTAAGATGATGCCTCAAGAAATTAGGTTTAACGTATGAATGGTTCAATGCTTATGCAAGATCCCAGTTAGTTTATGATGCCCTGTTAAACACTTCTGACAAGCTAATTATTACTATGTTATCATTGATTAACAATATGTTATGACAGTTTAAATAAGAATTAGATATATTTATAAAAAATAAAGATCAAGGTTGAATATATAGTGTCTCATTTCCGTTAGGATTTAAGCGACTTGTATAGTCTCATTGATTGTATAGTCTTTTGTGTCTTTGATTGTATTATTATGATGAATAAGGAGAGGTTAATACTATCTTCACACATTTGGTCACCTTTGTAAATGAGTATTATATATAAGGAGTGGACTATTAAATACTACATCGTACAGAGTCATATTATCTAAAAGAATAAACACTAAGTCATTACTTACCACAATATCATAATATGAAGAATAAGGCATATGCAAAAATTATACAATATAATTTATAGAGCATACTCTTATGTATTAAATGCCTTTAATACTCTTATTAAATGATATGGTATATAAACACCTTTAATACTAACTTTATAGTATGTTCATGGTTTAATACTCTTACTACATAGACGCCTGATCATTGATCTAATAAACGATGCCTTTATATGAATATTATTCAAGCGGTTATAGGCCAAAGATACTCATCTACAATTTTGCCTTACAACTATTATAACCACATTATTCATCACCCTATTATAATATTTTTTAACTATGACATTGCTCCCCTATAATTATATTATTCAGGGTGGTAAAAGAATAAATAATGACTATAATCCCTTAGTTTTCATTAAATCTAGATCTAAAAATCAGAGGGAGGCATCTAGTAATTAGAAATACATAGATATGTAATTTTTAATTTTATCAAATTCATATATTATAATCAAAAACATTGCCTACCTGACAAATAAAGATGGAAATCTTCTTCTACGCTCCCCATTTTCCTCTATCTTATCTCCTTCCCACTGCTTGGACTCCAAAAATTCTCTTTCATTCATTTTGTTAAACAAAAAATAGATACTAATTCTTTTCTATATTTTTGTTTTTGTTTTATCTTTTTGTGTTTTCTAATTTTAAGATCTTTAATTTTTTTCTATATTTTTAATTTATTTTTCTCTTTTTTCTAATTTCAATGTTTTTCTCTCTTTAAAAAAAAAAAAACAATTCCCTTTTTATATTTTAATATGAAATTTCAATTTCATGTTAAACTAATTCAACATTTAATTATGCTTTAACAATTTAATGGTGAAATAATAACCCGTATTAATTTTACCTTTATTAAATTTGCCCTTACGTGTATTAATAACACATTAGGATAAGCACACAAGGAATTTATTTTTATAATTTACCTACTTAGACATTAACAAAAAACAACAATTTAAATAGACACTAGAAGTAATCATTTTAAAATGTATATTCTAACATGACTATCATGGTGTGTGCAGGGTTTCCTTAGCTCTCTGTTGACCTACGATGTCTCCATCTACAACATCCTCTTTGATGATGCTCTACCTCCTATACACTGAAAGAAATAATTCTCCTACGTCCACCTCACAACATATAGGTAATTAGATCTTTTCACATGATAATCATAAGCAACAATATATAACTAAATCAATACATTAATATGCTTAAAAATGTAAACACATACATCATCTAATTCATAATAAGCAATCATGTATTATCATCTAACTAAGCAACATTTTATTATCCTAAAATAACATAAATATCAAGCTTAATCAGAAATATAACCAAGTCCAAATTTGTTAACTACAAATATCCATAGATAATCTAACAAGTTTACCTGATGAGAAATTGGGCTGCAACAAGAATGGTTGATGTATATTAGGAGTCAAGAACTCTCAAATCTACAATAAAAAAATTATAAGAGAAGAATAATAAGGTGAAAAGCCCAATTAACATAATAAAAGCAAGGGAAGAACAAATTAATAAGGAATTATCTTCACCTGTTGATGAAAAATAGTCTACAATAATTACTCCTACCAAAACTTCTGCTCTCATAAATCAACAAAGGTTGCCTATATCAATTTACATTGTAGAAATGGTTGGATCTATCAATGAGGAATGGCTACCAACATTTATTTCTTTTGTTAAGAAACTCATGTCTATTGGAAGAAGCTAATTTACATCTATATAAATGGATGTACATGTGAAAAAAAAAAAAACATCCACAAAATGCATACACCAGACCAACATGTAGCATTTACATGAAAGTATGCATTGACTAATGAATAAAAACAAACTATAGTAACTTCCTTTGCATTTTTAAGTTTGGAAAACCACCCTACAATAACCTCTCTAGCTCTTGATAGAGAACATCAGTTTTTAGTAATTGGTATTACATGTGATGGTGACAAGAAATTATCTACAACAATGGCTCCTACAACTATTGGTAAAAAAGATTGATCTACAACAAAAATATTTGCATCCACAATAATGTATGAACCTGGTGATGAACTTACACAAAAAAAATGGCTTCTAATCCTAAAGAAAACTATACACATATTTTTAGAGGATGAAAATGTGCAACATCTGGAATTAAACATGTTGAAAGAAAGATGCCATTGGCAACAATAACTTCTACACCCGAAGAAGATCAACATGTAATGGTTAGTTTCACACCATTTTGTGAAAAAGTATTGCGTGTAAAAATTTGTCCTATAGTTGATCATGAAAGTATTGATGGAAAAATACAAATACTAGTGTTTCCCTTGAAAAAATATCTCTATATAATTGTAAAAGAGGAGCGCTCATATTAATCTATCCTATAAAAATGCATGATCATGGGTATACATAAAGACTTTATATGAATCTATGTAAAAAAATACCTACAACTATTGATAAAGGAGGATTCCATGCAAAGATAATGCCTATAAAAATGGATAAGAAAGACTTCCTACATATACACCTTCAAAAACGTCCATATTTGTAGGAATCTTGGGATTGGTTAGTAAACAAAATCAATTTACAAATATCATAAATTATACAATTGATGAAAATTATCAATGTGTAGTAGCTGATACATTATTTGTATGTACATTTTTGATCAAATTCATCTTACATCAACCACCTCTACATAACATTTGCATGATCTAAAACTTTTTGTATGCAAGGTTGTGAGCAAAGATAATTTTCAACACTTGTATTTGATGATTGCAGGAAGAAGAATGCACATATAATTCAATGTAGTTGGCAACAAGAAGGAAGCATAAAGAATGAGATACAAATTGGAAAAGGAAGAGAACAAGAATTATTTGTAGCTCAGATTGGAACATGGATTCCAATATACATAAAACTAGGTATGCATAACAACACATTGTTATTTAAATTTTATTTTTTTGGTTATGATGTCCCTTCTTATATTTATTGTGCGTTATATTACATACCACTTATATCTCAACATATGATAAAAATTTGACAAAAACTACTCACCCATTGGCCTTGGTATTGATGCCAGTCATGGCAGCCACCACCCCACCATTGACAACCATAACAAAGGTTGGGTTTCAACAAAACATCATAAGTTTGTTGGTCTAAATTACCCAATAACTTAACCTAACCTATAAGATGAGAGAGAATTATTAAATTAATATCAAAATTTATTGATATCCAAACCTATTGTCTCAGTTGTGCAACTAAGATTTATGGTTTAATCTTGCTTAATGCACTAAAACTTCAAGTTGAAAATTTTCTTGCTCACTTTACACATAATATTATATTACCTAGTTTGTAATAAATAAATGATAACACACCTCATTATATTCATAAAATTTTATAACCATTCAAGTATTTTAAACCACACCCACCACCCATAATAAAAATGACTCTGTAGATATCCTCCAAGAAACATTTCATCATCAATAATGAGCCAATCCTTGTTCCGCTTCATTCATAAGAAAACTGTATCATAATAATTCATGACTAACCTATGTATAATTTATTTGTAAATATATAATTTGAATTTTTTTGTATATATATATTTTATGTATTTTTGGTTCTTATGGTGGAATGTGATCGATATTACTAGTTAGAGCAATTTATAAGTAGTTTTTTTTGTTATTTGGGATCTCAAAACTAGCGAGTTATTAGAAAACATAAAAAATCCATTTTACTTAGATTACAATTTTGAGAGAAGTTTTTGTGCAGCATCATTTTTTTACAAAAATCTCTTTCAATTTTTATACAATTTAAAAATTTTGTCAGATATCTATATTTAATGCTACCAGTTAAAGAGAAAACATGACATCAAAGTACAATATTTTAAAAACCTCAAAATTAATTGTGAGATATTTTTTTGTAGTATATTGGTATGATGAAAATAAACCTCTTTTAAAAAAATTTCAAAAATAAAATTTTGTTATATTTCAAGTTTTCTTCTATCTTGTAGCAACTAAGAAGGGTATCTTGTAGCAACTAGAAAAGTGAAAATATCCAAAATACTCAGAATTAACTTTTGAGAGAGGTTTTTTTAAAGTGAAATCTTAATTAAAACCCTGTCTCAATTTTTACACATCCCCAAGTATTTATGATATATTTTTGTTTTTTATTTTTTTCTCATTTTTTGATTTTCAAGTAATAAAACACATTTTTCCACCATTTACCAAAGGTTAGGAGCATAATATATATATATACACATTCATCATCAATTATGTAAAATGCATATACATAGTAACATCAATTCATATTATCATTATCTCCAACAATTTGGTTGTCCTTTTACTCGTTCATCACAATTGCACGATCTTCTTTTCAGATTTTCCTAAATATTCTTGTATCTAATGAAGAAATTTACAAACGATGTAGCACTTTTGTTTGGTTTCTAATGATGCTAGTTTTGATTAGAATAAATGCATGTTAGGTAGACTTTGAGGTTTTGTAGGGACCTCTCATGTCTATATAGGTTATCCATGAATTAGATTGCACAATTACTTTTCATACCATTTCTTTAACCTCTGATAAAGCACCATGAGTTATCCTTGACCAAATAGATGGATAGTTGAACAATGTCATATGTGACATCGGTTCATACTTTTTCTAACATAGAGATCAACTATATGGTAACTATGAATTAATTCCTTGAGGTTATATATATTATTAAATTAGTTTTTTTCCATTTATAGATTCCATGTTCTCGTGCATTTTGATTATCCACTCATCTGACATCTAAAATAGAAACTAAATCTCAATAATTCCCTTATTTTATAGTTATTATTACCTTAATAATTCAATATTAACATCCTAAATAAGCTTGGAGTTTATATTGTAATTATTGATTATCTTTTACAACTAAAATTTAGTGAACAATGTCTCAGGTTGATGATATACATCTCTTTGTGCTTAATTTTATAATAAATTTATTGTAACAAATTTATTTTTGTTGATAGATACAATAATACACCCACAAGTGAGCTCAATACCAATGTATGGGAAAACACACACTTTATGATGAACTCAAATATGCAACTCTCCATCACTCTAAGGCCATTAAACCACCATTTTCTCAACAAAATCAATCCTCATTCTATTTATGAGCTTCCCTTGTTGGATGTGATTTACTTGCACACCAACAATTGAGAATATTATGGCATGCTAAGTTCACTTAAATTAGGATATTTATATTAGAGGACTAAGCATTTCTTCATTCTTTCACATATACCAAGTTACACTTTAGTCCAGCTGGCTCAAGGTTGATGTTGGGTAATAATCTCAAATTATGAAAAAATCATTTGTACATTCAAGCATCAAATTTATTTGGAGGTTTTAGAGGCTATGGTACAATTGCTTCCTAACTTTCATCATGTCATCACTTCATCAAAAAGTCAAAATTTCAAAATAAAAATAAAAACATCAATAATGAAACCCCTTGGGTATTGTTGACAATTTTGGGTTAGAAAACCAACATGTTGGCCACTTAGGAGTAAATATTGTAAAATAAAAGATAAAAACTAAAGAAAACTTGGGGCAACAATCTATTATGTCCTTTCATTTTCTCAACCCTTTTTATTTTTATTGCTTACACCTACAACCTATATTTGTGTTTGCATATTTCTTACTTAGGATCTAAGGCTAGGTGCTCATATAAATAACTTTCTTGTTGAAAATGATATATGATTAATATTTTTAGGGGGTGGTATAATCCATTTTTATATTTCCTATAAATACTCAAACTATTGCAGATTGATCACATTATTTCTTTGGCTGTAACTCCATGTTTTATCCTTATTGAAGTAGTCTTGCAATCCATTGGCCTAATGACTGTAGGTTTTTAGTTTTCACTTTTAGACACTCCAATCTAACTATTTTTAAAATCCACCACCATAACTTGTCTTAAAACCTCTATCATCAGTGGTTATTAGTTCTTGAAGTCTTACCTTGTTCACTTTGCTTATGCATTTTCTCTTTGTCATATTCTCATGACAATCTAACAAGCCTATTTGTACTTTTTATAACTAATTTATTACATATTTGGTATGTTATTACTCCATGTTTATTTAGATAACCATCCTTGTAGGTGCAAAAAAGTTATTGTTAGACTTCACAAGTTCTATTTCTTTTGACAATTATTTTTATAGCTTTTAGACTTTATACATATTATCTCCATCATTAAGGATACTAGATTATTAATATCTACACTTGCTCACGCTACTGGAGGATGTCTTATTATTCCATCACCAAATTTTCTACATGTATTAGCTATATACTTTTGGTTTGCTACATCATTCAAGATATTTGGTTGTTAAATTTCTAGTTTTAACTACATTGCTTGGCAAATTACATGCTCTAATGAACTTGCTATATTAATCTTATATTACATCTACTATGATTGGTAAACCATTCTAAGTTAAAATTATTATATTTTTTCTCTCAATTACTCATTTCCTTACCTCTAGTAATATTTTATGCAATCATAGACTTTGTGTGCTATTTATACCACACCTCACATTAATATTCCCTCAACCATAAATATTCATACATGGCATACTCCTTATCCCACTCCATTCCTCCATGTCATTTTTTCATCTTCCTCACCATCCCATCACCCATTTTTTTAACTTTAGCTAAATTACATAATCTATAAAGTACCCTCTTACACACTTAGGTGGGGGGAAGGTTCTTCCACTTGAGGACAAGTGTCTCCCTTAAGTTTGGGGAAGAATGGTCCATATATTTGTATATATGTCCATAGGATTATATGGAATCAAACATAAATTTGGAGGGAGTGATTTCATGTAGTCATATGTAAGTAATATACATGCTATTTATAGTTATTTTAGTCTCACATGATCAACACATAAACCTCTAATCATGACATTCCTGTGTATATTCAAAGTGTTCTATGTATAAGTTGTAATATCAATCATTCCTATTTTTTGGAGGTTCAACTATTATGAAGAATTATGACACAATTTTTTATTTTTATTTATTTTTTAAATGAGAAGAAAGATATTAAAATAAATATTTCTTACATCAACTCCCACAGTTTTGCATCATATTAAACAAAGAATGTCTTGAAAAACAATTTTATTTTAATGCCATATGCTTCTAATGATTTTAAGTTTATATGAGGAAAAATAAACCCATTCCCCCAACTAAATCACTATAATTAGTTATTTTGCTATATTATATTATGGAGAAGCAAATCTTTGTGATTTCAGTCATTATAATTACTACATGCATTCCTACTCATACCTGATCCTATTGTATTGCACAAAGGATGTGCAATTGGTTTAGTTAGGGGGTGTGATGAGTCCAAAAAATGTGCCTCATCCTACTATATATTCATATTTCATCCACTATATAATCCACCATTTCATGTATCCATAATATCATGATATCCATAATTATCCATATTAGCACAATATATATTTATGATGCATATATTCATTGTTATGATTAAGGAATGATTTTTTCTAGATAAAATAATATGATTTCTTGTTAGATAGATTTAGTGTACTAATGGTGAAGGAAGAATGTAGGTTATTTAATGAATATCATGTCTCTCATAACCTATGATAACCTACAACAACTAGCTGTGTGTAGCTCGTAACATCTACCTAGATTTCCTGTAGTAATGTGGGCAGTGGCAACCCATATCATCTACCCATATTTCCTGTAGCATCTACATAACACAAACTTAAACAACTACAATGTATTTTTTATGGTTTAAGATTCATTCTATGATTCTAGGATCAAGAATGGTGCCATAAATATAGGGAGGAATGATTCTCTCAGTCAAATCCTTCTCTCCTTATTGCATGAATTATTCTTCATGTGTATTATTTTGTCTTATGCATAGTTAGTACTGGTACATATTGCTATTAGGTGTAAAAATATATTTATGGTTTAAAATTTATAGATTTATTATCCTCAAAATAAGGAACCTATCTCTCCTATATAATAGTAAGAGTTTAGGTTGCATAGAATAATCAACAGTTAATCAAATAATTAGACAATAGTTATAGAGTTATAATTTTAGAAATATGTTATGAGCATAATTATTATGTTTATGGAATAAATTTAATTTGTAGTCAAGATCCAACCCAAATGAGGTAGGGTCTACTAGTAAAGTTTGGTAGATTGATTCCCTGTCTATTAGATTATTATTATTCATGTATAGTTTACATGTATATTTATTATCCTATGTTGCATCATTATAGTATGCAAGATTAAATTAATGTATGGTTTTTTTACAAGCAACTTCAATTTTGTGCATTTAATCCATTGAGTTTAATAAGCTTCTAAAAATTGTGATTCAATTTTAGAGTAGATTAGATTTCTTTCCATCATTTAATTTCATGATATTTACTTTATGAAATTATGCTTCCATTTACACAACAATTAGGACCCAATATTCCATAGAGAACTAGTGCTGCACATACAATGCTAACAACTTGTCAAGCTTAACACAACCTTGGTTGATAATTAATAAAGGTAGTGGAATTTATAAGCCAAGTGGCCACCTCATCTTATTGAAGATAGGACAAGTTTGTAAAACAAATGTTAGGTTTAATTAGTGGTTAAAATTTTGGTCGTTACACTAATGCTTCATACTCAGCCACATTATTAGTACATGCAAATTATAGTCAGAAGGCTACCAAATATGAACTCCCTCTTGGTTTGAAAAACTCTATCCCAACACCACATCCTCTCTTTGATTTGGAGCCATCAAATTTTAGGGTCCACGAGTGATTTTCAATTATGTATAATAAACTTTGAAAGATGGGTGTTGATGCAATATTGACCTCTTCACCAGTTTTATCAATGCTTAGTGGGAATTCACCTTGTTTCTCATCTAACAATGACCTTTTGGTTAGGTACTTAGTGGTAAAAGTAGGTATAAGGTTGTCTAGAATGGTTATTATTTCATTTAAAGATTTTACAAAACCCTTTATCTTCACTTGGATCAACCTATTTCACATTCTCATATGCTATGGAAACACTATGTAATGAATGTTTCTCATGTACACAGAGGATATCCTCCTCATATAGTTGATATAACTCTTCAAATTACTATTTTTCTTGCACAATTATCATATTAATGGATAATTTCTCATGTACACAGAGGATATCCTCCTCATATAGTTGATATAACTCTTCAAATTACTATTTTTCTTGCACAAATAACATATAACTCTTTAAATTACTATTTTTATTGCACAAATATCATATTAATGGAGAATTTCTCATAAGCTTATGCTTCTTTCTCACATGTATAGACCCCTTGTTTAGATTCTTCATACAAGATCTCATTGGTCTTATTTTAATTCATGATCATGTGAACCATCATTGGTTCTCTTTCAATCTTAATTTGATTAGGCATGCCTCACCATGGAAGTTACATGTGGGAGAAAATGGCGTCCATATACCCATTGAGTGTTTTGAACCAATCTTAGCTAAAGAGCATCCCCTATGCCTTAAGTATATCCACCACTTGAATGCCAATGAATTTTTGGAAATTAAGATCAAAATCTAGCTGCATATGGATATGGTTGAGCTTGAAACCACCTTAGCTTCTGATTTGTCTAGCTAAACTACCTTTTTAGTAGATTTGATAGGTATAAGTCCTGGCTATTAGAAAATGGCATAAGGCATCACATTCTCTGAAGCACCTAAATCCACCAAAAACTTATGCAATTTTTTTTCCAAAAATTCAAATTATTAGTAGAAAAAAGGAGTTTTAATTTTCTCCTTATTATAAGAACATGAGCATCAACTATGTTATTAGCCTATTTCTTCTTAGGAACAAATAACTCTTTTAGCAATAAGTCCTTCTGGTTAGACATCTAAATCAACTTAAATTTTTTTATGTTGGCCGTGGTTTTTTGAGGTCCTCAATAATGTTATATCCTAATTTATTTTGTTCTAGAAGTTTATCAATTTGGGGAGGTGTATCATTATTCCTAGGCTGAAATAAGGTAGTAGGTCCTTTGTGGGGGGAGGGTTATTACTTGAGTTTTCATAAGGTGGGATCTAAAAGTTGTTTAGAGGAGTATAGGTAGTTAAAGGAGATTGTAACTTAGTCCTCAATTAATAGTTGTTCCCTCTTTCAAATTGTTTTAAATAATGTACCTCATCTAGGTTGTCTTTAGGATCAGTGCCACTTTCAAATGGAAACTCATAGGTATCCAAGACCATGACAGTGCTTCAGTTATCTCCACTTGGCCCTAGTTTACCATTGTCCACTAGATAGGGATTATTTCAAGATTATTCATCTCCATTTGGAAGATGTTTAAGGCCAATGTAAACTAAGAACAATCTATTTCAACATGGTTTGTTATATTATGCAATCTACACCAAGTGGGTAAGGTTAGGTCTATCATGTTGACTGAGTTTGAGGTACTATTATTGTTCTAGTTGGTGTTGTCAATGGGACTAGGCACATGTCCATTATTAGGCTTAGTGTTCCACTTCCTATTAGTCCTTTATAAATTGTAGTTTCTATTCTGGGGTGGGTTATTCATAGTATGGTTGGTGCTTTGAGGCACCTACCTTTGTAGGTTAACCATATAATTGGTTAATCTCTAGACCATTTTTTATAAATCAGCCACTTCAAGGTTCATATTAGAATTTTGGTTAATT
Source organism: Torreya grandis (assembly GCA_037957365.1). Taxonomy (NCBI): domain Eukaryota; kingdom Viridiplantae; phylum Streptophyta; class Pinopsida; order Cupressales; family Taxaceae; genus Torreya; species Torreya grandis. Next base: position 2,404,576 of record JARHVA010000581.1, on the reverse strand, counting down.
CCTAATGGGGTAGTGAGTTAGCCACCTGTGCATTAGCATTTGAACATAATGATAAACTAATGATGATTGTTATGGGAAACATAGTTACTCAAACTAGCCATTATAGTAATATTGTATACAACAGGGATAAGTTATTAGTTTATAGGCTATGATAACACATGGATGGGGGGCACATAGGGATAATTATTATGCATATGATTCAAGGGTAAAGGATTGTAAACTAGATTTGGGATTGAATATATGGCTTCAAGGATTAGGTTCATCAAAGGGGTATTCTGCATAAGAGCCTAGTTAATCATTGGAATTTGATTATAAGCACTTGGTTGTCTTAATGAAGGTAAAAGACTAAATCCATAGCCTTATGGGACCATTTGTTACTCAATGTTGACAACTTCATTGTAGTCCAAGGATAATGTCATAAGTGTTGCTAGAGTTTTTCTAAGGAACATTGATGTCATTGAGTCTAAGGCCCTCAGATAGGTATGTATGGAATCCACTTTTTTATATATGTATTATCTATCTATAGGGGTATTTCAATATCTAATATGGATTGTGGAAACACAAATTAAAAACACTCATCAACTCTTTTGGTTCCCTATGGGTAGTAACAAGTGATGATACAAGATAACATGATGAATAGGTAGCCTAAAGTGATTGACAAACATTGTTTTTGGGTCATTATAAGAGGTAATATATCTATTTGGTAATTTAAAGTACCACACATAGGCAACCTCTCATAAGGACTAAGAGAAAAAGTATCAAGTGACATCCTCATGTTAGACCGAAGTCTAGATTAGGTATATATTTTAGGCATAATTTATTTGGGTTCTATGGAAAGTCATGGGCCAACCTTGGGACATTCACAGGGAACCCACCTCCACTAAGACAAGTGGGATTAACCACCATAGGTGGTATCTAAGGTGGAGAAAAAGTGTTAATGAAAGGAACAACAATAGTAAAGGAACTACTAACTGCGTAATTTTTTTTGGGATTGGCTTTTCCTTTACCAATTCTGGCTCTCCTATGTTCTTTAAGGTGTAATAGTTCAAATTCACCCTCAATGAACTTTTATATCATGCTTATTATCTTATTTTCTAGTTTTAAACACCTAAAAACTCAATCTAAGAAAGGTTTCTAAAGTGTTTTCAAAGGGCCCTCCTTCTAGCACCAATAACTACTGATGTGTATTTTGGCACACACTAACATGTAGGCTAGGTGAGGACTCACCCAACCTCTCCTAAAAGGAGGTTCTCAATAAACCTATCCAAGGTCTTTGTCTACTGGGATGTAGCATACTAATCTTTCTCAATTGATTATTATGGTCTATTTTTGATCAAGGGGCCTTTGTTGGTTAACACTATGAATAAGGAGTCTTAGACTAAAAGGGTAAACTCATTTAGGTTCTACAAGAAGCCCACAATTGAATATCACTTATCATTCTTTAGTTAAATTCAATAATACATTAATGATGACAAATAAAATAAATATCATGTAATCTAAATATGACTTCAACAACTAATTACAAATCAAACTAGGTCTAAAACTAATCTAGCAATTGTTATAAAAAGATCAAAAAAAAGAGAAGGCAGGGAGAAAAGGGAAGATGATCCTCCTCTGTAGAAAGGAAAATTTTGACTCAGTAAAGTGGATGAATCTTTTTATAAAACCAATCTTTTCTTGACCAATGAAGCATAACTAAAAGACAGATGATGCAAGAGTCTGAGGACAATCATTAGCTATGTCGAAAAGGGAAACATGGTTACCATATATATGTGTGTAGACTAAGAATATCAAAGGAATACATTTTAGATAACATAATGATTCATGAAGTATATATAAGATCCATCCTACACTCAAGATGAATACATAACTAAATTTCAAACAATCCTAGCTCATGCGAAAAATAAAACTACCTAGAAAGAAAAAAATTACATAAAGAAAGTGGTAAATCTCTTTGATCCCATATTTAACTATTCTAATTTATCAATTGATTAATCAACCAACCCTTATTTAATTAAATAGTTAGTCTTTTATAGGTCATGCAAGCCCATGGTGTCATTAATCAACCCACTGATTGTTGGTTACAATAATTTAGTGGGGGATAAACCACTGAGAATTAAATCAAATAATATCCCAAGGTCACTAATATTAGAGGCCATGCTTAATTGAATTTGAATTTAGTTTTGGGTGACCAAAGGTCATTGCAATTCTCTTAGGAAGACTAATTAGTCATGCTTTTACATAGAAATACCCTTACTCAATCAAATTTTAAATGTAATATAGGTGATTGGAAGTAATTGAAATTTATTTGGACACCCAACCAACCACGTTATGCTTAATGATGACCTTGCCTAATTAAGGCATCATTTTATATTTTATGCTCCTTGCCACTTAATCCCAATACACACACCAAGTCATGGTTTTATTCTATTACCTAATTATCCTCAAAGTTTATCTTTTCTAATTAAATTAGCCATTAAATTACCTATATAATTTGATGTTACAACTGAGATGGGATATACAATCAATTTTTAGGTTTATAACTATTTGACAAGCTAAGATAATCATCAATTTTGGGTTTCTGAGTCACTTAGGATGATCCATCTAGCTAACCCATTAGTTGAGTTTCATCATGTTGTCCTTATACCATTTTATTATCAGTAACATGCTACATGGTTAGTTTTTGGCATTTTTTAGCTTGACTAAGGGCTCCACACCATCTTTACTTTTCCCTAGGCCAAGGTGAAGTGAGATCTTAACAAGTGGAAAGATCCCACTCACCCAAGGCTTGTATGTCCTACCTCAATGCTTAGTGTGTCTTGACTACCCTAGAGCCTTGAAATGCTAACACACAGCCTCACTCAGGTACTATCTTGATCTTCTCTCTGCCCATCTATTCTAATTGACCTTGTAGTATAGGGAAGTGGGATGTTTCCATTGCATCATCACACTCACACAGAGGGTCTATTACCTACATAGCATGTACTAACCACTATAAAGGCCCAAGGAAATTAGATTATTCCATGTGGCATAATCTTGGCATCTAGAGGATCCTTGGTGGCTCATTTATCCTAGGCATTCTAGAGAAGTAGAAAAGTAAGTGGGTCGACAGGTAGTAGTTTCTCATTTATTCTTGGCCTAAAGCAAAGATAACTAGAAAATAAAATTCAAACAAAGTATCCATTAGAATTTAATTCACCCAATTTTAACAAAAAATGACTAATTCTAAAAGTTCAAAAGGAAAGGTGAAAAACTCATAGAATTAACAATTAACAAAAGGGGATTTTTGCCAAAGACATAGTTAGTTTAGTCCATTCAAAATATGAATGAATATGACTTAAAATAAAATAACATATAAACACAGTCAATTTTAATATTTTAAAGGAAATAAATGGATATAAAATAAAAAGACTTAAGCAAATTTAAATAGTTTAGTCCTAAGGGAAAACAACCTAGTCTTTGATAGTCTTAACGGGACAAATGACCATCAAATTTAAGCTCATATAAAATTGATGTGCATGCCAAGGTGTCCTCTAGTTGGTAGGTTCATTCCATATAACAAATTTCATTCATTTGGGGATTGATTTGGGTCCCAATTAGCATTATTAGCTTCTACAATCAAGATGAGGTGAGATATTGACACTTGCTAAGATCTTGTTTTCTTGGGGCCTCGCTTGAGGTTTGGAAACATACAAACTCCCTAGGGAGTGGAAAATGGGATCATGTCATGCAGTATAATCTCATGAATCTAGAGAATCCTATGTTGATTGGAAGTGTAGAAAGAGTCCCAAAGCTATAATAAAGGGGAATTATGCCACATTGTGTGATCCCATGCATCTATAAGGTCAAAGGCCTGAGCTCACAAATGTAGAAGCTACGATGAAGCGAGGAGATGGGATCATGACACCTACTAGTATCCCAAACCTACAAAATATCGAGGGCCTACTTTAAAGTTTGAAAGGGTCCAGGGAGGTGATGAAGCATGGTTTGGATACTTAGAACTATCTTGCCTTCTTAGGGTTTGGAAGATTTAGTGAAAAATGACTAAGTCTTGAGGAAGTGAAAGAGCAACACTTGGAAGCTCTAGGTATACTTGGGGGCTTATGAGAGAAGAACTAACTGTTAGTCTATATAAAGGATAATAGTCATTAAAATTCAAATATGAAATTTGTCTAAAAAATGGCTAAGGTAAAGACCAAAATAAAGGCAATATGCAATAAGATCAATGAATAAAGACATGCATTTTGCAAAATTTGAAGGTAAATGATCCAATATGAGTAAATGACTAAGTATAAAAATGAAACCCATATTAAAATTAAGCTATTTTACCTTGAAAAGGAACATATATAAACTAGATTGAAAAAAAAAATAGTCATGAAAAATCTAGAATAGTCAAATGGCTTACATAAATCTAAGGTGAAATAGTCCAAAAAAGAGAGGAAATTTTAGTGAAATTCAAAACATTGATAAAGATAGACCAATAATTATTAGATTCATGCCAACATATAATAATCAGACCAAAGTAGTCCCACCATCCAAACTTTTTCATAAACTAAATACATAATATAAATATCCATGTTTCAAACTTGGAAAGCACAACAAAACAAGCTTAATTAGGATGATTACAATATAAACTAGAAACTCTTTTGAATTAGACCTTCAATTCCCATAGGCACAAGGAACAAACTTGACTAAATTACAAGACCAGACAATAGAGAAAAAGGGGTTCCATGATTTTAATGATGAAATTAGGGCATGTTGTACAAGAAACAACACTATGTTGATGTAAAAATGACAATAAAAGAGTTTGAAGTCATGGACAAAGTATTTTTGAGGGTTAGACCTTAGAAAATTTCCATAAAATTTGGAAATACATATAAAATAGCTCCATGCTTTGTCAGTCTAGTTGAAATTATGGAAAATATCTACCTTGTTACCTACCTCATAGCTCTTCTTCCTCTTTATAGAATCCAAGACGTGTTTCATGTGGCCTTATTGAAGATATATAAAATAATCTTCAGGTGGTGGATGAAGAGATGATCCAACTAGACCCAATTAGGATCTTAGACCATCGTAATGTTAATTTGAAAAATGAAGTCATTCGGTATGTGTTGGTCCAATAGGACCAACTGAGTGAGAAAAGTGCCACATGTGAAGATGAAAATATTTTTAGGCAATACTATCCCCTCCTCTTTGTTTAGTCCTCGAGATGATGCCTCCTTTTAGGGGGAATAGATGTAATATCCTAATTGGGAAAACTTTAGAAAATTTGCCTTTTATAAAATTTTGCTGATCCATTTTGCTATGATGAGACTTGACTATTGATTTTATTTATATTTACTTTATCATCTTATATTGAAATATTTCAGTTCATGTTGTAGTTGACTATATTTCATTTAGTATTTGGTTTTATGATGATTATATAGACCATGTACTGCTGATGCCATTTTTGATTAAAGGAAATAACCATATGGCTGAGCTAGGTTTAGAGCTAGAAGACTTCATCAAACTATTTAATTAGTGCTCTACAAGTAAATAAATGATAGGTAAGAGACAAGGATTAATTTTTTCCATCATTTACTTTTTATGATGTCTCGTATTGTGTAAACTAGTGGCGTGAGTAATTTTTATCTTTGTTCATTTTGTGTCCATCATCAAATTCTAATCCAATTATGCTCATAATGCTTATCAAAATAATTATCTCATGTGTGGGACATGTTGGTTTTTAATCATGTAACACCAATATGCATTGGGTTACTAAGGATCATGATGCAAGTGCCTTAGGGCCTTGTTGAGGGTTTGAGAAGATGATTATAATTTTAATAGCATACCGAATATGCATTTGTTAATGTTTTAATAATAACATAATGTTTATTCTAAAGTATTAATGACTTATTGAAAATGAGGTTGATGATTATTGCTTGGCCTTTTTTACTTTGCTTGGTAAAAGGGTTCTTTTGACCCATGATGGGCACGAGCTTAACATAGTGGTTGAATTTATCTTGAGATAAAATCATTCTAATTTTAGGGTTTGGGATTGAGTAACATTTTATTAGATACCATTTTTATTGTTTACCTTGACCTTGGAAAGAAAAATAAGGGAAGATAACATGGAGGAGAGTTGCAGAGGTTATGCTCAACTAGTATCATGGTCACTACGATAGAGGTAGTGTAAGCTATTATTAGAGGTATGTTTTTAATGGAATTTACATTTTAGTTGCCATGGAAGCTAGCAAGAAGTTACATTGGGGTTTTGGGGTTATTCCAAAAACACACTCATAGAAGGAATATAGTGTATGGAAGGTAAATTAGAAATAAATTCAAGAGGAAAAATGGGGAAAATAAGGATGAGAAAGAGGTAAAAGGTAGGATTTACAAAGTAAGTCCTTTTTCTTACTTTATATTTTTCAAGAATATTTTCTTTACTTCTTGAATTTGGTAGATATTATTATTTTGGTAAAATATGGAAGACTTGAGATAGGTGCAGGGGTCTTGTGAAAGGTTTAATGTCGGTTCTCACAAAATCCTAGAATTTTGTTTGCACTCTACATACCTCTCCCCTTCTCAACACCCTTCCACCTATCTCATAAGTTTTATCCTATTTTAGCTACTATTATTAATTTAGTTATGAGGGGAAATGTTAATTTTTGTGATGTTGAGTGATATTTTTGAAAAAATCTTGTGAGAAGGCATTGCTTACCTCATCTTTCCCTTAGATGGAGTATATAAGAAGGGAATGACAAGAATGCAGTCTTAAAAATATTTTTGAGTTGACATGGCATCTTTGTTTATGAATATTATTTATGGACTATGATTTTTTGTGTGTTGGTTGAATATTTGTATTAAACCCTAATATGGAAGGCATTTTATCTCTCTCTCTCTCTCTCTCTCTCTCTTTCACTTTTTGTCTCTTATCCTTGCAATTGATTTTATTATATAACATTGAGTTTTATCCGGTGACCTATTCCAACCATAAAATAATGGTTGGGGTGGGTATGTCTTACTTCCATATGGATGGGCTCAATTTTTTTTGTTGGTGTTTATATACAAGGAATGTTACAAGAAGACCTGCATAGTTGTATGATCTCTCTAAATAAACACAATGGTTTCTTGAGATAAGTAGTGCCAATGATCTTTGATGCACTAGAAAACTTACAACCTTTCTTAGCATTGTATTGTAACTTATGTAAGGAGTTATTATTATGGTTTTAGATACTAGTTTTTTTTATTTAATAAATATTATGAACTTCAAACTTTAGTGATCACTATGCCATGTGTGGTAACATGTTTCAACATTACAATGTTTGGCTATTAACTATTGTATACTTTTATTACTTAACTACTACGAGTATTCATAATTAATATGTCACTTCTTGGAATACTTAATATTATATGGTTGTTCAAATGGAGATTATAGTTCTCTTGGTTGATAAGTTGTGTTGATCTTGACTATCTTGTTTCAAAAAATAATGTGTAGAAACTTGAATATAGTTTTTTTGTTGATAATTGTGTTTTCACTTGATGATTATGTGTAAGGAAAAATATAATCAAGGTATCTTAATAAGTTGTTAAAGTGTTTTTCCTTGTTAATATGAATGCTTTTGTAATCTTAAGTTTATTATGAAGTACTTCTAGAAAGAATTAGATTTAGATATGATCATTCATTGTTAATATTGACTATGTTTAAGAAGTCACTTAGTGACTATACTACATGGCATAAATTAGGTTTATATTTTTACTTGATTATTGAAGGATTATCTTATTTGATTTGATGCTTTAGGAAATCTGAGTTAATTTTGGGTGTGCTTGATTGTGTTATTGGTGTAACATCTCAATGTAGTGGAAAATTGAAATTAAGTTGCCATGTTTGTAACAAGCAGAGGGAAACACATATTTATTCAATTCTAATATCAATTGATTCTATTAGTGATTTCCTTGCATGTGAAATTATGAAGCTTTAATTATCATTACAAAGGTGATTGGGCACTATGTAATAAAATTTTAACCATGTGGGTTATTTTAGTAGGCATATAGCCTTTCTATTTGTCTTTGATTCCTTTCAATAGGTTTTTAAAATAGAAGGACTCACTTTCTCTTCTCTATTGAAATGTAGATTAACATGTAAGTTTATTAATCGATCTTGCTAAAGTAATTGAAGGTTAAGTGGAAGCATTCTATGTATGAAAGTTTACATTTTGTAGCCCAATTTGACTATGTTTAAGAAGACCTTAATTCAAGTCTATAACTTCTTATTTAGAATAGAAAACGTATTCGTATGATGAAATTTGCATTACAAATATGTCTTGTGTTTGCTATAATTTATTCAATTATGTGAAAGAATGAATTGAAAAAGTGGGACAAGGAAGTAGATGATAATATTAATCCATGTTCTTGGATTTTGATTTAAACATTGAATGACTAAGTTAAAATAAAGTATCCTCTATTTAGGAAACCCTAAATTTGATTTTCTTGGATATTCAGTTCTTTCCTTCATAACAAATGTTATTAATAATCCAAGATTAAGAAAATTATGAATGAATAACCCAGTATGATAATTATAAGGAACTTGGTAAATAAGTTAACCCTAATAGGATATGTATAGTCAATGACCTTTAGAAGTTGGACTTACCATAGTAGTGAATGTGGTTTGTTGGCTAGCAAGCATGATTTGAATCCACTTGACTTGGAAGTTAGTAAGTCTTCTGTCAATGACACTATATGAATTTACTATTCACTACTACTCTTAATCACCTGTTAACATTATGTGGTATTGGTAATGATGAAATAATAGGAACTTTTATTCTATGCATTAATTAATCATGTTTTATACCTATATAGATTGTGTAAGAGGTGTTGATATGATTAGAAGTTGGACTTATCATAGTAGTGAATGTGGTCTATTGGATAGAAAGTATGAGTTGAATCCACTTGACCTAGAAGTGAGTAAATTTTACTTCAATGACATTATACTAATTTAATCTTCACTACTACTCTTCATCACCTGCAAACATTAGGTGGTATGGGTAATGATGAAGTTATAGGAATTTTTATTCTACGTATTTATTAATCATGTAGAAGGGTGAAACTCTAAATATAATTTGGTTACTCTTATTATTATTTCTCTAGTTATTAATACATGTTAAGTAGTATATAACATTACTTACAAAAATGGTTGTGTTTAAATGCACTCTTATCTCCAAGGAGACTGCAATGGACATTGGCCATCATTGTATCACTATAGGACCATAAAAATATATTTGTAGTTATAGTTATTATAGGATGAATCAAGTTTGATTTCACATGGTGTGGTTAATAAAATTGTGGTATAAATAGGATCACATGAACTCATCATAATAAGATACAATAAAGAATAATATATTATTTTAGTTAATTAGTTAAGGAGATTAATTTGTATGAAACTGTATAAGGACTATGGTTTGATGTGTAATCATTAAAAAGGATCACCTTATATTTATTTTTGTGTAAGTGACCCTAAATTTTATTAAAACACTTATGCCCTAAGCTATTCAAGAGAAGCCTTGAAACAGTTATGACCTTTTGTTTAATAATTTATAACCCTAAGACCATTGCTTGAAGGTTTATATGAGAATATATTACACATATATGGTTTATCTCAGTGGTATGAACTAGTTTTGAGGTGTTTAAGATTATATGTAAGGAAATTAAATGTCTTTTTTCAATACGAATTGAAGACTACCTTAATAAATCATAAATCCTAACCCTGTTATCTATGTCATGATTAAGTCTTGTAGATTATTTCTATTTTATTATCATTCATGATTATCCTCTATCGAGTTTAGTATGTTTCAAATGTTAAAGCCTCCTACATCATGAAGTGGTTAATCCCAAGGAAAAGTATATAAATGTTTAAGTTATTATTGGAAGAATAGGATTAATCACTTAACCTATTAGGACCCAATAAACTTTGCTTCATGTTGTGACAAGAATGCAATACCAATCATGTACACATGTTCATTACATTATTGTAATTTAATGTAAATGAACTCAATTTGATGTTGGAATATGAGTATCATGACCCTAAAAAGCCTAATTTTTTTTGGGTTGGTTTTTTGGGTTGCGACACTACTTTAAGTATACTACTTTGAGACATGACCTTACCATACATTGGGCAGATCTCATTTATATTCTTTAGACTAATTTTATACTACACATGGTATACACTATGTGTTAACCTATGATATCACTTATTTGTATCTTTTATATTCTTCTATTTTATAGTCTTTCTCCTATTAGTGTAGGTATTTATTCCATTTAATGGTTTTTATGTACACATGTTATTAATCTTGCTTAAGTGTTATTAGGTCATTGGGGTAGATAATTCCACATGCATGAGGATGTTGGGTCATGCATATCTTCCTCTTATAGATGTACCTTTCCTAAATTTATTGTAATTAATATGATTTAGGCAATTTTGAATACAATATTATCTAGTTCTACTCTAACTTGATTTCATTTTCAAAAATTTGGAGTTTTACTTCTGTTTTCTTCTACATTCGTAAGATTGTGCTTGTGTGTTAATTATTTCTAGTTAGATCTTGGACAATGCCATAATGGTATAAGAGTTTTATTGGTAAAATGAGAATCAATTTATTATTTTATTAAAATCTTAAGTAGATTTTGATTCATATTCTGATATAAATTATTAAGAAGAAATAAATTTGTAGATCTATGTGTTCATTTACAGTGTTATTCTCTCATTGGCCTTGGCATTTTCATGTGTTGGTTTTATTCAACCTATGTAAAAAAGAATAATATTTGCATGATTTTTTGTATTGGTCATATAAGTTTTTTTTAAATATATGTGTATATTCAACACATAAGATGAGATATTTAGAGCCACGATGCACATTGGTTGACCATAAAAAATGAGACGTCCATATTGGTAGTCAAATCTAGGACTCTCTACCATAATTATTTGATTTGGTCTTATGTTTGGTTTGAATCACCTTCACTACTAGGGTTTTAACCTAACTCAAGAGCAACATCCAAATATGGGAACATCTTACAAATTTCATGGCCTATTCACTATTCTAAATGTCCCCTCTACTCTCTATCCATCTCTTCACTTTACACTATCCTCCTCAAGCTAATATTTCCACCACCATTTGAAGCATGCCCTCACCATCCTTATACTGAGCTTTTGCTATTAGGGATATACTCAAATTCATCTCACAACCTATGTATAAGTTTCAAAATTATTCACGTAATAACCCCATCTGGTTCACATCTTCCCATCCCTATTATTTATGGAAACTATTTTTAGTAAAAGTGTAGTTAAATTTTTATGCAAGTTTGATCAAAATGGGGCATTAAATGATGAAAAAAGTTGTAATAACTTTTAACAAACAACTCATTTTGGAGTACCATTTTATTAAAAAGTGCTTATTTTTTCATACTCACTCTATTAGAGCCATTTGTTTTATAATTGAACTAAAATTATAAAGTGCCAACATATGGAGGGGTTGATAAAAATAATTTCTTGGGGGGGGGGCTGTTGTGGTTTGAATTATCTTCGCTCTTATTTCCCACCTTATTTTTATTTTTGCAACAAATTTTCTACAATATGGATCCTAATTTGATAAGTCCACTCACCCATTTCAACTATTATGAATGGAGATATAAAATTCAAATGATTTTGAGGAGCAAGGGTTTACATTGCATAATTATAGGCATTGAGACTAAATCAAATGCCACTGCAAAAAAAGTTAAGTGGTTTAATTGTTGTGATAAAGCCTTTGGATTATTGTGTCTTTTTGTATCTCTTGATGTACTCTTTCATGTTGAATTTGAAAAAAAATCTAATGAAATATGACCACACTAGAAAAGATCTTTGAGAATCTAGATGTGATGAGTGGTCATGAACTAGAGAACAAACTCATTAGTTTGAGACCTAGTAGTTTTGGCACCCTACAATATTTATTCACTAAGTTTAAGTCTTTGATATTTTAGTTAAAATAATATATAATATATAAGAAATATGATCAACTGGTTATTTCTATACTCTCTAAACTAGTTCTAGACTATTTTGTGTTTGTCTCTACTTTCCATGCCATAAAAAGTGATATTAGAGCTACATGAAAATGCCCTATTTAGATTATTTTATTGCTGACTTGAATCAAGAGAAAGATAAGTAAATATATATGGGTAAATTGAAGTCATCAAAACCACATGCTCTAATTATTGGAAATAAGAAACTAAAGGCCTCAAATAACAAGGAGAAGAAATGGGATTAAAAAGATCAAGAGGAATAGGATCAATATCTTCCCACCTCCAAATCACCCAATGAAACCTCTTGTTCTAGTGTTAAGCCTAAGAAAAAAGGGATCAAATGTGGGTATTGATTGAGAAAGCAAGATGATATAATATGTTTAAAAAATTATATTGACCACCTAACAAGCCTTTTTGAGAAGAACAATATAAGTGTTCTTGAGTCTATCAAACCAATTTCATCAACCCTATAATCTTCCAAGATAGATGAAAATGGTAAAAAAAAGGTAAAATAATATGTTAATGAGAAAGTAAAAGGTATGGCCCTAGTTAGAGTTTTACCTTTATCTCCTACATGGGTTATTGACTCTGGTGCATAACATCACATGGCTTCTTCACAAGTCGAGTTCACTTCCTTGAAACCATGTGACATGTCTACTATTTGATTAGGTGAGGACACTTATTCACATGTTTTTAGGAGAGGGTCTATTGAAGTGAGTGGTGGAACATTAAAATATATTCTAAGTATTCCCTCACTTTTAACTAATCTCCTATTAGTATATCATATTACTCACCTTAGTCTGGGCATGTGAGTTGAGTTCACTCTAAATTCAGTGTATGTTAGAGAGTTGCATAGTGATACTATAGTGGTAGTGGGAATAATCAATCATTAGACACAAATGTATACCTTTAAACACTTTGTACCAGCCTATCCTTTAGATTTTCCTTCATCAAACTCTCTTAAACTTGATGATATTTTTGAGCCTAAGCACATCTATGATGATGAAGACTCCTCTTCTAGCATAGATGACTACAGTGGTATAGGGACACACCTCTACCATTTCCTTTTCACCTTCTAGATATTGAGGAGTTATTTATTGATCCACCTAATTTTGGTTTATTTTAGACATTGTAGGGAGCATGTACATTAATCTAAGACTCATTAGATATCGATAAGTCTATTACACATTTACATGGCATTTTGTATTCCTTATTTACTCTGCTTATGATACACCATCATTGCATGAAGGATTTGGATCATATATTATGCATGAGGAGTATAATTACTTGTATAGAAACCACACATTAGTTGGAGATACATAAGGCTCTTCATAGACACACTCATTATTCCAAGGTAATCCACTCTTCATTGCATCTACTTTTGATCCAGAAGCACTCCAGAGAGCTCATTAGAGGATATAGGTGTGGAAACATGAAGTTGTAGCTTATATTAGGGTTATTTTATCCCTCTCTTATTCTTTTCTCTCTTTTTAGATGGATTTTTCTCTACGGCTTTTTCCCTTTTATCCACTTTATGAGAGTTGCTTTGTACTTGGTACCTTATCAGGCCTAGTTATTGGGACCCAATTCTTCTACCCACCTCAACTACACTTAAGGGGGGCGTTAGTGTAAGTTTTTAATCCATTTAATGGTTTTTACCTAAACATATTATTTATCTTGCTTATGCATTATTAAGTCATTAGGGAAGATAATCCCACATGCATGAGGATGTTAAACATGCCTATCTTCCACCTGTATATGTACATTTCCTAAAGCTAATGTAATCAATTTGATCAAGGTAATTCTGAATACAATATTATCTAGTTTTGATTTTTCTTGGTTTCATTCTTAATAATGGAGTTTTTGCTTCTCTTAGCTTTCACATTCGTAATCATGTGCTCATGTGTTTCATTCTTTCTAGTTAGATCTTGGATAATTATGTCATCTCTCTTGGCCTTACTTCTTTAACTAAGGTCTTGTTCATATTAATATTTTAAAAAATGCAAAAAAATCAAATATTTAAAAAACTTTAAAAAAATTCAAATATTAAAAAATATAGAGTTAGGTCCTATACATAGATTTCTTTGATGGTACACATAGTTGTTTGATGTCATTTATCATATACATGCTGATTTAAATATCCATTCTATACTTTTCTACTACACATGGTGCACACTATGTGTTGACCTATGTTACTGACTATTTAAATTCCTTTATGTTCTTCAATTTTTGTAGCTTTTGCCCTTTGTTCTTCATATATTGATTACTTATTCATATATATATTTTAAAAAGTGAAAAATAATTTAAATATTTGAAAAACTACAAAAACATTAAAATATTCAAAAATACAAAATTTAGACCTATACATGACTTGCTTTGATGATATACATAGTTGTTTGTTTGATGTATTTATCATATAAATGGTGAGTTACATATCATTTTTCTAAGAAAATACTTTTCATAGTATACATGAGATATATTCAGGACATATAGGATATAAATGAGATGTGGACATACATATGCATGAAATTTATCACACCCATAGGAAAAATTCTCATGTCTAGGGGCATCTTGGTATAAATTTTTAGGTTATATCTTTCTATGTTATTCCATCAATCGATCATATTAAACTAATTATATTGTTTATACATGACTTTATCTTATTCATATCTTTTAAAGTGCTACTTCCTATGGATTTTATGTTTTTTTATACTAGATGGTGACATTGAATAATTACGTGAACTAATCTTACTTGTTATGTTCTTATTTATTACTAATGATAATGCTATTACTTGATCCTTGTTTCAATCTATATTTATTGTTATATTTTATGTGGGTACGTTGACTACATCTTATCATGTCATATGTTAATTATGTTATAGAATTATAGATTCTATATCATGGCCATGTTGTGTTCATGTTGGATTAGAGTTGAGTTTTTTTCTTTTATGCTTGTGTGCATGTGTGCGTGTGCACACACATGCATGTTTACTTACTTTTATATGGAAAATTTTAAATATTATTATGTGAAAAATGTTATGATTTATTTCACACACATATATATTATGTGCTGTATATTTCTATTTTAT
This sequence comes from Torreya grandis, assembly GCA_037957365.1. Taxonomy (NCBI): domain Eukaryota; kingdom Viridiplantae; phylum Streptophyta; class Pinopsida; order Cupressales; family Taxaceae; genus Torreya; species Torreya grandis. Next base: position 2,389,457 of record JARHVA010000581.1, on the reverse strand, counting down.
GTTACAATGATTTATATCATGCATATACTATGATTATAACTATTGTGGTTCATTAACATATCTAGCTATATTTAACAATTATTTTTAATGAATTATCATAATAAATAATTTTTTTGCCTATGATTACATGGTTCATATGTGATTATACTATTAAAATACTTATTATGATGAATATATTATCATGTTTGACACTTACTTTATATGAATATACTTTTTGCTATCTAACACATGATGCATATAACTTTTTCTTTTGATATGATTGATCGCTAGGATTCATCCATCATATCAAAAGAGGGGACTACAATGGGTTTGTTAAGATATTTAGGCCATGTCAGATAAACATTTTCACATTATGACATAAATTATATATTATATGGGCTAGATTGAGACATATCCTAAATGAATTTGAAGAATAATTGAGGCTTTCTATGATATTTTTGCATTCTTCATTATTTTGAGGAACATATGGACCATATGGGGCATGAAATTTATTAATGAAAAACACTTTTTTAATTTTTTTATTATTGAGGATTGATGGGGAATGATGGTAATATGTAATAACTTTGGGTATATATTTGTTTTCACTTGTTAATAATTGTACATACCAACCTAATTTTTGGGTTCCACAAAAGGGTATTTTATTACATGGGGTAGTGTTGTTAAGTTTGTCGCATTGCTCAACTTATAACAACACCTTCTCAAGATGTATAGTTGGAGAATTTACACTCCTCAAATCATAGCTTATAAGTTACATTTCCTTAGGGCATGTTCACCCATGGTTTTCCCTAGTCAAGTTTAACAAGTCAATACTGGGTTCATATACCATCAAGTGTATTCATTCCTTACCTTTTCAATTTTAAATTTTTTAATGATTTTGATTATTTTATATATTTTTTATTATGGAGAGACATTGATATATACATGTTTCTTATAGGTTTCACATGGATAAAATGATATAATTTGGATATACATGTCAACACTAAGTGAAGTTATCACAAGTACCAAATTTAGTTTTTTAATTTATCATTTTAAATACTATATTAAAAGTGGGGTATATGTAGACACCTAAATTTGGTCTTTGGAACTCTAGAAACACCAAATTCAATATAATTTGACACACTTAGATGGTGCACATGTATTTTAATCTTGAGAAAACTTTTTCTCTATCCACCTACCCATCTATTTTCTTAGCCACCTTTATTTTCTAGATACATCTATTTAAGATTATATAAGTCTATAAAGGAATCATTCAAATACCTATACATCCATTATCCATATTTCAAATCCTTATTTTTCACTTCCAAGATAATACTAGTAAACCCAAACAATGTTATTCACTACAGGTATCTTCCTCTATTAGTACTGTTTATGATCCCTTAAAGTTATTTTTTAAATTCAGAAGTCTACATTAGGTTGGACTAGACATGTTTTTGTTTAACCCTAAATTTAGATAAGTAGTGTTATCTAGGGTTAAGAATATATAAATGAATAAGCATAAGGGTGATAAGAAAATCTATAGGAATCCAAGTAATTTATAAACTTTGGTAAATAATATTTTGAATTTAAATACTGGGATATGCCAAAAATAGAAGGTATAAGTATTGATTGATATTGTAATAAATTTTAAACAATATTACATAGCTAGTTTATTGTATGCATGTAGATATGGGTTGAAATAGGATAGAAGAGGACAAGATCAAGATATTAGAAATGTCATAAAATTATATAATTTTGCATATGTGGCCATAGAATCTTGCATCAAATTTGGACAGTTGGATCGACATTGGTGTCTGAGTTAAACATAGGTGTCCTATACAAAATAGTGATTAGATATAAGTGTAACAAATGGGAGATTTTTAGTTTTTATTTCATTTTTATTTTGATGTTTAAAGATCAATTGCATAAGTTGTCATTCTTTTTCAAATGATCAAACCCTAGATCTCTCACCCTTGGAGTGACTATGAGAAAAATGGGTTGGTGGGCATATAGTGTTGAGTCACCCTAAGGACCCCTCTATTAATGAAAACTTCTTACATAGTCAATAATCTAAAGAGGGCCTCAAAATTATGTATTTATCCCCTATTTTTTGGCTTGTATGTGCATAAGGATGCAATGTATAATAAACAAGTACATAGAGTGACCTATCTTATAACTTGGAAAATATGGCTCATGGGATGCTCCTTCATTAATTCAATTCTGCAGGGATACTACTCCTATGAATGATATGGAAATAAGGATGAATAAGGTAGGTTTTATCACTTGAATTCTTAATTAAGTGCTCTTGGTAAGTTGCCTTATGAGTTCCTAGTATTTACTAGGTAAGGAATAAATGAGGGTTGATTTTATATATATGTCAATCCCTTTTGAAAATATCTCACACTGAGTCAGTTAGGCTAACCTTTAGGATATTTTTCAATTGAAAATTTTAAGAATTATTGGCACTGGACACTTAGTTTTAAAATGGATACTTGTGTTGACATAGGCATTTAAATGGGACATAAGTGTTTGGGGAGCTAGAAAATAGGTACACGTCCAAAATTGATAGAGAATGATAATGATCATATTTAGAACATTTTACATAATATATGATTCCTATTCATTAGAATAACAATGGTTAGATAAAGAGATAAGAAATTAGGCACAAAGAAATAGTTAATGTGAGCCTTTCAATAGTAGGAAGGTCTTAGAATTGAAGGGTACATCTATGTTAGGCATTTTCTAAGTACATAAGATTGAGGTGATATATAATTTAGATTTAGTGTCTATAATTTCATGGGTTGGTCATAGTGGAAAATTAATGAGGTTGTAATGAAATTACTTCAAGAATTAAGTATAATAGCAAAATTATATCCAAATTTGACTAAAATATATCCAAATATATGATAATAGATAAGCCACTTTGAGGAGGAAACCTCCACAAGCTTCAATAAGAGCAGAATTCACAATATGATGATAAATGATTACCCACTACCTCCTATATATAGTCTATCTAGGCCATGGTTACTCCATAGGCTGACCTACTAATCAAAAGAAAGCATAGATAAATGTAATATAACATCAAAGAAGGATAAGTAAGCCACAAGTCAGCTAATACTATCCTCATACATGTGATAGGTTAGGGGCATAACATGCCCTTCCCCTTCAAACCAATGTTGTCCTCAACGTTGAACAACTCTGGTTGTTGTTGTAGAAAATCTTCACCTTCTCAAGTTGCATCTTCACGGCTCTAGTTTTTCCACTTGATCAAATATTCCCTAATCTCTCTGGTTCTCAACCTCTTAGTACATGTTTGGAGGATCTTCTCTGGTTCCAAAATGACTCATCCTTCTTCATCTAGTTCTGGGAGCTCTGTCTGGGTGGAAACTTTCTGTCCAATGACCTTCTTCAAATAGGAAACATGAAATATTAGGTGTATGTGAGATGAATGAGGTAGCTCGAGCTTATAAGCCACACTTCTAATTTTTTGTAGAAACTGATAAGGGCCATAATACTTAGGAGCAAGTTTGTTGTCCTTTTTCTATTACTTCAAGGACATCTAATTGTAAGGCTACAAATGAACAAATACCTAGTCACCCATCTCAAAATTTCACTCACTACGGTGTTGATATGCTTGTTTCTTCATCCTATTTTGTGCCAAGGCCAAATTCTCTCTCAAACTAGCCAAAACCTCTTGTTGATGTTGAATGTGCTCTTCCACATCTCGAACCTTGGTGTGCACCTTTAATAAAGAAGTGATGGAAGGTGGATGGTAACCATATAGTGCTAGAAATGGAGACATTTTAGAAGAGGTATGGAAAGATGTGTTATACCACCATTTTGCAAGTGGTAGCCATTTAACCCAATGTTCTTGTTTATCTGATACAAAACAATGGAGATACCCCTCTAAAAATTTGTTAACCACTTCAATTTGTCCATCAGATTAGGGGTGATAAGATGAGCTATGAACTAGCTGAGTACACAAACAAGAAAATAGTTCAGTCTAGAAATTACTAGTGAAAATAGGATCACAATCACTTACAATTATTTTTGAGGTTCCATGTAATTTGAGAACTGCTTCCATAAAAATAACCACTACTGTACTTGCTTAAAATGGGTGTGAGAGAGCACAAAAATGGGAATATTTTGTAAGCCTATCCACAATGACCAAAATAACATTCTTACCTTCAGAACAAGGCAACCCAGTGATGAAATCCATGGAAACCTCCTCCCACCTTTGACTAGGAATTGCTAATGGTTGTAACAGAGCTGGGGTCTTAACTGTTTCACCTTTATTCTATTGGCATATCAATAATTCTTCCACAAAATTTTATACATCTCCCTTGAGTCCTTCCCAAAATAATTCTTTCTTAATTCTATGATAAGTTTTCAAGAACCCTGAGTGTCCCCCAATTGGAGATGCATGCAACTCTGTAAGAATCTTATGCTTAAGCTCTGGATTTTTGCACAAGTATAACTTACCCTTATACCATAGGACATTACCTTTCCATTTAAATTTGTTAAAGGATAAATTACCTTGTTGGAGATTTTGAATCAGAACCTATGTATCCTTGTCTTGCTCCCATTCTAACCTAGCTTCATCCACCCAATTTGCTTGCAAGATGGACACTGCATAAAGTAATGCTTCTGTGGATGCATCTCATCTGGATAGTGCATCTGCTACTACATTATATTTACCCTTATTATAGATGATTTCAAAATCATAACCCAACATTTTGGTTACCCATTTTTTTTGTTCCTCAGATGATAATCTTTGCTCCAAAAAGTATTTGAGACTATCATGATCTGTTTTCACCTTAAAGTGTCTACCCATCAGATAAGGCCTCCATTATTTAACTGCATGAAGAATAGCCATCATTTCTTTCTCATAGATAGGTTTTTGAGATTCTTACCTTTGAATTGATGACTTTAAAATGCAATGGGTCTTCCTCCTTACATTAGTATTGCCCCCAATCCAGACCCAGAAGCATCACATTCAACAGTGAATGTCTGTGAGAAGTTTGGAGTAGCCAAAACTGGAGTGGTGCACATAGTTACTTTTAATTTCTCAAATGCTTTGGTGGCATCATCATTCCAATGGAAATCATCCTTCTTTAGCAATGCAGTGAGTGGCGCTTCTATGCTGCCATAACCTTTCACAAATCTTCTATAGTAACCTGTTAGTCCAAGGAACCCTCAAAGGTTTTTGAGAGTTTTTGGTATGGGCCGTTCCATTATCGCTTTGATCTTCTGGGGATCAACTTTGACACCTTCATGGGAAAAACTGTGACCAAGGTACTCTACCTCTTGTACTCCAAAAGCACATTTAGGTGGCTTCGCATAAAGTTAGTGCTTCTCCAAAACAATTAACACTTGTTTCACATGTTGCAAATGTGCTTCCCATGTTTGACTATAAATCAATATGTCATGAAAGAAAACTAGCACAAACTTCCTTAAAAAAGGCCTAAAAATAGTGTTCATCAAGTTATGAAAAGTAGATGGTGCATTTGTAAGACCAAAGGGCATTACCAAAAACTCATAATGGCCCTCATGTGTTCTAAAAGCAATTTTATGAACATCTTCATCCTTGATTCTAATTTGATGGTACCCCAAGTGAAGATCCAATTTTGTGAAATAATTAGCACCATGCAACTCATCAAGTAAATCATCAATTACTAGAATAGGAAACTTATCTTTGATGGTGTACTTGTTGAGTTCCCTATAATTTGGGCACATCCTCCATGTGTCATCCTTCTTCCACACCATGACCACTAGTGATGAATATGCACTTTGGCTATGCTTGATGATCCCTGCCTCCAGCATCTCATGGACCATCTTTTCAATTTCACTCTTTTGTGCATATGGATATTTATATGGTCTGATATTTGGTGGTTGACTACTTGGAATTAGTTGAATGGCATGATCATGTTCTCTTTTTGGTGGTAGTCCTTTTGGCATGCCCCCAAAAATAGATGAGTGGTCCTCAAGAATTATTTGTAGATCAGGATGTGTAGATACCTATGTGGGTTGAACTTCTATGGAGCATAATCGTGTAATAATTCCCTCTGCCCCTTTTTTAGCATCTTGGTCATTAGATGTGAACTAATCAATTGTGGAGATTTTGCATGTAATCCACGTAGTTCAATTTTCTTACCTTCAGAATGAAAGTGTATGAATAGTTCTTGGAAGTTCATCTCAATGGTACCTAATGTTGTGAGCCATTTTGCTCCCAAAACAATGTCTATGTTACCCAGGGGAATAACAAACATAGGAGAGTCGAGATTGTACCCACCCATAGTAAGCTTAATAATATGGAATTTGCCTAAAAAATTAATTATGCCACCATCTACAATCATGACCTAAAATTCTAGTGCTGGGTAGATGAAATAGTTCAATCGAGTGGCCAACTTATGGTTTATAAAGTTATGTGTGCTCCCTGAATCAATCAACACTGTCACCTTTTGTTTCTTGAGGAAACCCACCACCTTAAGTGTTTGTGGAGTGCTATTACCTGCAAGTGCATGACAAGAGATTATAGGTTGGGAATCTTTAGGTACCTCCTCTATATCTTCCTCATCATCATTAGAGGCATCATCTGCTTCTTCATCTTTGTTTGGTCCCTCAATGTAGAATAAATTCTTCTTAGCACATCTATGTCATTTACTCCACTTGCTGTCACAACCAAAACATAATCCTTTTACACGCTTCTCTTCAATTTGCTGAGGGTCAATCTAGTAGGTGGAGGAAATGTTGGTGACGATATGCTACGATCTTTGAAGTGAGTGAATGGCTACTTCTTGTTGGCTATAATAGAATCAAAAATCTTAAGTGAATTAAACATGCGTACCTCATGTTGAATGTGGTCCTTAAGTCCACCCAAAAATAGGTCATTCAAGTTTGCTTCAGAAATTGTCTCCACACGTAAGGATAGGTTCTGAAAATGATGAATATAATCCTTGACAGAGCTAGTTTGTCACAATTTTCCCAGTTGGCTAAAGTAATTCTCTGTCACACTATTGCCATAGTGTAATTGTTGCTTGACTATAAAAACTGACCAGGTGACATTGAGAGTCATCTTTTTCTTTTGAGCACACAACCATCAATACCAAATGAATTGATCAAGTTCAAGATACAAGGATGCCATGGTAACCTTCTATCCACCTAGAATCTGATGCAGGTTAAAAAAACTCTCCATTTGGTTGATCTAATTGAGTGGATCTTTTCCATCAAATTTGCACATATCCACCTTTGGTAATAGGTTCCTTTGTGACCATGGAGTTAGATTTGAAGTAGACTGGTTAGGAGAACCACCCTAGTGGGTTTGTGCAATAGAGTTAGCTTGATTATTTGACTGATTAATGTTTAAATCCATCATGATATCTCCTAAACTATCTTGTATGGATTGCATATTAGATTGTATGTCTTGCACCTCACTCTGAATACCTTGCACACTATAGTCAAGCTGGCTCACTTTGTGATCTATGTCAAAAAACCCTGGTACAAAGGGTCTAGTACATCCCCCTTCTGAATCCATCTCTTCCTTTTTAGGAGTTTTACCTAGAGTTTCAACACCCTTTCCTCGGCCTCGAGTTTGTGGACCTGCCATAAAAGGCTTTTACGATGTCGACCCCTATTGGCACTTTTGACCCAACTTTGACCAAGCGATTTTGGAATCATGTCGACCTCAAATAAAAATATACAAAGAACATACCATATCCAAATTTTTATAATCTTTCCAAAAATGTAAATAAATCAGAAAAATTCTTTGAATTACGCACAATAGAGCAATTTTATGAAAAACCATAAAATAGAGATAAATTTTTAAAAACAGATCCAAATTAGCTAAAATTTTAATGGAAGATTAATTTTATTATTTATCACCTCCATTAAAAATTTTGTAGATAAATTTGAAACCATTTTTTATATATTGCAAAATTTAAAAATTTAGTGTTTCGCCCACAATATTGCCCAAATCGTAGCTCTGATACCACTTGTAATGAAATTACTTCAAGAATTAAGTATAATAGAAGAATTATATCCAAATATGACTGAAATATATCCAAATATATGATAATAGATAAGATAATTCGAGGGGGAAACCTCCACAAGCTTCAATAAGAGCAGAATTCACAATATGATGATAAATGATTACCCACTACCTCCTATATATAGTCTATCTAGGCCATGGTTACTCCATAGGCTGACCTACTAATCAAAAGAAAGCATAGATAAATGTAATATAACATCAAATAAGGATAATTAAGCCATAATTTGGCTAATACTATCGTCATACATGTGATAGGTTAGGGGCGTAACAAAGGTGTTAGCTATAAATAAAAATCACCCCTAAGGTTATCACGAACTTGGAAAGTCTTATGAACATTGAGAAATCACCTATCACTCTCTTGGAACATTATAAAAAAGAATATACATATTATAAGCAACACACCCCTTTTCATAGAAGAAAAAGAGGACCTTGTAAGCCAAAAATCTTGAGAAAATAGCCGCTTATTGAGCCCATTTTGAACTTCATCTTATTTCAAAACCTTGGGCCCAATCCCCACAAGTGAATGCCAATCCATATTCATTCTTCAAGATCTATCTAAACTCTAATAAATCCCCCCTTTATTTATATGTGTAAATTTCATGAGATTTTGTTTCTAAAAGGTCAATCCCATCATGTTTCTAAAATGTTTTTATACTTAGTTTTTTTTTTGGTACTAATTTTTTATTTTAGAAATTAGTTAATGTCCCAAGGTCTTAGAGTCAACAATTTGGAGTCTTAGAGTCCAGTTGGCACCATCCAAGAAGTTATTTATGATAAGTAAGAAGTTTTACCTTTGAGAAACACTTTTTAATGACAGTATTTTTGTAATTTTAGTAGGTCCTGGAGTTGTCAGAGCCACTTATAGTCCAAGATAATTCACACCCATTCAGGGATCACTATGTTTACTTTTATAAACCCAGAGGATAATGTTCACAACCATGTCTCAAAGGTGTCAATTTCATGTACAAATCAAGATACTTCACCCATTTAAAGATTACCATGTGTACTTATACACCCAAGGGATATTTTTCACAGTCAGGTCCTGGGCTTGTTAGAGTTGTGTATGGTTTAGGAATCTTGATCAAATCATGAGGCACCATGTGTAATTTTGTATGCTAAGTGACCAAAGGTCCTAGAGTAGGTCCCAAAGGTGTCATATAATATTATGGTTTGGAATTCTTGATCTAATCAAGATTCACCATGTGTACTTACATACACTTAGAGGACCATATACCTAGAAAATTGTTGCTATGCCAAATAAATAACATCACCCCTTGGGACCACCACGGTATAAGTGACACTTGGCTAACTCTGAATGCATCATATACACCATGAGGGCCAAAAATAGGTGAATTCACACCATGATCTCTATAATTATTAACCCATTTGGTTAGATCAATAGCTAACACTAGGATAGGTTCTATCACTGTCAGTCAATATAATTAAAGCATATTGCAAAAAAATCAAATTTGAGAAAAAAGGAAAATAACTAATTTAAAATCATGCCATTAACTCAAAGATAAACTCATTTTAGTGATCCCTCCACACCATTACGATGGAGATATTTCAAATCCCTATAAGGTCCCATATAAATTGAGCTTAAGGTTATCTATTCTCTATGTTCTAAATTGCCTAAGAGTCCTCTTTTTTTAAGTATCCTTGAGAGTTCCTAAGGTACATATCTATATAATACCACACATCAGGGATAAATCTATAGGATAATGGTGAAAGTCTCATAAAATTAAGCAAGAAATAATGGCAACTTATACCTCTAACCCTAAGCTAGAGAAAGAGTTTAGGGACACCAATTTATGGGATCATGTGGTACAATCACTACAATGAGATATTCAAGGAAGTTTAAGAAATTTAGAAGCCCAAAAAAAATGGTAAACCTAAGGATGATGATGTTTTATTTGTTGACAAAATTATTACACTCAAAAATTTGGGCCTCCATAAAGTTACTACCAAACCAAAGGTTTTTCCTTGAAGAGATATTTTTCCAACCTGATGAGGATATCCAAGTGGACCAATGACATTGTCCACTCCCTTACTAGAAAAATCTGAATTACAAAAATATTTGGCCCACTTTCAAGGGATATTATAATATCTCAAAATATGACATTCTCTATGATAGGGAGGTTATTACTAGATGAATGAAGACAAATGATTTTTATGAAACTCTAAAGGATTGGGCTAAGGATACTGATCACTAGGTCAACAAGGAGGATGTTAACTTCTACACCATTAAGAATTTGAGAGAATGGGTTTAAGTCATCATGTTTTTTCTCAACTATTTATATGGGGTAAACAACATTATTCATGTGAAAAAGTATTGGATCCCTTTACTCAACATCACCCTAGAAGGTAAATAGATTCTAACTCTTAAGGACGTTATTATCTTAAAAATATATCATTAAGTCCTCAAGGTTCATGTAGGGAAAATTATACATGATGTCCTATTTAGTTGATTATGCCTATGGTGAAATCAATTTTAGAAGCACTAAATTCCCTCAGTGGATGCCTATAGTTTCCCATGTTCATGTGGTCTTTTAAAAATTATATATCCACCACTTTAGGTATCACATCGAGGCCATATGCAACCATTTATATCCCCATGTCTACTTAGAAATTAATAATAAGCCCATGTAAATATTATCAAAAGAGACAAATTCATCCATCTTAGCCCTAGGAGCCTAGTGGTACTATTGGAACCATATGGTAACCAGGGTAGAAGGCATCTAAGGACCTCCCTTTAAACTACCTTATATTGTCCCATATTAGTTGGTCGAATAAGATATCACTTTCTAGTTTGTCAATGGCATGAATGGCCTTCTCCTCTATAAGGAGAAAAAGTATTATCCCTCGCTCCATATCATTATAGGGTGTCATGAATATAAAAACTTATTTGCCATTCAGGCCATGTTTATGCACATGGACTCATTAATATCCATCTTAATGAGGATAGGCAATTAGATCCCCATGATATGGTAAAGGATCATGTCAAACATTATAGGGATATGATGAAGACCAATTACCACTATGTGATCCATCCAAATGACACCGACCATATCAACCCTACCAATGATACCAAGGTGATTACCAGGATTGAAGCAATGTGAGTCTGTAGGGAGTAATAGGTGCATCCCAAGATTGTGTTGGAGGATAGGCCCAGTCATCCACAACCTTTTAATGAATTCCCAAAAACTATTAGGAGACTCTCTCAACTGATCTTGTAAGGGGTCCTCATAGTAGCCACTCCACCAACTTTTGCATCAACTTCACTTAAAGGGACCTCCCAGGTAGGCCAACCTCATGCTAATTATGTCCTTCATTTATATAGTAAATCAAAATCTCAGCATAGTTTCCCTTGAGCTTAATATTTCACATTCTCAAATATTTTGACTCCAACCTTGGGCACATAAAGACAACAACCTATAACCCCTCCTAGTTTTCCAACCTAGGTTCAACCTTCCCTTATGGTTTCCCCTCTAATTGCTTCTCAAGGGTATCTTATTTCCATGGATTTTAAAAATCTTGGTGCTCTAGGTTTTCATCTCCCTCTATTTTTTTCTACATCAAAATGGACCCCTCTTACAATCATTCTTGGACTAGCCCCTATGATTAGTATGGTCTCTATTAGTTCTCCACTTTATAGCCCAATTGTCATAATGGATCTTACAAGTTTGGTTCTTCCCATTTTTATGGTTTCCCTTGTAATTATTTTGATCCCAAATTCAAAGGTTTCCCCTAATTTTGTATCTTTCAATGCTCCAATGAGTTTAATTGTGAGAATCATAGGCAACCTGCCAACTTTGGGTGTCAACAGAGTATACACTAGGTACAACTCTTCACCTCAGGGTATTTTTAGCTCCACTCCAAGTGTAAAAACATAGTTAAAATCCCTTAACATAATCCTAATAATCACAAAATTTTTATTTCCCCTATCCCATCAATGTAACCTCATCTTGCACCTACAACATCATCTTGGGCCTCCTTCTCTCTCACACCTAGTCCCCCAAGAATTAGCTTTAATAGGCCCATTTCCTCTTTCAGGGTGAACATTCAACTCTTAGGTGTCATCAATTCCTAAGTCCATATGACATAGGACCAACTAAGATTACACTTGTTCCCATAGGTAGCTCCCTTGACCACCCCTCCATTTGTACCCATCCCTGCCCCTCCACCTTCTATCTCATTTTATGTACCTCATCCATTCTTCCCACCTCCAACCCTACCTCTACCATCATCCTCATTTATTTCCACCCCTATTACCTCATATTCAACATCCATATGACCAATATAGGGATAAGTTTGGATTAGCCCCTCAAGATCTCAAGGATCAAAGAGACCTGAGATGGTTTACCATGGGGGCCTAGACATCTAGCTCTAATTTTGATAGAGATTCTAGGAGGATGAGGATGGTGATGACCCAAATTTTTAGGTAGGATGTAGACCCTATTTCATGGAGGATAGAGTAAGAACTCTTAGCTCTCATGAAGAAAATAACCCAGACTAGAGAGGATAAAATTGTGGAGGACCCAATATATATTTTTTGAGCTAAGAAAAAAACTAATTAAAATATCATGGACATAAAAGAGAAAGTGAGGACCTTATATTCCTAGGTCAAGATCTCATTCCCAATGGGCCTAACTGGCAAGGTGGATAATGCATTTGTAAAATTATTTTTTATCCTTGGGGAGGTGGTTAGAGATCTTTCAAAGAGCAAAGTGTTGGTTAAAATAACACAATAATACTTAGACTAAATTATAAGGATTGAAAATAAATGCAAGAAGATGACAATGATCATCATCAAGTGGATGTTCCTCATGCTTAAAATCATTCCCGTTAGAGATATCAACTTATATCAAATATTTATAGGGAGCATGATAACTATGATTGGTTATTGGCTTGGGGATATTTAATTAGACATTGGGTCCTTGGAGAAAAGTAGAGAAAAAATACTTTCTTAATTCAAAGAGTGAGCATAACTATTCTTTTCCATCCTAATGGTAGTTTGATTAACACAAATGAGTTTTGAGTCCACCTCTAACACTTTAAAACAACCATGAGGAGGAGGGTGGAAAATACCAATACGTATGGATCCCATGCTATTATGGAACTTTCCATGAAATTTATAACCAAAATTAGCCAATTTAATGTTTTCAAGGCTTATCTTGAGGCACCTAAAAGGGAACATGCTAAATTATTGACACATGCTGAGGTTTTATTTAGGGAACCACCTATCACCCTTCCCAAGCTTGATAGAGAAGCAAATATCATTACAAAGGAATTGATAGCTTAGAAAGGCACTAAGATGAAATTGGGAAGTGGTCCCCCTTTCATCTCTAATTAATGATCCTATTATTTATCTCATGGTCCAAAATGGGAAATTACTTGTCATGTTTTCTAGGTCTCTCTCTCATTTTGTCTCTTTTGGGGCATGTTGCTATAATATTGTAAAAACTTAGCTATGATGGATTGGAGTGGGATTTCATGCAAATAAATGGTGAACCTGCTCTCTTTTCCATAAATTTTACTTTGTAGTATTATTTTTAATTCAATATTTTTGTAATATAAGGCACAATGAATTGATATACTTACAATTTTACATTATGTTGGTTTTCATTACATTAGTCTATGTATACTTTATGGATGTCTTCCAATATTTTTGGGGAAAATAAATAATTTTGTTATAAAATACTATGATATGAGTTTGTATGTAATGCATGTGTCTAATTAGGATGAGTTTTATGCCATTTTAATTAATTCCTATGTTTTCTCTTATTTTTTAAAAATAATTATATACTCATGTGTTTATCAATAATAATTTTATAGGCATTTATCTATGGAATAAAATTATAGGAAATGATCACATGATGTTTCCTTTGATTCCCTTCCTTATATGGCTAAAGTTAAAGTTGATGTAAAATTTATCATAAAATGGTAAAACTATATCTGGGATGATACTTGGTCTTGGACATTGGTGTCTCCATAATCTACCCTATAAACCTTCTCTTCCTACCTTACCCTTTCCCCTCTTTTTTATTTCTTTAGTTAGAACTTTGAATCAAACTCCCTATACTAGTGAGTTGTGGGAACTAGATTAGTGAGATAATGGATTATTAGGTTGGTTAATGCATTTAAACAATGTTGAGATTTTAGTATTATAAGTGCACCTTTCATATATTTTTTCTAATTAGGGTACATAATAGATCCCAATACTTGAAACTCATGCCCTGAACTACATCAATAGTAGTCTTAAAATGAGAGGGTGAAATCACCTTAACTCTCTCTAGAATTTTGAGACTACCTAGTTCAATAGGTAAATTTTGAGGTCCCAATAGAGAAATATGGCACTAGAAGGAGGTTACACACACAATAAAATTTAAGACCATCGTTTGGCCCAAGAACAAACTGAAGCCTCCTGTATATGCCACTATATCTAAAATTGGTCCATGTTAGTTGTTAATCTCACCCTTGAAATTTAATAAGAGAAGTAGGTACAATAAAGGAAGACCTAGACCTTTGATAATACCATCTACTTCATCCACTCACCCTATTCCAAACAACTCTATACCCATGGCCAAACCCTATACCCATGGCTTGGTTATTCAAATTGACCATTAATGTTATTGGATTTATACATGACCTAAGTAGAAACCTATAGTTATATTGGTTCACACCTAATGGGGGATACGCTACTGAAGAACATGTGACTTCATATAAAACAAATCTCAGACTCTTCAATGTTGACCATGAAGATGTATCATGTAGGATCTTCCCATTCACCTCAATCGATGTTGATTATGATTGGTTTTTAAACCTACATGAGAAATTTAATTTAGGATGGGATCAATTTATAAATGCTTTCATCACCCAATTATAAAAAGATATTGACCCCAATGTCTAATACTAATAATTTGCTAGCATGAAGAGAGAAAAAATGAACCCATTAGGACATTCAATGCTAGGTTTTAGAAGATGTATAATTGGGTAACTAAATTATATATACCATATGCATAGCTAGCTTTGGAGATGTGAAAAATTTATTTAGAGCCTTAGAATACTATGTTCTCATGTAGATATCCCCTTATAATGTATTTACCACTTGCCTATGATGAAGCCATTAAGGTGGATAAATAATTGAACCCTTAAAACTAAATGGTGGTAGACATCCCAAACATAATATTGATTTTTAAAGCCTTGAAACCTATCCTTATTACCAATCAGAAT
This sequence comes from Torreya grandis, assembly GCA_037957365.1. Lineage (NCBI taxonomy): Eukaryota > Viridiplantae > Streptophyta > Pinopsida > Cupressales > Taxaceae > Torreya > Torreya grandis. Next base: position 2,374,201 of record JARHVA010000581.1, on the reverse strand, counting down.
GTACTAAGGCCACATCCTATGCCAATGATCAACCAACTTCCCTTAATACATGCTATACCTAACCAACATTTAGGCTTCCTTGGCCTAGAAAATGGTAAGTAGTACCTCAAACTCATAACCAAGTATTGGTCCTTATTGTAAAAAATGTTCAAAGATACCTAAAGAGTCTACTAGAATGAGTTAGATATTATATAATGCATGGTGCAAAATATTAACAATGACTTCTTATGCCTTCAAAGGTAGGTTGGGAATGTAGGTGGGAAAAAATCCAAAAATAAAATTTCCTACCAAATATAAAACCATCCATTTATCCACTCTAATAACCAACTAGAGCCTTCACCTAAAAATATACCTGTGCTCAATATTTGTGAGTTGGCCTTACCAAACTAGTGTTGAGTGCATAACACTACCTAACACGAAGAGGTAATTACATTAATTTCTACAATCCCTTCGATATTATATAGAAAGAGATGGATGGATATGAGGTAATTCTTAACCACAAGAACATCACCAATTATTTAATATCCCTAGTACATTGAGGCCTCCAAGCAATACCATGGTATTAGAGACCCTTAAGTTCCCTATTCAAGAAGATAAAGAACCTTAAGAGGACACCAATGAGGTGCATGATTTATAGTAATACCAATGAAATAATTATACTCTTACAAGTCATACACAAAAATAATCACTCACTATGTCCACTCTTCTGAATAATGGCGCAACACCTCTTGGTCCTAAATCTAGAATGATCCTCTACCTCAAAAGGCTAATGACCCCAAACCTTATGCAAAAGTACAAGCTAACCCTAGCATAATTAGATAAAACATAGTATAGTATATGAAAAATATCAAATAAAACATCATATTGCATGAGCTAGATTAGATCACCAAGAAACATGATCTCCTCCTAAACTATTTAACAAATAAACTGATATAGCCTAATCAAAATACTACACAACAATGTGATAATATATAAGAAAAAATTTGAGATTCCTAATTTCCTCCTCATCATTTGATTGTTTGGGAAAAACTTACATAATTTCCTATTGATTTAGGAGCCTAAGTGAACATCATTCCTTCTAAAATTTATGAAAAGTTATGACTAATCCATATTAAATCTAATAAAATAGTAGTTCAATTGGATAAATCCAAATTCAAGCTGGTAGGTGAACTCTTGAAATTGCATATGCAATTTGAATTTGAAACCAAAGTCTTATAGTTCATGGATATTCAGGTAGTAGAGATCCCTAAAGCATATGAGATGTTATTTAGTAGGGACTAGTTAAAAACCTTAAATGGGTACATGGCCACAGACTTCTCACACGTGTGGCTACCTTGGAGATGAGTAACTAGCCATATCCATATTTATGTGGAACCTTATATGAAGCACATGATCATGGAATATAATACCATAAATGAAAAAAATAAACATAGTATCTTCTTATATTGGTATTTACACTCTATCTACATAACATGCAAAGGGAAATACTGACAAAAATCCATAATTATCATGATTATGGTCCCTAAAATTTGATGGGGCTCATTCTAATCAAGGTTATAAAACTAAGATTTTTTTATCCAACCCATAATAAAAACATCACTTGGTTGCCTATATGATACACTTCCCTTGTACAAACAACCTCATAGAATAAAAAGCCTTAATCCCAAGCCTAAAATTTTACATAAAGCATAAGGTTAAATAACTAAGAGTGTTGGGGAATTTGAATCAGTGGCCAAACAATAAAAAATTATGTTTCAATGAAAGTTGTCTTACGTAAAAAATATAAGAATCAAGCATTAGATCTTATATAAATATTTAATGCCTTCAATGTCATTCATATCACTAGATAAGAGAACCAAGTCATTAATTACTTAGCAAATTCTATTGTGAATCTACATCCCCTTGATGAATCATAGTTGAAATGATTTTCCATAGAGCTCATACTTGTCCCTCAATCCTAGACAACATTGAAAAATTTAAGGTTTTTGATGATAATCACCACATATTAGACTTTCTAAACATTTATAGAGTCTTTAGTGCTCAAATTATAGATGAAAAGGATAAAGACAATCTCCTAAATTAGGATTATGATGAGGATGGTATGATGAATTTAAGAGAAAATTTTATCTCAAAGGGTATGATTTCACTCAAATGAGTGTTTGACCTAGATAGGTCCACACAAAAAATAGAGAAACTATCTTGTATCAATCAATGATCACACAAAATTAACCTATGGCCAACTGATCAACCTAGGGATCCCAACCTTATTCCTAATTTTATTCTAGCTGATATAGGATAACTCAAGAGGTTGATTCTATGATATAAAGATCTTATTTATTAGACATAAAAAGATCTTAAGTTATTTGACCCAAGTGTAATAATACACATTATCCCACTTAAGTGAAGAAAGAAACTATGTAGGTAAAGATAATGGGCTATAAAATTTTTGTATAGCCCCTTATCCATAAGGAATTTCATAAATTTCTCTTAGCTGGGATTATTTTCCTAGACCACCATTCTACTTGGGTCACCAACCTAGTTCCTATTCATAATAAAAATAGAGAAATAAGTCTGTGTGTTGATTTTAAGAATCTAAACTAGGCCTCAGTCAAAGACAATTATCATTTTCCCTCCTTGGATGAGGTGATTCAAATGGTAATTGGCTCTCAGATCATGTCCTTTATGGATGGATTCTCAAAGTACAACCATATCTTAGTAAACCAAGGAGATAAAGTTAAGACTATTTTTACAAAAAATTGGGGCCTCTTCACCTACAAAAGGATGACATTTAACCTCATTAATGTTGGGGCCACTTTATAGAGAGCTATGGATTTTTACTTCAAGGGATTAATTTGTAAATGCATAATAATCTACATGGATGATCTATCTTTTCAAAATGTAGGTCTAATCATGTTCACCACTTGTAAAAAAATATTTGAGAGATGCACAAGGTATGATATCTTCCTTAACCCAAATAAAGGTGTCTTTTGTGTCATGTAAGATAATATACTTAGTCACACTATCACAAAATAATGTATCCCCATTTATAGTGAACGGGTCAGATTAAAGTTTAAGATAACTCTCTCTAACAATAAGAAATAATTGAAGTCATTCTTTAGCAATATACATTTTGTACACAAGTTTATATCTAGTTTTTCTAAGATTGTCAAACCTTTGAATGATATGATGAAATAGGAAGCTTAAGTAGAGTGGAATCCCTTATCCAAAGAGGCCTTTTAAGATATTAAGAATACCATCATTCATGCACCAGTCTTAATCATCCTAGACTACACAAAGGATTTCCACCTCTATTTCTTCACCCTTGACCATACCATAATTATTTTACTTACTCCAATAATTAGTATAGAAGAACATTATATAACCTTCATGAGTATGAATATTAAGGATGCATAATTGAAATAATCCACCTAGGATAAACATGTTATGAATTAGTAAAGGATATGAATAAGTTTTGGCATTATATTCTAAAAAAAAGTATATGCCGTTGTCCATAACCTAGCCATAATGCTAATGTTAGGACAAAATAAACTGGGGGAACGTAGAGGCTGATAGATGGTCAAGCTAAAAGAGTAAGACCTAGAAATATAACCAACTATAATGGTAATAGGTCAAGGACTTACTCAGTTAATCACATACATTAACCCTAAGATCACTGTGGTGTAGCTAGATCAATTATAAATGATTAGCCAAGGCTAGTACGATCCAATAGTACACTATCTACTTTATGGGAATCCCCCTCTAGCACTAAAAAAAGCAAAAAAGAAATCTCTCAGACTAAAGTAAACTCACTATATGATGAAAAGAGGGTTGATATATATCAATAACTATGAAGGTATATATCTCCAATTTTTATCAAAATAAGAGGCCAAGGAAGTTATGACTAGCTTCCATGACAAGTTGGCTGTAAAGGTTGTGAATAAGTTTCAACATTGTATTCTAAAAAAAAGTGTATGACATCATCACTGACTTGGCCATAATGTTTATGTTAGGACAAAATAAACTAGGGGAATGTAGAGGTTGATGGATGACCAAGCTACAAGAGTGAGATCTAGAAATTAAACCAACTAGAATGGTAATAGTCAAGGCCTTAATTAATCACATATATTGACCCTAAGATCACTATGGTGTATCCATATCAATAAAAAATGACTAGTCAAGGCTAATATGATCCAATTTTACACTATCTACTTTATGGGAATCTCCCTCTAGATCTAAAAAAATCACAAAAGAGATTTATAAAATTGAAGGAAATTCACTATATGATGAAGATGGGTGCTCTATAACAATAAATATGAAGGTATATATGTCTATTTTTTATCAAAAAAAGAGGCCAAGGAAGTTATGACTAGCTTCCATGATGAGTTGGCTAGTGGTCATCCCCGAGGAACAATAAGGACTCACAATTTTATGAGCTAGGTATTTTTGGCCCACCATATTCAAAGATACACATAACCATGTCTAAAATTGTTATGAATTTCAAATATTTTATAAGATGGAGATTCATATGGAAATACCACTCTAGTACATGGTAGAATAGCATCGCTTTTATTAATGGGGACTTGATTTCATTGGGGTCATCAATCCTAACTCTTTAGTTGGTTAAAAATTCATAATTAATGAAACTAATTACTATAAAAGATATAAAGAATCCATAGCCACAAGTAAAAACACTGTTAATGAAGTAATAAATTTCATTGAAGATAATATAACCACATCATTTGGCATACCAATCTCATTGGTCTATGATAATAACTCCACTTTCTAATCAACAGAACTCATCGAGTAGGCCTACAAAAAGAATATCACCATGAAGTTCTCATTGAATTATTATCCATAGGGAAATGGGCTAGATAAGTCCACTAATAATAATTTGATTGATGAAATCAAGAAGTTAGCTGAGAATTAACCTAGAGATTAAAACTCATTACTAAACTATGCACTTTGGGTTGATCTCACTAGATACAAGTGAGCCCTCAAAATTTTACCTTTCTTACTAGTATATGACATGACGCTGATATTCCTATTTACCCTTAACTCATCCATGTACAAGTTCATGCATGAATACATGGAGAATAATGAGAAATTAAAATTAAGGATTCTAGACATCATTCAAACGCAAGATTTATGAACACCTTAGTTACATCACCTTTCAGGATTTATGAACACCTTAGTTACCTTCAAGCTTTGTCATGAATTCAAAAAGGGGTGAAGGGAAATAAATCACTTTTTCACATAATATGACCTCTTGGAGGAACTAAAACCCAATATGTTATGAGACTAAATATATTAAGCACTTCATTTATTATTTGATTATATTTAAAATAGTTTCCATTATCTATATCATTGGTTAAAAGTGATAATTTATAATTCTAAGTTTTAAACACTATGCAATGTTTTCCACACATAGTTTCCATTTGTTGTGACCAACATGTCCCTTTTCATAAAATAAAAAGGGACCCCCTGTAAGCCATAAATATTGAAAAATTAGCCCTTATAGAGCCCAATCTAAAACTTATCTTATTGCAAACCTTAGGCCTAATCCCCATAAGTAAATGCCAAATAGGTTTCAGTCTTGAAGATCTATACAAACTCTGATATATCCCCCATTTTTTTATATTTATATATCTTTTATGGGATTTTGTTAGAAAAAGGTCAGTCTTGTGCTTCTAAAATGTTTCTATACTTAGTTTCTTTTTTGGGTAGTAACTTTTTATTTTAGAAACTAGTCAATGTCCTAGAGTCATAGAGTCAATGTCACAGAGTCTTGAAGTCCATGTGGTACCCTACCTAAGGCTATTTTTGATAGGTAAGTATTCCTTACTTTGTGAAATTATTTATAACAAATTAGTATTTTTATACATTTTTTAGGTCCCAAAGTTGTCAGAGTCACATATGGCTAGGGATACTTCACCCATTTAGGTATCACCACATGTACTTTCATACACCTAGAGGTGTTAGATCTACATATGGATTGGGAGACATCACCCATTTAGGGAATACCATGTGTAATTTTGTACACCTAGAGGATAGTTTGCATAATTAAGTCTTAGAGTAATCAAAACTATGTATAGTTCAAGAATCCTAATCTAATCATGAGGCACCATATGTACTTTTTTACACCAAGTGGCCAAAGGTCCTGTACATGGTCTCAATGGTGTTAGAGAATAATATAGTCTAGGATTCTCGATCCAATTAAGAAGCATAATGTGTAATTATTTACACCCAGATAATTATACACCTAAAAACTTCCCACTATGACAAATAAATAACATCACCCCTTGGGACCACTGTAGTAAAAGTGACACTTGTTCGAATCTAAATGCATATTGAGTGCCATAAGGGAAAAAATTGGCACCTTCCCACCATGATCTCTATATTTATTATCCCATTTGGGTAGATCATGTTTTGACACCTGGATAGGTCCCATAACCATCACTAATCTAATTAAAGCCTATTTTTGAAAAAATAAAATCTAAGCAAAAAGAGGATATGAATAATTTAAAATCACATCATCAACTCAGAGATCAACTCATGCCATGAGATATCAACACCATTACTATGGAGATAATTTAGATCCCTATAAAGTCCCATCCAAATTGAGCTCATAGTTATATTTTATCTATGATATGAATTTTTAAGAGCCCTATATTTTGTTAGGTTGTGGAGATAAAAGCTTCACTGATGCAGACATGGAGGAGGTTGTTGAGAGGTTGTTGAGTTGCAGGGAAACCGATGTCAGTTTGATCAACTGATGTCAGTCATATACAATGAAGACAACAATCGACATCGATCAAGTATCAGCCGACGTCGGTCATCTCTAGCCAGACAAGGACCGATGTTGGTCGCCTGTGCGGTTCCAAAATTGCCAGTTCATGGATAGTTAGTTAACGAACCAAGTGTTTGCATGTTAAGAGGCCAATTATAGACTTGAAGCTGTAGATCTAATTATTATAATTAGATGTCTAATTATTGTTTGCATGAGATCTATATAATAGACTCATGGGCTGTATTGTAAGTTGTGCTAGAGAGTAAGAGAGAAAATATTAGCTCCTTCAGAGTGAAGAGAGCAAGGTGTGTTCCTCCTAGTGCCATAGTGCCAAGAGTGGGTGCTGGTTTAGAGAATCAGAAGGATTCTTCATGTATGTAAGATCTTGGTCAGCAGGTGTGTAAGGCCACATTTGGAGATCTACATGGTAAGTAAGATCATTGATCTGTAGGTGTATGTGTGTGCAAGGTTTAGGTTTGCAGGTGTGCAAAACCAGGTTGATCTGTAGGTGGCAGTAGGATCAAGGTGACAACAACACAATAGGGAACAAGATTAGGTGGGATCTACTTGGAGTACGATGTGTACTCAGTTGGAGAGAAAAGAGGAAGGCAAGGTAGTTCCTTCCAAAGTAAGATCATTTGAGTTGCAAGTTGTTGCAAGTTCATGGGATATCTACTTGGAGTGCATTGTGTACTCAGTTGAGTATGTTTGTATACTCGGTGTACTGGCAGTAGTGGATACTGGCTGGTGGAGGTGAACACCAACTTTGTGTTTGAGTTGTGTGTTGGGACCGTAATTGAGAGAGTGAGCTCTTGAAGGTGAATTACTGAACACTTGGTGTGGGAAGCCTGTAAGGTGGGAAGAGTGTGGCGTCTCTTCATTTGTAATTCTTTTCTGGAAAAGTATTAATACAATTGGGTATTGTCTCTCATATTCTGTGTTATCTGAATTCTAGTTACTTGTTACTTCTAGTTTAATTTCGCATGTTTAGTTGCATGGTAATCAATGGTACTTTCAAGTCCTAACAGTTGGTATCAGAGCTAAGGTTGTAGGGAACAGGTTTGTGTTTGATTATAGGTCACTCTCAGGGGTTTTTGATTGAGTGGGAGTAGAGCAATGGCAGAAGAAAGTATGCTAAGAATGGAGGAATTGAAAAGCATGAATGGTCAATTATGGTGTCATGGAAAGAAAGAGAAGGTAAAGAAATATTGCTGGTTGGTGGGAGATCAACATGAAGGAATTGAAGAAGCAGATGTTGTAAGTGTTGTTGCATAGGATGCTCTAGGATGTTCCTTGGATAAAGTAGAATCTTGTTTTATAGATTCTATTGCCTCTTTCCATGTAGTCTAAAATAAAGTATTTTTCCATGTTAAGGTCTTTGGAGATTTTGGAAAGATTTATTTAGGGGCTAGTGTGCCTTGCCAAAGAATTGACAAAAGGGAAGTGAAGCTGAAATTGTAGGCGGCCAACACATGGGTGTTGAAGGAGGTCATGCAGGTCTCGATCTTGAAGATGTAACTAATTTCTTCAAGAAATTTGGGTGATGAGAGATGCACAAGAACTCTCACAGTGGATACACTTAAATTAGCGTGTGGTAAGAAAGCAGGTACTCTTTATCTACTTGCTTGTATTACTGATTCTTCTTCTGTTGTAAAGACGTGGCTTTGTAGGCTTGGTCACATGAGCAAGAAGGAGATGCATGTTCTTAAGTGAAAGATAGATGTGTTTAACAGACTTAATAACTGGAAAGCCTTGGTGTTTCTGGAGGAGATGATTGACAGAGATCAGTGGAGAAGGCTAGACATCTCTGAGCAGGGTAGTTTGGACAGGGTTTTGATCCATGGAGAGCTCGCGGATAAAAAGTCATCACTCACAGGAGAACACAGTTACCGGCATCGATCGAGGGGAACTGACGTCAAATAGATAGGTGTTGATGTCGGTCATGTGCAGACCAGAGCTGGTGGTGTCGGGCAGGGTGGCTGCCAGTGTCAGTCAAAGAACCGATGTCAGTGACCAAGTAAGACCAATGTTAGTCAAGAAACTAGCGTCATCAGAAAGATAGTCGCATGGGAACTGACATCGGTCGGATGCAGATTGTGTGGTGACCGAGGTCAATCACTGTGATGGATTTTGGGCAGACAACAAGCTGTCAAGGAGTCTTAAACACCCATATGGAGGACTGAAAGGGTAATTAAGCCTCAAATTCATTATTCCTCTTCTTTATACTCATTACTCATTATAGAGCAGGAAGGATCCAAGAAATAGTGGGAGCATGGCATGAATAGGATGCAGAACCAAACGAGAGATTTGGTAGGGTTGCTAGCTGAAAGAAAGCACTGAGAGACAAATGGATTCCTTGGTTAAAGAATAGAGAGAGTGGACACGTGAGATGGAAGGCTAGGTCATATGGTCTTGAGGAAGCTGTAGGATAGTGGTACAGGTTTTGACAGGTGGATGACAAAGCAAGGCTTTAGTCAATGTCAGTGTAACCATTGTGTTTGTCTTACTAGGTGGATAATGGTCATGACATTATCCTATTATTATATGTGGATGGTATGCTAGCTAGCAAGTTTCTACATACAGGGTTTTACTGAGCTAAAGGTAAGGTTAGTTTAGTGGTTTTCCATGAAGGATTTGGGAGCAACAAAATTCTTTGGCATGAGTTATCCTAGAGACAGGGAGATCACAAGCTGATGTTGTCACAGGATGATTGTGTGAAGATAGTGCAGGATGCAGAATCGGGTAGCACACCTATGGATGGACAGGTCATAGAATAGGGTCCCCAATCACATGATGAGGTTGAGTACATGTGTACTCCCTAAGTTTGCCCAAGTAGTGGGTGCTATCAGAAAGTTTGGAGCCGATCCAAGAAAGAAGCACTAGAGGGCAGTTCAGTGGATTCTTAGGTATCTGAGAGGGACCAGCAATAGGTTGACATGCTATGCAGGGTCAAGTTATTTTCTAAATGGGTTTGTAGATGTAGATGCAACAGGTTACTTTGATGACAGGAGGTGCACTACAAGTTTTGTGGTGGTTGGTCTTCAAGGTTGAGCTTGAAGAGGGATACAAGCTAGGAAATAGATTAGATGGGGTACAAGTACAGGTATAGTGCAGCTATTTATCTCCAAGTGGGAGATTGTTAGATTGTGGAGCTAAAAGCTTCACTAATGCAGACATGGAGGAGGTTGTTGAGTTATAGGGCAACTAACATTGGTCTGATCAACCGATGTCGATCATATACAGTGAAGATAGCAACTGACATCGGTCAGGTATCGGCTAACGTCGGTCATCTCTAGCCAGACAGGGACCAACGTCGGTCGCTTGTGTGGTTCTAAAACTGCCAATTCATGGACAATTAGTTAATGAACCAAGTGTTTGCATGTTAAGAGGCCAATTATAGACTTGAAGCTATGGATCTAATTATTGTAATTAGATGTCTAATTATTTTTTGCATGAGATCTATATAATAGACTCATGGGTTGTATTGTAATTTGTGCTAGAGAGTAAGAGAGAAAATATTAGCTCCTTCAGAGTGAAGAGAGCAAGGTGTGTTCCTCCTAGTGCCACAATGCCAAGAGGGGGTGCTGGTTTTGAGAATCAGAAGGATTCTTCATGTATGTAGGATCTTGGTCAGCAGGTGTCTAAGGCCACGTTTGGAGATCTACATGGTAAGTAAGATCATTGATCTGCAGGTGTATGTGTGTGCAAGGTCTAGGTTTGCAGGTGTGTAGAACCAGGTTGATCTGTAGGTGGCAGTAGGATCAAGGTGACAGCAACACAATAGGGAGCAAGATTAGGTGGGATCTACTTGGAGTACAGTGTGTACTCAATTGGAGAGCAAAGAGGAAGGCAAGGTAGTTCCTTCCAAAGTAAGATCATTTGAGTTGCAAGTTGTTGCAGGTTCATGGGAGATCTACTTAGAGTGCATTGTGTACTCAGTTGAGTATGTTTGTATACTTGATGTACTGGTAGTAGTGGATACTGGCTGGTGGAGGTGAACACCAACTCTGTGTTTGAGTTGTGTGTTGGGACCATAATTGAGAGAGTGAGCTCTTGAAGGTGAATTACTGAACACTTGGTGTGGGAAGCTTGTAAGGTGGGAAGAGTGTGGCGTCTCTTCATTTGTAATTCTTTTTTGGAAGAGTATTAATACAATTGGGTATTGTCTCTCATATTCTATGTTATTTATGAATTCTAGTTACTTGTTACTTCTGGTTTAATTCTGCATGTTTAGTTGCATGGTAATCAATGGTGCTTCTGGGTCCTAACATATTTAAGTATCCTCGAGAGTTCTTAAGACACATCTATATATAGACCTACATGTGAGGGAGCAATTTAAAGGATAACGATGAAAGTTTTATAAAATTAATCAAGAACCAATAGAAACTTCTAAATCCAACCCTAAGCCAGAGTAAGAGTTTAGGGACAACATGTTCCTCTAAGGGATCACTTATTGTAATCACTACAATGAGATCCTCGACCCAATTAAAGACACATATAATCCCAACACTAATGACAAGTCCAAGGATGATGATTTATAATTTATCGATGAAACCGTTACACTAAAAAAGTTGGGCTTCCATAAAGCTACTACCAAGCATTAGGTTTTCTCCTATAAAGATATTTTAACTAATTAGATGAAGGAATCTAAGTTCACTAATGACATCATCCACTCCCCCAATAATGAACTATAAATTATATACATATATGGGGTCACTTTCAAGTGTACTACAATCTCACAAAGTATAACATCCCCTATGATAAGGAGGTTACTACTAGGTGGATGAAGATGCATGATTAAAACTTTGAAGTATTGGGATAAGGATATGAATCACTAGGTCAATAAGGAGGACTTAGACTCCTACACCATTAATAATTTAGATAAGGGGTTCAAGTCAACATGTTTTTTCTCAACCATTTATATAGGGAATATGACATTGTTCATGTGAACAACATTGGGTCCCTTTGCTCACCATCATCTTGGAAGGTAAGTAGATTATGGATCTCATAAACATTATTACCTTCAACATATCTCAATAGGTCCTTAGGGTTCATGTCAGGGGAAACTTCTAGATGATGTCCTATTTGGCTGACACTACTAATGAAACCATCAATTTTAGAATCACTAAATTTATTTAGTGAAGGCATGTAGGTTCCCCTATTCATGTGGCCTTCTAAAAATTATATATCCACCACTTTAGGCATCACATTAGGAACATTTTTGATCATTTTTATCTGCCTATATACCTAGAGATTAATGAGAAGCCCATGCCAAGATTATCAGAAGAGATGAAGGCATCCATCCTAGCCATATGATCCTACCGGTACTACTGAGACCACAAGGTCATAGGGTAGAATATATCTAGGGACCTCCCTTAAATAGATCCTACATTATCCTAGGCTAGTTGGAAGAACATGAAATCACTTCATAACTCATTAATGGCATAGTTGGCCTCTACCTTAGACAAAAGTCTTATCCCTACTTCCCATCATCAAAGGGCATCATGAATATAAATACTTGCCCATTATTCCCATCGTGTCTACACACAGGGACTCATTTAGTATCCCCCTTGATGAGGATAGGCAATGGAATATCCAAAATAAGGTGAAGACTTATGAAAAATATTACCAAGATAGGATGAACACCAATTACCACCATGAGATCCACCCAAACAACACTTTCCATGTCAAACCTATCAATGATGCCTAGGTGATTTAAAATCTTATAGTATCATGAATCTGTAGGGAGTAGCAAGTGAAACCTAGGCCCATGTTAAAGGAGAGGCCTAATCATCAACAACCTTTTGCTAAAATACTAATCATTTGTGATAAGATATCCCAACTAATCCTATAAGGGTTCCCCTTAGTGGCCAATCCATTAGCTTATGCATCAAAATTCATCTACATGGACTTCCCAGGTAGGCTGACCTCATGTTTTCATGCCATTAATTTCTATAAAAAAATGATTCTTATCAAATTTACCATTGAGCTTAACCTATAACATCCTTAGAGACTTTAAATCCCATGTTATACATATCAAGGCAAAAACCTATAGCCCTTCCTAGTTTTCCAACCTAGGTTCAACCTTCCCTTACAATATACCCTATAATTACTCCTCAAGGTTCCCCTATTTCCTTGGATTTTGTAGTTCTTGGCACTCTTGGTTTTGATCCCCCTCTAGTTTATGTTAAAATAACATGTTCCCCTCTTATAATCATTCTTATCTAGACCATGTGATTGGTATAGTATATGCTAATGCTACACTTCTAACCTTATTATCACAATGGGTCCTACAAGCTTGGTTCCTCTCATTACTCTAGTTATCCATATAATTAATTTAATCCCAAGTGCATATGTTTCTCCTACTTTTACATCTTAAAATAATCTAACAATTTTAATAACAACAACCATGGGTAACCCTCCAACTTTAAGTGTCAGTAGGGTATAAACAAGACACATCTCAACACTTCAATTTCCTTCTATCTCCACTCCTCCAAGTTTGACAACATAAAAAACAAGCCCTAAATATAATCCTACCAAGTTCTAATATTTAATTTCCCTCAAGCCATTAATGCAACCTCATTCTACACCTATAACATCATATCTAACATCCCTCTTTCATAACTAATCTTTCATAAAGAATTGGATTTAATAGGCCCATTTCCTCTTTTAGGGTGAACACTCATCTCCCAGGTGTCCTCAATACCCAAGTCTAAATAACTCAAGACAAAATAAGATCACACTTATTCCCATGGGAAGATCCCTTGGTTACTCCTCCATTTTCACCCATCCCTCCCCCTTCATCTTCCATTCCATTTTATGTCCCTCCTCCATTATTAACACCTCCACCCATGCCTCCACCACCCCCCTCATTCATTTACGTCCTTACTACCTCATCTTTGAAAACCTTAGGACCAATAAAGGTATAAGGCTATATTAGTCCCTCAAGATCTCAAGGATCATAAAGACTTGTGAAAGTCTACCGTGGGGATTGTAGACATAAAAAAATTGCACACTATGGTTCCATGTGTCGAAACACCCCTAGACCCATAGGGACCTACCCTAACATTTCAACCAAAAAACAAACCTAACTCAAGTAAAATTTGACATAATGGATAAACCACCTTTTAACCCAAACTTTGACTTTGACTACTAACAGTCACCCTAACTATCGATGGTCAGGCCTGATTGTCGATGGTCAGTTCTCCACCATCCAAACCACTAAACTACCACATTGCTCCAACTTGATTTTTTATATTTAGCTCATATAATTTGTGCGTGAGCCCATTCATGTGAGATATAAATTTAGATAGTAAATTATGTTTCTTGTTATCATATTATTGTACCTCTCCTTCGTTCCTATAAAGAGAGAGGAGGAAAGGGTAGATCTAGGTCTAGAATTAGTCAATCATTTATATCTTGAGTCAAATCCCCTTGCATCAACATTCCATTTTGTAGGTGTTATTTCATTGATCCAACTAACCAGTAAGTGAGATAGAGATTCAAAGCACTATCATCCATCATCTAATAACCAAGTACCATTACTATACTAAAATTTCCCTGAATACCATCCAACAAGTTTATCAGCCAATCACCTTAACCATTCATCAAGTCAATAACCAAAAAGCTATGTATCTATTTTCAATCATTTAGTTACTTTGTTTCTATTTCTAAATCAACCTATCCTAAACCCATCTATCAAAATTCCATTCTATGACCTCATCTAAATAGCCTTTTCTTGACCAAACCCAACCCATAGTAACCATTAATGGTCACTTTGATTGTCGATGGTCTATCCCAACCGTCGATGGTTACCTCAACTATTGATGGTTACCCTAAATACCGATGGTCACCCTAACCATCGATGATAACAATGTGATAAAATAACATCAAGTTATTTTCACCCACTGGACCTCAACCAAATCTAACTTCTTTCCTCTCTACTTGATCACAAAGCCTTAACCTATTTTTAAAACCATACCTGACCTATTTAGCATTAGTATTAACCCACTTATTTCTATAATTAGTCAATTTCATATATTCTTTTATCAAGCACTTCTTGTACTCAATTTTAGTACTTTATGTTATTTATGCAAGTACTTTGTCTTTCAAAACTTGATTATTTAAAAGTGTGGATTGATATCCTTGAAGCAAGTTAGTGCTTCTTGGGTCTAGCTTGTTAGAAATCCACCCTACTATCTATCTAATAAGATCATTTATTTGAGTGCTTTCATATCTATAGGTCAGTCCTCCCAAGACAAAGAGGAGTATCTACAACTATTTGGATCAATGTGTGCATAACATATCAGGTTTTTATACCATGCCCTTCTCAAGTTTATTTTCTCTTCCTTCAAAGAACATAAGTTAAATTTTTTTGAAACATTTTGGCACACCTAGTGAGACCCTTGAGTATTTTCTTGGGTTCATAGTTACATTTAGGTACTCCTTATCTCTCTGCTCATACGACAAAATTAAAATTTATTTTTGGGCTTAAAATTGACTGCATCCATATTCTACTTGTTTATTTTAGCTCACATAGCTTAATTAAAGCAAAGTAATTCAATCATATCTTCACTCTTATCACACACAAGATCAAATAACTTACATCTCAACAAGCATCAAATATTGACATAAGGCCCAACTAGGATTTCATTACATAGTGATCACCTTTCCCAACTATCTTACTTAGATTTCATCACCAACAAGAGAACCAACTTAGCTCTCTAGTTGAGTATAATCTGTGGTGATCAACATATCTTAGATAATCATCTGACACCCTTATCATTGAGGTGTGTGAAGTGAGGGGGTAGGCCACAATTTGAAGACACATACTGATTCCAATATAGATCCCTTTGAGATCATAAACACAAACTAAAACCAACCATAGACTTCTTTTCTAGTACCTCCTTTACAAGCCAATTTGGATCACATAATTCTTAAAGCTTAAGACATAATCCAAAAGAAATAATAAAAATAATATTAGGACTTAACATGCTTTGGCATGTATTTTATTTCCTTGACTTTTTCTTGTCTTCTCTCTTTTTGAGTTGTGAGATTATTTGTATCTTCTTTTCCTTACTTGCATGGTTTTAACTAGGCAATAATTAAGAAAACAAGAAAATCAGGTTCCACCCCCTAATCATCCATCTTCCTCTTCATCCTCATCCATGGAGTACATCTCAAATGCGAAGATTTCTCATCCTTCTAAGAGTCCTACCATCCCTCAGATGGTTGCCTAAGGTGATGCAGACTTCACCACCTTTCTAGATAACAACCCCATATCACTTTAGCATTACCTTAACACCATATCCCACCATAACCTTGTTTTGATTTCACCTATTGACCCACCATATGGCATGATATCCCACCTTAGGGGTGACACTTTTATATCCACCACCTCCACCTAACCCCTACTCACCGAAGCATCATCTTCTACCAATAACCCCATTGATACTACCATTCAAAACTAACCCACTCAAACAAATCACACCCAAGCATCTTATTCTCCAACTAATAACCCTCATATCATAGGAGCAACCCAACCTATAGGCACCGATACTTCTGTTACTATAGGAATACCCTATTCTAGTTCCACCACCATTCCTATCACTTCCAGCCTACCTACCTCCACTCCATTTTAGGGCTTGGTGATTCCCATACCTTCCACCATTCCACCCATCAATACCAAAGTGACCACCTACCCTTTACCTACTAACCCAAACATACCTCATATCCAACCTACATTAATATCTCAACAAGCACCCATCATACCAAACCTGAGATATATCCCTAACCCACAAGGGTATGCACTTCTACCTTCCACCCAACTGCCTATATTTACATATTCATATGTGGCATCATCTCAACCACCTATGACCACATACTAGTATGTAGCAGATTCTCAACCCCCTACCAGCTACCTGTATGTTGTACTTACCTAGACCCAACATAGCCTACCTTACAACTATAGGAGTGCACAATCCTAGATTGACCTTGTAGAAATGTTAATAAACAAAATGAACACTTTAGAGTGATTCATTTTTGGAGCTCATAATGTTCTATCATATGACTAAATTTGTAATGAACCAATTCCCCCATCTATCCCCATTTGACCATATCCTCCTCAATGGGAGCTTCCAAAGTTTTCAAAGTTTCAAAGGAAGGAGGACCCTCAACAACACCTAAGAGAATTTAGGTATTCATGTTATATGATTGCCTACAATGATGCCCTCCTTATTCATACCTTCCCCATATCCCTATCAGGTCTAACACTAGATTGGTACATTGCTCTTACAAAGCACTCCCTCTTTTCTTTTGCCCAACTAGCTCATATTTTCTTAGATCAATTTTCTATAAACATTGATAAGAAAGTCTCCATCACTAATCTTTACTTTATCCAATAATTTTATGATGAATCCATTGATGACTTTGTGGCCCATTAGAGAAGTCTCATAAACCAACTCTCCTTTTCTCTACCCCAACTTGAGTTGATTAAACTCTTTGCCTAGGCTTGTGCCAAAATCATCTCCTCTACCTTATGGGTTCAAAGCTTTAGGACCTTTGACAAAGCTTTCACCATGGCACAAAAACTAGAGAACATAACCATTGTTGAGGGGAAGTTGAAATTGAGAAACAAAAATTCCATTTTTAATTCAAATGAGGATTCCTCCTCTAAAATAAAACAACTAAACCAATACTAATTCTAAGAACAAGGGAATGATGAATGCATTTATCCTTAACACTACCACTCTGCCCATTATCAACCAATCCAACTCTTCCAACTCCTCTAATCAAAACACTAAGAACCCAAACCGTAACACCCAAAAGTAATTTACTCCACTTGGGGAGTCATATGTTTTGATCTTGGAGAAATTATTAAAATCTAATATCATACAACTTCCCCTAGTCAAACCCCTACAATAATTTGATTTTTATCATCCTACACTTGATTGGTACAAAGAGAGTGAATTATGCACCTTCCATCAAGTTGTTGGACATGGTGTTAGTAGATGTAATAACTTCAAGAATGTTGTCCAAACTCTGATTGACAAGGGGGAGCTTGTATTGGATAACCCTAATGCATCCTTGAACCAATCACTTGACATATTTAGACAACCATTTCCTAACCATGCCCCTTCTACCAATAGCGAAAATAAAGTAGAATCTCCTTAGGCTCATGAGGCCCATACTATCAATGTGGTTCTTGGTGAACTTACATCTGAGGAGACCATCAACCAAATCACCTCTTCCCCTACTCCACTTATTGAGGTAGTGGAATCACCAACCTCTCCTTTAGTATGCACACCAAAAGAGGAGACCCTTCCCACTTCATCATTTTCCTCAATCATATAAAAATATACCCTTCCTTTAGCAATCACTCTTGAGGAAGAAACCACTTTTCTTACACCTCCCACCAAGGAGTACCTTCCCAAAGACAAAAACCTCTTGATTAGGAAAAGGATGAGGTAATCATTCCTCCCCCTCAACCCCTAGGTCTATCTTTTGAATCCACTATCGATGGGTGCAACTCCACCTATAAATCTTTATCTAGACTAGTTAAAAACTTATAATTCATATCCAATCCTAACCTGGATCAAGATACCTTTTAAAAATAGCTTGGGCTCCTATATAAAACTAAATAGGATCCTTGTTTATCAGATCAACCTACCCCTTCCACTACCAAATCCACTATCACCACAACCCAACCATCAAACACCTTTGCCCATTAAGCTACAATAAAACCATCATAACCAAACTCACCCAAGATCACCAAATCACCTTCTACCATTCTAACCAAATCCACCAAGAACCTTAACACATTTCCTACCCACAACATTACTCACCCATTGATAAATTTGGATCTAAGCCCACTAAACCTATCAAATACACCCCAAGCTAAGCCAATAAAGAAATTAAAACCACTTAAGATCCCAACGATCAAAATTATGCCTCCCTTCTCTACTTTAGCCTTTATTTTGGGACCTCATCCTTATAACTTAATTGAGAAGCCCACTATCCTAATCAAAACCCAAGCACCAATTTTGGTTACACCATCATTGTTACTTTCATCCACACCTATTTTCATCAAGCCACCCATATGCATACCTCCTATCTCCCAACTAGATATAAATAAAATTCTTACCTCTTAAAGGTCTACCCCAAAATTTTCTAGCCCTAAACCCTCAACCTCTCTTCCAAAACCCAAACTATCCACCAATATCACCCCTTCACCCAAGTCTTTGATCATAAAAGCCACTCTTAAAGGACTTCCACCTCAACTACCAAACCCAATATACCTACACCTTTGCCTCCATTACCTAAATCTTACTTGACCATCTTACAAAGGTTATTACAAACATCTTACTAACCTTACCACCTATCAGACCATTTGACCCACACAGTCTAAAACTATCTTGGTACAATGACAAACTGATATGTTTATACCATAGGACACTTAGGCATGACACAAAGAGCTACAAAGCTCTCCAAGTAATATCCCATCAATTGTATCACAAGAATGACTTATTATCAAATGAGCCCCCTATGAACCTGACATCAGTCCAAGAACTAACAACCATTGACCAACACCTACCTACCCCTCCACTCTCACCTTAGAGTGAAGAATAACTAAAAAAATCCTCTAGTTTAACTCTTCCCCAAATCCATACCATCGATGTGGTCACATGATTAAAGGCTCAAACAAAGGATAAGGGAAAGGTAAAAGTGTTCATTCGATGGACATATCCCTCTTCCTCTACCCAACCATTTGGCCAACACCAAACACTTTTTCCTTCAACCAAAACCAAAGTGTCCATCTTGGGACCCTCTCGCCCTAATCCATCTGAATCAATCCAATGAGTAATTTTGAAATAACTTCACCAAATACTAGTAAAGATGAGTTTATATGAACTGATCAATACATCACCCCATCATTTACAAGTAATGATAGAAGCATTGTAATCTATCAAGGTTTGAGTGGAAGACCCTCAACCTTTGATTTCCTTTATCATAACTCTTCACATTTCCAACCTTGTTACCTTCAAAGATTCAAAAATACTTTCCATCCACCCAAATGACCCAGATCTTCCCCTCTTCATTACCACCTATATCAACCAAACCCATATCAAGAGTGTTATGATTGATGGGGGAGCTAGAATCAACATCATCTCCTCTCATGCCTAAAACTAACTCAAATTACCTGAGAAAATCATGTCAAAAACCTCAGTGGTGTTCTGATCATTCAATGTACCATAGTCATGACTTTAGGAACTATGGTCCTTCACATTCTCCCTGGACCCCACACTTTTTATAAGCTCTTCTATGTAGTAGAAGGTGAGTTCTAGTACAACATCTTGTTGGGATGCCCCTGGATTCATTCCATGGAATATTTACCATCTACCCTACACTAGTGAGTCAAATTTGAGCATGAAGGTTAAGTTGTTACCATACAAGTTTACCTGGGCCCTTTCAAATCATACAACATGACGTACTTGTTTCTATCGCTAATTCACTTTTCAGATATAAGAAAAAGAAGAAACTAAAAGAATAATGGACAAGGCTTGTGAAGTACCTGGATAAAGATCGCGCACCGTAATCCAGACGTTTGTGAGCACCCCTCTTTGGCTGTGGAGGAATGACACCTGCAAAGAAAAAGAACTTGGACAAGAAAATGTTAGATGGATAGGCGGTGGGTTGCCAAGCGAAAGCTTGTTCCCAGAAGTATGAGAACTTCCTTAAGAGAGGTCAACCCACTATTAACAGACAGATAAAAGATCAAGAAAATACAGAATGCCAGAATACAGAAGTGATAAACAAATTAAAAAGGAAAGAAAAGACAAAATGATTACCTGAAGGAGTTGTTGGGCTGAAGACAGTCGCCGAGGTCAGAAATGTTGCCGACGTCGGTTATCTGATCTGCCGACGTCGGTTATCCTACCGACGTCGGTTGGGGAAGTGACCGGCGTCGGTCGGGGTTGTGGCCTGTAGTCGGGTCTGGGTTGGTTTCTGGACTGTGGACGGATCCGATTTGTGAACGGGGTCGAGACAGAGTTTGAGGACAAATTTAGATGGACTGAGGAATGCTTTGGTTCTGGTTGGGTGCCTTGTGCAAGGTCTTTATTGACAGGGGGATGAGGAAGTTGTCTGGGATTGGATTAAAAGAGGGACAGGAAAGAGGAAGATGCACAAAGGATAGGACCTGAGAAGGCTTTGCAGCCTCTCAGGGGGAAGAACAGAGGGAGTAGAAGACAGTAGATAGGATAGATAACTGAAAACTAAAGAAATGAAATAAAATGAAACACTAGACTGTGCTTACCTTTGGCTTGCTGATTGAAGAACGGAGGAGCTGTTGTTGGAGCCACGGAAGACTTGTCAAGAAGAAAATCCCTGATCCAGAGTCTTTGCACCTGTTGCTACTGCTGCACGAGGTCTAGAGAGAAGAGAGTCGAATGCCAAAGCGCCAAGAGGATTTTGTTTGCGAGCTCAAGGGTCCAGGGGCTGCAACGGATGCAGAAAGGGGTAATGAAGGCTGCCGATGCCGGCAGTTTCACCGACGTCGGCCGAAGGGTCGCCGACATCGGCAGTGGCAGGATGGGGACAGAGACTAAAAATAGCCTCTGCCCATTCTTGCATGCCGTCGGGCGAGGGGTTATGGGAAGAATGGTCACGAGGATGCCTAAATGGGCGTGGGGGGAAGATAAAGAGGAGATTTGGCATAATAAATGCTAGGGGGAAGGTGGAGGGATTCAAGGGAGGATCCAAGGTGGCAAGGGTGGGGTGGAAAGGGGGCCACTTGATTAAAATATTTAAGTTATTTTAATCATGTGAAGGCCAAGGGTTAGGATAGGGGTTTGAGGTGGACAAGGGAGAGAACCAAGGTGCAGACACGTTTGCGGTGTCTACATTTGCCCCTTTTTGTCTTGTTGGTTGTTCTTGACGAACTGCAAGACAAAAATAGGAGTTGGTTGCCCCAGAAAAAGGATGAAGTGTTCCCCCCTCAAAGCGATAGGCGAGAGAAGGGAACCGAAGATCGAGTGTCGATTTGACAGAGAAATGGATAGAAGAGAGTGAGTGAAAACACTGCCATAGTCGTGATTGCGTGTAGTCCACTTCACGAGAGGGTCGGGTCAAATTGTCGCATGTCGAGGGTCAAGGAGTGCCAAAATTGAAGTAACCGAGCCCCAGCATTTAGTCGTCTGCTGATCGGGTCACTCAATCTAAGCCAAAGCTCCAAATGGTCATCGTGTTCCAGGTATCCCAGGCTCAAGAAGTGCTCCCAGAGACACGAAAAAGCCACAAGTAGTAGGGATCAACTGGCTCACGATCCTATACTTGCGAAGGGTCAAAAAATAAGGTCTACGGACAATTCTGCTAACTAGCCGTGAGGTAGCACACACGCAAAAACAACCAAGGCAACACGTTGTCTTGGAAGTAGTCGAGGTCGAAGGAGATAGGCATGATCTCCAATGGTCAGGTCAAGGGGATGGATGGATGAAAGGATGCGGCCGAGCTAACCTCAGAAAATGTCAAGTGATATGAGTGCTGCCTACATAGCCCTTGTGTGAAGGGCCTCAGGCCGATGTAGTTCTCCCTAAAAGGGAGGAAGGGTCAGAGGGATCGATTTGTCTTGGTCAAAGTCGCAGAAGGGAAGGTTTGTCCATCAAAGAGATGAACAAATGGGGGTGGTCGAGCTAACCTCAGAAGATGTGGTATCTGAGTGCTGCCTACATAGCCCTGGTCATAGGGCCTCAGACCAATGTAGTTCGGGCTGCGAGGGTCAAAATGGTCGATGATGTGTTTGGTCATGTGTCGAAATGATGAGGCTAAGATGAGGATATAGACGTCACAGGGGTCGAGAGACTTTCATCTCTAGCAAGTTTCCATAGTCGTGATGGATGCATGCTAAAAATGAATGGAAGTCTATTTATGCTTCAGCAAGTATTGGTTTATGCTTAACATAAATTGGGTCTGGTCGGTAGTTTCCATGTGTATTGGTGTCCATAGAAACTATGTGAAATGGTCTAGGATGATGTCAGCTAAAAATGGTGAAAATGGCTGGGTTTGAGATGAGTCGACAATTGATGTGATCAAAGTGTAGAGAAAAGATGAAAGGCAAATCGCTCTTTCATTGACAAGGACCAGAAAGGAAGCATAGATAGGGGTTATTAGAACCAAAACCCCGTTCATGCATTACGTCGTCGACCAGTATGGTGTTAGGGCGGTAATCGAATCACTTTGACATTAAAGTGAGCTCGAAGTCCCTTGAGCAGGTGGTAGGAGGAGGATAGGGTAACCCAGTTTAAGAGCAGGAATAACCGTGCCCCTTTTTATAGGAGACCCTGAGACAGCTACAAGCCAAGTCCGTGACTCATTTTTTTTTTTTTTTGGTGCAGGCTGATCGATGCGGGAAGCCTACATAGAGATGTCTTTTGATGTATGGTCAGTTTGCGAAGCTGATCAATGCGGGAAGCTTCTAAGAAAGGTGATGTTTGTAGCAAGATTTAGTCATAGCCATCCTTCGAGGGAGTGGTCTATATTTTTGCTTAATAATGTTTGAATAGCTGTCCTTCGAGGGATCAGTCTATTAGCTACAGCAATGATAGTACAGCTGTCCTTCGAGGGATCAGTCTATCTTTTTGATTTGATTTGATTTTGTGACCTTGGATATGTTTTGACATCTTGATTTGTATTTTTTTTGATTTTTGATTAGAGTCACGAACAAGGCTGTAGAAGCTCAAAGACTCCCCTTTTATTAGGACAAAGCATCCATGCATCATAAAAGGGTCGTAGAGGACTTGTTAAAGGGGAATAGGGTTGAAAGGGATGAGGATTAAGAGGACGAGGATTGCTCAGGGGACGAGCTCAAGTTACGTGTCAAGTAAGCGAGTACTTGACTAACAGAAGAAAGGTCGAAGATGCAACGCATTAAGAGGCTCAGGTTCTGGCCGTCCGTTGAGGGAGGACAGACGATAAGTCCCTGACCCATACTTGTGCGTGATGATAAAAGGTCCAAGCCAATTGGGGGCGAATTTGCCTCATTTACTTCGCTCCATATTGGTCACGTGCTGATTCTCTTTGAGGATGAGGTCTCCGATGTTGAAATCTCATTCTCGCAGATTTTTGTCGTAGGCCCGCTTTATGCGACTTTGGTAGACATGGAGATGATTGAGGGCAGCAAGACGGCGCTCGTCGAGTAACTCAAGTTGAGCTAAGTGATCTTGATGAAAGTCGTTGTTGGAGAGAATGTCATGCAGGGAGATGCGGAGAGACGGGATCTGTACTTCGAGAGGTAAGACAGCCTCTGTTCCGTACATGAGAGAGAAGGGAGTAGCACCCGTAGAGGTTCAGATGCTAGTGCGGTAGGCCCACAAAGTGAAGGGAATATGAATGTGCCAATCCCTTCCTGTATCGTCGACCACCTTCATGAGAATTTTGGTGAGAATTTTGTTGGAAGCCTCGGCCTGCCCATTTGCTTGTGGGTAGTAAGGCGAAGAAAAGCTGAGTTTGATGCCAAATGAGTCGCATAGTTTTTGGACAGTCTTATTTTTGAAGGACTTGCCGTTGTCGGTGATGATTTTGTGAGGGACACCGAAATGACAGATGATGTGGCTGCTGATGAAGTCGACAATTTTGTCGGCTTTTATGGAGACAAGAGGAATGGCTTCCACCCACTTGGTGAAATACTCAGTGGCAGTGATGATGGACTGATGACGAAGAGACGAGTGAGGGTTGATCTCACCAATGAGATCCAAGCCCTACTGAGAGAAAGGCCAAAAATCCTGAGCGACTTGCAAGGCGTGGCTGGGGAGATGAAGTAGGTTAGAGTGCTGCTGACACTTGATGCAACGCCGAACATAATCGCTACAGTCTTGATGAAGGGTGGGCCAATAATAACCTAGGCGAAGGATGCGCTTGGCAACCGAGTTTCCACTGAAGTGTCCACCACAAATCCCATCGTGGACTTGCTTTATGGCATGAGAAGCTTCAACAGAGGTTAGACAGTGAAGGAGGAGGCCGTCGAAGCCTCGCTTATAGAGAAGACCCCCTAGCATGGTATAGCGAGCTGTGCGCTTGATGAAAGCTCACCGCGCATTGCTAGAGAGGTTGGGAGGAGTGACAGAAAGAGACAAGTAGTCCACAAGTTGCTTATACCAGTCATCTTGTGGGCTAGAATTGACAGTGTTGATATGGTCGATGTGAGGAGAGATGTATGAAGGCAAAGGTACACGATGCACTGTGACAAAAAGGTGAGATGACGATGATGAAGACGGGATATGCGAAGCAAGAGAAGCCATGGTGTCGGCAAACTTGTTCGTAGAGCGTGGAACAGTCTGCAAGAGGTAATGGTCGAAAGATGCCAAAAGAAGGTCAACACGATTCTTATACCTCTGTAAAACTTCATTTTTACAGAGATATGAACCGTTAACTTGATTAACGACGAGCTGCGAGTCACCAAAGATGTTGATAGACTTGATGTGGAGGGAAAGGGCAGTCTGAAGTCCCAAAATTAAGGCCTCGTATTCGGCCATATTATTGGTACAATCAAAGTCAAGCTTGAAAGATAGAGGCATGGGCTCCCCATTGAGTGGGATGAGGATGACCCCCGCACCCCCACCGAGTTGACATTTGGAGCCGTCAAAGAACATGGTCATTTGGTAGACGGTGTCATCGGTGGAAAGGGTAGCGATAGACTCGTCAGGGAACTCACAGTGTGAAGGTTGGTTGTCGGGAAGAGGGGCATCTGCCAATTGGTCAGTGATGGTTTGCCCCTTGATAGATTTCTGCTGGATGAATTTGAAGTCAAACTCAGCAAGCAGCATGAGCCACCGAGCCATACGTTGATTCTGATATGGCTTGGAGTGCATGTACTTGAGAGGGTCGGTGTGAGTGACGACAAAGGTTTTGTGGTTGAGAAGATAGTGGCGGAGCTTGGTAGTAGAAAAGACTAATGCCAAACAGAGTTTCTCAGTATGAGTATACCGAGTTTCATAGTCGACCAGTGTTCGGCTGATGTAGTAAACCGCTTGCTCACGATGATGCTCGTCTCGGTGCACGATCATGGCACCTAACGAATGGTTGGTGGCAGAGGTATAAAGGTAGAAGGGTTGGTTGTCTTTAGGTGGAATGAGGACTGGTGGAGAGACCAGATAGACTTTGAGGGCCTCAAAAGCCCCTTGACAGTCCTCATCCCATTTAAAGGAGACGTCCTTCTTAAGGAGGTGATGGAAAGGTTGGCAGCGGTCTGAAAGCTGCGAGATGAAACGGCGAATGGACTGGAGCTTCCCTTGTAGACTACGAAGCTGCTTGAGATTGGTCGGGGGTGGCATTTCGAGGATAGCGCGGATCTTGGTGGGATCTATCTCGATACCACGGAAAGAAATGATGAAGCCGAGAAGTTTGCCTGAGAGGACCCCAAAGACACACTTCTTGGGGTTGAGGTGGACATTGTATTGTAGAAGGCGAGAGAAGATGATTGTGAGAATGGTCAAGTGGTCGCGGCGAAGTTTGGATTTGCCGAGAAGGTCATCCACATAGTCCTCCATGATTTTGTGGAGGAGATCGTGGAAAATGTAGGTCATGGCGCGCTGATATGTGGCACCAGCATTTTTCAGGCCGAAAGGCATGACTCAATAGCAGAAAGTCCCCCATGGGGTGATGAATGTAGTCTTATGTTGATCTTTCGGTGCGATCAGGATTTGATTGTATCCTGAAAACCTGTCCATGAGAGATAGCATCTCGTGGCCGGCCGTGAGATCAACAAGCTAGTCAATGTTAAGAAGAGGGAAGTCGTCTTTGGGACAGGCTAGGTTAAGGTCGCGATAGTCCATGCAGATCTGAATCCCCCCAGTTGCTTTAGTAACTGGGACGATGTTAGAGACCCACTGTGGATAATCGATGGGTTGGATGAAGGAGACAGAAAGAAGGCGCTGAAGCTCCTCTTTGACAAGGAGCGCAATGCGAGGATGCATCTTTCAAAGCTTCTGCCTAACAGGCTTAGCCTCTGGTTTGGTGACAATGTTATGGGTAGCGATGGTGGGGTCAATGCCAGGCATGTCACTGTAAGTCCAGGCAAAGGCCTTGCTATGGTTAGAAAGGAACTGGGCATAGTCAAGCTGCTCCTGAGCGTCTAAAGATTGGCCAATCTTTAAGACGTGAGGAACATCGGAAGAAGAAGGGAGGTTGATGTCAATGGTGGATTCATTTAACATAACTTGGGTCTCAGAAGGGAGGAAACGCTGGACGAAAGAGTCATCGGCACCCATGTAGGAAAGGATGGCGTCATCGTCAACGCAGTGGACAGTGTGAATGGTTGCCGACTCATCCTCTACCATGCTAGGAAAGATGAGAGGGAGAGACCTGGGCACCCCATTGAGCTGATAGGTCAGGGGTTCCAAGCGGATGGTGTTTATGGAAAAAAAAAACTAGGAGGGATGGAAACCACCGACTCTGTAGGTGACGAAGGAGAAATGGGTGAGTTTGGAGGAGATTGGTCAATGGTTGGCTCGGGACAAAGGTCGAAAGGAGCCTGAGTGGGGTCATGATATCCCAGGCCATACCGTTTCTTGGCATCGTGATCATTGAGCAGCTCGACGAGCTGATGGGAGCCCTGCTCATATCGTCCAAAACCAAAACCCTTCCATGCACACCTGTGAAGGTAAGTGTGTGTAAAGGCGGGGTTGCCAAGAAATGAGAAATCAGATGTGAAAGGTTGGGGCGAAGAGAGGGAATTGCCATTGGTAGGAGCTTGATTAAGCCCCCCATAGACAAAGTTGGTTCGAAAGTGAGGAGGACCATAAGGTACGACCGTCCCGATTCGATGGTCGTAATTGGGACTAAGGTGAAGGCATCCATACTCTTGCAGAGTTTGGAACATATCGAGGGTCAACAAGTGATATTCCCCAAGTGATAGTCATTGGAAGATGTCTTCCATGGGGTCTTTGGTCGGCGCTTGAAGAGGAGGGGTGAGGGCGACCGCCGATTGCGAACTGGTCGAAGCTTCCGCAGATGGAGGTGGTGCCGGAGTTGACGGCTTGATGGGAATGAGGACATCATTGGGATGGTAGGTGGTGTTGCAAGTCTTGAAGGGTGAAGGGTCAGCGGGAATGGTGTGGACTTGCCCGTCATGCTCAAACTTCACACAATGGTGCAGGGTGGAGGGTATACAGGCCATGGCACGGATCCAAGGTCGGCCCAGTAGAAGGTTGTATTGAAACTCTCCTTCGATGATATAGAAGAGCTCTAGGACTGTGCGTGGACCAACGCGAATGTGGAGGATGATTATGCCAATGGTCGTGGCGGTGGTGTCGTTGAAAGAGCATAAAATCGCGTCAGTTTTGGAGATGCAATTCTTGGGAAGAGCCAGCTGATCAAAGGCGTGGGTAGAGATAATGTTGATGCTAGCGCCGCCGTTGATCATAACGCGTTTAATGCGTGTCTGATCGACATAGGCAGTGATGAAGAGGGCGGCGTCCTGATCTTCCGTGTTAGATGTGGGAATCTCAGAATCACTGAATGTGATGGAGGCGACAGGAGATAAAGAATGGACGAGGGCAGTGAGTGGTTGGGGGTCTTCGGGTTGGACCTCCGTTGCTTGCAAGGCTTGGATAAGGGCTTGACGATGCTGAGGTGAGGTTTGGATAAGGTCATAAAGAGACATCTTTACAGGTGTCTGGTGAAGCTGCTTCAGCATGGAGTCATGAATTGGCCCAGAAGAGGAAGACAAAGAAGGTTGGGATGCGCCAAGGATAGAAATTTTAGGCTTGGGCGCAAGAGGAGGCTTGACGAAGGGATAGGTCCAAGGAATGGCAGCTTTTTCTTTGGCCTTGTCCTTTTGTGACCTAGTGGTTATACGGATAGCATTGATTTCAAAAATAGGAGGTGAGGAAGGGGTCATGTCTTGCTGGTGAGATGTTGACGTGTTTGAAGAGGTTGGACAGGAAGGAGTCAGGGTCTGGTCAAGAGTGTCCTCAAGGAGAAGAGTGTCTTTCTCCATGTGGCGGCGGATGATGGCCTTGAGGGCACAACAAGTCTCGGTATCATGCCCTGGCGTACGATGATATAAGCAAATTTTTGTGTCATCGAACCAGGAGGGCTTAGACCAGAGAGGTTGGAAAGGCTTGATGGGCGGAAGGGTTATGTCAGAAGTCTACAGAAGTCGGTGCAATATCAACGAGTACGAGCCCACTAGAGGGTCCACGCTAGTTGATATGCGCGAGGTTGGTGACTTTTGCTTAGGCGAGGTTAGAAGAGGTTTTCGTACCACCTTATGGGTTGATGGCACGGTGACAGATGGAGACGGCTCTTTCTTGGTGATTGATACCGCCTTTTTGGGAGAGGGACGACTGGAGGTAGGCAGAGGAAGCAAAGGAGGCAACGAGTTTTGTTTGGAGGCCAGAGTGGGAAGGATGCTAGCCAAGGTCGAAGGATGGGGGCCCAAAATGGATGGCAATGGTGACAGGGAAGGAGGCGTTCGTTTCTGTGGTCTGGCAGTCTTCTTCGTCTTGGTTGGAAGACTACTGCTGGTCGAGGTCTAGCCTAGGTCCACCTTCACTTGCGGGTGAGTGAGGGTGGAGATAGGACGAACTCCAAATGACTTGATGGGCTTAGACGAGATAGGTGCAAGCTTCGGTTTTGATGGGTTTGGTTGAGGTTTGAGAGTCTGGTCTTTGTCAAGAGTCTGACGAGATTCTGCCTTGGGAGGATTAGCGGCATGTGATGAGAGGGCGCGGGTATGTTGAAGGGCTTTAAGACGCTCCCACAACACCTGAGGTGTCACTTTCCTCGGAGGGAGAAGTTTGATTTTCTCCACTAATCGGGAAAATGACTGAGAAGAAGATGTTAATGGTTGCGAGGTTGAGGACGAGATGGGTGTAGTGGTCTTAGACGCATGGTGTGGTGAAGTCATGACAGATTTAGATGAAGACGAAGGGGAGACAGGTTCTTCCCCGGGTGGAGAAGAAACCAGGGAGCGGGGCTCCTCCAGCGGGTAAAGGGTAGGGATGACGGTGCCCTCCACTTGCAGCTGAGGAGTAGGAAGGGTCGGGTCCTCCATAGGCAGCAGAAAGGAGGATGGCGAGACCGGTGGTGCTGGTAAGGCCGAGGCGTCCTCCAAGATGAGAGAGGTCGACGGAGAACTAGTCGGGGAAAGAGGTTCGTCCACATGTGACAGACTGATTGATGGACTAACCTCTTGAGGTTGATTGGGGACGAAAGGAGAGACTGTATTGACTGTTTGAATATTGTGCTCATGATTGTTGTCAATTAAGGTCTGGACATTGTTCTGAGTTGGCGGATGATTGGGGAAAGGTTGCTTGAAGATGTCAATGGCCTGATTAAGGGGTGCATTTGGATTGTCTAAGATGAGATCCCCCTTTTCAAGCATGTCTTGGATTATGTTCTTAAAAGTCTTGCAGTTTTCTGTGTCATGGCCCTTAACACGGTGGAAGCTGCAGAAGTCTTGCTCCCTATACCACGCGGGGATGGCGCATGAGGGATCAAATTGTGGAGGAGGTCGGGCTTGAGGGAGATTGAGGACCCCCTATTTAACAAGCTTTTCCAGCACAGACGCATATGATTCTCTGAGAGGAGTATATCGTTGTTGCACGTATCTTTGCTGGAATTGGCGAGTGGCGCTCTGAGATGTAGATGGCTCAGGCTGATTGGACGAAGAAGATGAAGGTCTGACAACCACGGCATTAGCTGAAGCCTTGGATTTAGAATTGGATGATGATGGCTTAGTAAAAGAAGAGTCATTGGTCTTAGAGCTGGGATTCTTGCTCCGCAACTTGACTTTATTCTCCTCGATGGCACGCAACTCAAGTTTGCGGGCCATCGTGAAGGCCTCATCAAAAGTGTGGAAGGTTTGAACCCTCAGGGTGGAAGAGATATGTCGGGCACATGCTTGGGAAAAGAGTTCAATAAGCTCGGCCTGGGGTAAGGAAAAGGAGAGTTGGTTGATGAGGCCTCTCCATCGAGCAACGAAGTCGGCTATGGACTCGTCCTCGAATTGCCGGATAGAATAGAGGTCCGTGATTGAGACCTTCTTGGTTATGTTGATGGAAAAGTGATCAAGGAAGAGCTGAGCCAATTGTGTGAATGAGAAGAGAGAATGGCTAGGAAGGGAGCTATACCAGTCAAGCGCAGCACCTGAGAGAGACATAGGAAACGTGCGTAAGAGTAACGCATCGTCATGGCCAATGAGGTAGCAGGCATGTCTGAATGCCCGCAAGTGTTGCTGTGGGTCTTCCTTGTTTTGAAAGCGAGAAAAATTTGGAAGCTCCCACTGGCTAGGATATGGTTTGATTGGGACAGAAGGATGAATGGGTTCGTTGCAGATCTGCTTGTATGAAAGAGCGTTGTGCGAGCTGGAAATAGATGTCTCTAGGCTGGTCATCTTGTCCATCAGCATTTTGATGATGTCTGCCGATGAATTGATGGGTGGCGCGCCCCCTAAGTTGTAAGGCGCTTGGAATACGCTAGAGGAGGCGTGTGACATAGTCGGTTGTATAATGTACGGATGACTAATCGCAGGGGCAGAAGTGGAGGCTAAAGGTGGTTGGGTAGAAGACATAGCTAGGCCCGATGTTGCCACGAGAGGTTGGATTGTGGTAACGGGGGCCAAGGGGTAAGAAGCCACCCTGGTGTTGATAGGGGCCAGGGTAGGCGGAATAGAGATGATGAGGTTTTGAAAAGGAGTGGATAGCGGTTGAGCGGGTTGAGGTTGACAGGGGGCCAGAACCCCGGTGGAAGTGGGCCCAATGATAGAGGGAGAGGCCACACCTAGAGGATTGGTCAAAGTCTGGTCAGCGGTCAAAGCGATGGCTTGAGTGTCCAAAGGTTGAACTATGGATGCTGTCGATACAGCCGTAGTTGCGGTAAGGGAGGTTGGCATTCCATAGATTGGATTGCCTAAGGAGTCTCGCGTTCGGCTATGCGCGAGATAGTGTTGCAAGGCCTTGACGTTGAGGTCCAAGAATCACTCAAAATCTTGGTCCCCTTCTTGGACAATGGGAGTCTGCGGCGGGGTTGGACGGGTAGGAGTTCTTTCGGTCTCTGAGTTGAACTCCATTGTAGGCTTAGTCACGGACGGGGTGGACGGAAGTGGTTGATGGCTAGCGTGGTCGACAAGAGCCTTGGCTTGGCTACGAGTCAAAACCATGCAAGGCAAAGAAGGTTCAGGTTTTAGGAACTGTGTTGTTCAGTTTCAGAAAACCAGGATGGAGTCTTTGACAGAGAAGAGACAGGTTTTAGGCTGCTGGTTTTGAAAAAAAAAAGGACAGTGACAGAGACCGACGTCGGTTGAAAAACCGATGTCGGTAGGAAATTTGGCCGACGTCGGTGAGATAACCGATGCCGGTAATAGAGGAAAGCCGATGTCGGTGACAGAATCGATGCCGATAACAGGGTAAAGCTGACGTCAGTGGAAGAACTGATGCCAGTGACTGTGTTTTCCAGAGAACCAAAAGATTCTTGGAAAACAATGAAGGAAGCGTCCTCACTCACTCAAACAAATAGATGAGAAGAGGAAAACAGAGAGAGACAGACAAGCCTAAGCGATAAATCCTAGGAATTAACCTTAGAAATTGTGGTTTATGCCTTAGATGAATGTTTGGGGAGATTGGTTGAAAAATGGGTCCTAGAAGAAGGCGGTCTAAAGATGGTTTCAGGTCTTGTTTTAGGTGCTCAAAGATCTGTGTTAGGGTCTGGTACGTGGCCTGGTGCTAAGGAGCAAGCTCCCCTCACTTCACGATTCCAGTGGTTAGCTGGTCTCGCTTAGCCAAGATATACCTCGCCTAGAGTTTATCCTCCGCCAGAGAACGGAGTGGGCTTCCCCCTTGGTGATGAAATCCAAGTAGGGTCACCGGGACGGGTAAGGTATCCGCTGGGGGATGAAATCCCAGTCGGGCCTTGTCTCAAGTAAGTTTTATGTTCGTTTTAGTGCATGTGGTCCGGTAGTGTAACATCAAGTGTCTACGATTTATTCAATATGCGGATTTAAGTTACTAGATGTGGACTAATGCAAGCACAAGCAGAAATGAAAGTGCAATACGTTTTAATGCCCAAGTCGAAATGTGATGTTTGTTATGAAGACAAGTTTGAGAAAGGGTTGAGAGTATGATGTTTAGACTAGTCTAGAATGCAAGGAAGAAAGATTCGTTTTAGTCCTGCTTATAGTGTCATTGAGAAGAAAAGAAGGAAGAGAAAAGGTAAGAACCTAATGCTCCTAAATGAATGAAGAAGAAAAAGGAACCCAGGAGGAACCTAGGGTCCCACCGAGCGTGCCAAAAATGTTTCTATCGCTAATTCGCTTTTCAGATATAAGAGAAAGAAGAAACTAAAAAAATAATGGACAAGGCTTGTGAAGTACCTGGATAAAGATCGCGCACCGTAATCCAGACATTTGTGAGCACCCCTCTTTGGCTGTGGAGGAATGACACCTGCAAAGAAAAAGAACTTGGACAAGAAAATGTTAGATGGATAGGCGGTGGGTTGCCAAGCGAAAGCTTGTTCCCAGAAGTATGAGAACTTCCTTAAGGGAGGTCAACCCACTATTAACAGACAGATAAAAGATCAAGAAAATACAGAATGCCAGAATACAGAAGTGATAAACAAATTAAAAAGGAAAGAAAAGACAAAATGATTACCTGAAGGAGTTGTTGGGCTGAAGACAGTCGCCGAGGTCGGAAATGTTGTTGGCATCGGTTATCTGATCTGCCGACGTCGGTTATCCTGCTGACGTCGGTTGGGGAAGTGACCGACGTCGGTCGGGGTTGTGGCCTGTAGTCGGGTCTGGGTTGGTTTCTGGACTGTGGACAGATCCGGTTTGTGAATGGGGTCGAGATAGAGTTCGGGGACAAATTTAGATGGACTGAGGAATGCTCTGGTTCTGGTTGGGTGCCTTGTGCAAGGTCTTTGTTGACAGGGGGATGAGGAAGTTGTCTGGGATTGGATTAAAAGAGGGACAGGAAAGAGGAAGATGCATAGAGGACAGGACCTGAGAAGGCTTTGCAGCCTCTCAGGGGGAAGAACAGAGGGAGTAGAAGATAGTGGATAGGATAGATAACTGAAAACTAAAGAAATGAAATAAAATGAAACACCAGACTGTGCTTACCTTTGGCTTGCTGACTGAAGAATGGAGGAGCTGTTGTTGGAGCCACGGAAGACTTGTCAAGAAGAAAATCCCTGATCCAGAGTCTTTGCACTTGTTGTTGCTGCTACACGAGGTCCAGAGAGAAGAGAGTCGAATGCCAAAGCACCAAGAGGATTCTGTTTGCGAGCTCAAGGGTCCAGGGGCTGTAACGGATGCAGAAAGGGGTAATGAAGGCTGCCGACGCCAGCAGTTTCACTGACGTCGGCCGAAGGGTCACCGACGTCGGCGGTGGCAGGATGGGGACAGAGACTAAAAATAGCCTCTGCCCATTCTTGCACGCCGCCGGGCAAGGGGTTATGGGAAGAACGGTCATGAGGATGCCTAAATGGGCGTGGGGGGAAGATAATGAGGAGATTTGGCATAATAAATGCTAGGGGGAAGGTGGAGGGATTCAAGGGAGGATCCAAGGTGGCAAGGGTGGGGTGGAAAGGGGGCCACTTGATTAAAATATTTAAGTTATTTTAATCATGTGAAGGCCAAGGGTTAGGATAGGGGTTTGAGGTGGACAAGGGGGAGAACCAAGGTGCAGACACGTTTGCGGTGTCTACAGTACTAACCCAATGATTTTCTCCTTCCCACATCTAACCAACCCTCATTAGTAAAAGATGAAACCCCATCTTCATCTACCAAAAAAGTATCCACTAGTTCTTCCATCCCTTCCACCCAAATCCACATAATGGACCTTTTAAAATCAACCTTCCAATGTATTTCATTAGGGGGATATCACCTTCTCACCTTTGATACCTTCCATACCCATTAAGAGTATGGGAAACCTGACCACCAACCCAGTTATGACCCCAATATCAAAACCATTGTTCCTTTCTAACCTTCAACTTACCAAACCAACTTAATATATGGGGGACTTGACAAACCCCTTGAAACTTCTAGCACCTCTTTTTTACCTTCACTATTCACCTCCAATTTTTCCTATTTGGACAAACCTAAATTTTCCAAAACATACCTCTAAGGTGTGCTTAAAAGGGATTTGATCTAGGTCAATTTGAACATGGGCCACATGAGTTCTTCCAATCAAAACTAGAAAACCTCATGAAAAGCATAGCCTTGGCTACATGCCACCTAAATAATAAACCAAATTATCTCCCATTACCGTCATTGATGAGGAAATCCCATCCTCACTATCCACTCCACCATTAACAACTAAGGATTCTGATATCATCCCCCATAAATGTTTTTCATCAACATGATCAACCTTATACCCATGACTTATTAAAAGGATAAGGTGACCATAACCATCCCTATGACCCATCTTAAGATGATAGGAGATGACTCTCCTACCATTAATACCATTCAGTGTTAGGATGATGATTCCATTCTCATCTATCTTAGAGCACTAGATTCCTTCATCCATAAATCTCTTCCTCTTGAGACTTTAACCATGTTAAATGAATCCACTATGGATATCAACTTGAACACTCTAGACAACCCTTACATTGTCAAAATTGTCTAATCTCTCAATTCTAAAGAGCTTTAGGACTACCCCTCCTTACTGCAAGATCATAGTATAACATTTGCTTGGTCTTATAGTGACATGTCAATAATTTAACCCTCCATCACTACC
Source organism: Torreya grandis (assembly GCA_037957365.1). Lineage (NCBI taxonomy): Eukaryota > Viridiplantae > Streptophyta > Pinopsida > Cupressales > Taxaceae > Torreya > Torreya grandis. The sequence continues at coordinate 2,338,687 of JARHVA010000581.1, read as the reverse complement.
CACATAGTCACCAATCATAATACTAAGCCTGTTAGGCAAAAACTTTGATGAATGCATCCTCACATAACCCTTCTCATAAAAGAAGAACTTCAACAACTTCTCTCTATCAATTTCATCCAACCCATTAAATATCCCCAATGGGTCTCAAACATAATACCTATCACCAAAGCCACAAGGGGACTACATATTTATGTGGAATTTCATTACCTCAACTTTGCTTGCCCAAAAGATGACTTTCCCCTACGAAGCATTGACTAGCTAGTTGATCTTACAACTGGCCATGCGATGTTATCTCTCATAAATGGATTCTTAGGTTTCAATCAGATCCTAATTAACCCTAAAGATTAACATAAAATTTCCTTCATCACCCCATGAGGGACCTTCTATTATAGGGTCATGCCTTTTAGTCTAAAAAATATTGGTGTAACCTACCAATACACTATGACCTACATCTTCCATGACCTTATCCACAAAATCATCAAAGACTATGTTGATGACCTTCTTATAAAATCCAAATGTTGTAAGGATCATTTTACCATTCTTAAGATCATCTTTGAGCACCTCATCCACTAACACGTTTGCCTTAACCCCAATAAGTGCATTTTTGGGTTCTTGTCAGGAAATCTCATTGGATTTATCATCTTCCTTTAAGGAATCAAAGTTAATCCTAAAAAAATCAAACAAATCCTCGACATGCTTCCTCAAATCAACCTCAATCAACTTAGTATCTTTCAGGGGAAGCTCCAATCCATTCATCACTTTATATCTTAGCTCTAAAACCAATGTCAACCCTTCCATCACCTTCTCAAGAAGGATGTATCTTTTAAGTGGAACTATGATTGTCAAAAGGTCTTTGATTCACTTAAGTAATACATTTTATTTTCACATATCCTCACCCATCCTAAGGATGATCAACCTTTCTACCTTTATATCTTTTCTATCAACCACTCCTTACGGGTAATGCTTACTCATCAAGATGAAAAACACAAAGAGCAAGCCATTTACTACATCAACTGCATGCTTGTGGAACACAAAACTTAGTTCATCCATATTGAGAAGCTTTGCCTAACCCTGGTCTTTGTGGTCACCAAGCTTTATCACAACCTTCTTAACCATAAGACCTTTGTCATAACCAATACTGACCCACTCAAGTATATGCACTCCAAGCCATATCAAAACCAATGTATGACCAAGTGGCTCATAGTCTTAGATGAGTTTGACCTTGAGTTTATTTAGTAGAAGTCAATTAAGGGGAAAGTAATTATTGAAATATTGGTTGATACACAATGAGTAGATGATCAACCTCCTCCCCTTGAGTTTCCATATGAGTCTATCATAACCCTCTCTTAGGCAGACTTCACTTATTAAGTAACCATGTTATTCTATGGATCAAAGTGTTAATGTGGTGGGTGAGTTGGAATTATATTTATCCACCTTTATGGTGAACCTCTTACTTTATCCTTCAAGCTATATTTTTAATGTACCAACAACATGGCCTATTAAGAAGCCCTAATAATAAGACTTTAAATTGCATTAGCCTTAAGAGTCAAAATGGTCAACATCTTTGGTGACTCTTAAATAGTCATCAATAAAATCAATGGCTCTTACCAGTGTAATAATGATATTTTTTAATAGTACAAATAATTAGATGATACACTCTTAGCCTCATTTAAACACCACCATGTCTAATCCACCTTGTGATCTATAAACAAGTTTGCTGATATCATGGCTTCCCTCACATCTCAGATCCCATCTATACCCTTTAACTCTAAACTATCTATCATAATCCATTGGCTTACCCAACCCTCTTATGTCAAATCAAACTCTCCCACCATCTTCAATGTGGTGGAGACCCAACCTTACCTTTGGTATCAACAAACCTTCGACTATCTTAACCTTGCCATCATTCTTTCTAGTCTTTTCAGGAATGATCCAAGAGAATTTATCTAGATTACCTTACATTATACCATTCTAGGGGGAATTATTTATAAATGTGGCTTTGATGGTCTCCTATTTTGCTACCTATGCAATCATGAAACCTCTCAAGATATCAAGGAAACACATGATGGGATCTGTGGGAGACACTTTAGTGGCCTCATCATTGTTAAACAAATCCTGTTCCTTGGCTTTTATTGGCTTACCCTCAACCAATACTATTGTGATTATGTGAAAAAGTGTGTTAAGTGTCAATAACATGCTAATTTACATCACACACCTAGACATTTTGCATATCCATGGATTTATGGCCCTTATCACAATGGGGTCTAGACCTTATTGGTGAATTTAACCCCCATTCTTCATAAAGACATCATTCTATCATCACTGTGACTAAGTATCTCACCAAATGGGTAGAGGCTATTCCTCTCATCTCAACCAGAGTTGAAAATATTATTGAATTTATAAATCATCACATTATCTATCATTTTGGTGTCTCTCACAAAATCATCACTGACAATGGAAAATATTTTAAAAATAAATAATTCTAAGGTCTTTGTGATGCATTCGACATCAAGTGAAGTTTCTCTTCACCCTATCATCCTCAAGAAAATGGATAGGTGGAAGATTCTAACAAAAATCTCAACAACATACTCTCCAAAAAGGTTAATACATCTGGTTGGGATTGGCACTTACATATCCCCTTTGCTTTATGGGCATATCATATTAGCATTTAAACCCCTATAGGTGCTACCCTTTCCTCTCTAGTTTTTTGATGGAGGCCATCTTAAATCTAGAAGTTCAAATTCCTTTACTTTAGATATGCCTACAAGATATCATTCTAAAGATGATTATCATCAACACCATTTATCCCAACTTCAGTTACTTGATGAGCATCATTTAGTCACTCTTACCCATCTTCATGTCTATCAAGAACACATGAAATGAGCTTATAAAAAACACCTTAAAGTGAAATAATTCATTATCAAAGACCTTGTCCTAAAGGAAAACCAATATGTCACTAATATGAAGAAAATCAAGTGGGGTAAATTTGATTTTAATTAGCTTAGACCTTATATCATAATACACAAGTACAGATCATGAGCTTACCAATTGTCTTCTCTTGAAGGCAACCTAGAACCTGAGCCCATCAATGCTTTACACCTACATCCTTTCTTTTTTTAGAGAGGATCAAACTCACCTTTTGTCTAACTTAAGCTCATCTCCTACTTTCACACCACCTTCATCTCCCTATTTTAGGGTAACCAAATAAAACTGAATCATGTGATTATCCATCATAATCATATCCTAATCTTAAACAATGGGTACCATGGCTCTACCCATGACATGATTCTCATGGTACTTTCTAATCCTTTCCTAAGAAATATTCCCATGGTCATTATCACCTAAACCCCTTTCACACCTATTCAATCTTCTTGTACTACTAATTTTACCTTCATAAAAGGAGAACCTTTAATCCTACATAAACAAGTCTATGTCAAACCAAATCAAAAGTAAAGTCATAACTACAAATAATCATGGGTCATTCCTAGTATTTTTAGACTACTCCCTTGAAGGACAATTGCCCAAAACATATCAAAATTTCTAAAAATAAGGTAAACTTCTCTCTTGAAGGACAACTATCAAAACCAAAACACATAAGCTTAGACCACTCCCTTAAGGATGGCTGAGTAAAGCATTTGCCAAAGCATATCAATTTCTTGGAAGCTTTCCACATTGATTAGCTTCACCAACCCTCCCAAGCAATAAAAAATAAGCAAAAGACCCATTATCAAGAATTATAAAAAGAAAAATAATTTTGAAAGCCATAATTGGCTCTCATAAGCACAATAATTTTGAAAGCCGCAATCAACTATCATGAGTAGACTTCCCACATTGATCAATCTACATCTTATATGACATAGACTTGTTTATACTGACTCTTTGGTAACCTCATAAAGAGGCATGCTAGTCTTAGAAAAAGGTTCCATTTTCATCCATCTCCCCTTTATACACTATAAGCAAGGGATTTTTGAGCTCACTTGACATAATGTGATCAAGACACCTTTTTAACCAACTAATAAACACTAATATGAAGCATTCGATGGGCTTATGTTCCTTAAGTGAATCCAAATTCAATTTTGTTTTATTGCATGCTAAAGAAGAAGCATCGTGCCCTCTTTTTATCCTCTCATAAATGATTAATATATTCCCTTAGACATTTGTCTCTTGATTATCTGTCCCTTCTCATATTTGGTTTTGTTATTTAACTTACTTTATGTGATTTACCTTAAAAAAATGACCATAATCATAACCACATCATATCATCATCATATCATAAACAAAAATAAACATCATTAGCATAAACCATATCCATGCACATACTCATTACCATCAACATCATAACATCTATGAACAATAAAGCAATAAACCACTTTCAACACATGTCTAAATCTAAATGAGGAAGCATATACTCATTAAAGTAATAAACCACTTTCACCACAATAATATTAGCATATCAACATCAAATCAAAAATCATCCATAAATAACATTATGAAAAATGATAGTCATAACTATCATAAAATTCATCCTAATCATCCATAAACAACATCATCATCATAAAAAATAACTACAAACCATAAACAATAATCCATGTGATCAACATCATAACATTGTTCACTCATCATACAAATGATTACAATATCAAATGTACTTACTATAACCATCATATAAATATCATCATGAACATAAACAAAAATCCATCTCATCATATGCCTAGCTAGGTGAGTCTAAATCAACATCCATATCCCTATTATCACGAGCATAATCATAATCAATAATCACATCATCAATAATCAACATGAGCATCACAACCATGAACCATAATTAATAGACAAAGATCATATCTATAAATCATGAGTCTATAATCAACCATAAACATCATCATGTATACACAAATATACATATATCTCTCAAAATAAATATACATCTCAATGCATCAGCTTGTAGGCCAATATCAAAATCATATACATCAACATATGCAATGTCTCATAATAAAACTATGCCCCTAGGGCACTACTACTTCTTGGTGCCTATCTTTCTAAGGTACCTACCAATCCTCCCAAGGTACCTACCTATCCTCCCATAGATGCATCCCATTGACTTGGTGTCACCATGCCAACACCTCTAACCATACTAGCTTTGTACTTGCCCCGTTAAGGCTCATTGGGACAACATCTGAAGACTATGGCCTTATAATAGCATATCTTCTATAAAATCACTATGTATTTATGCATAGGGATAGCCCCTATTGGTGCCACTACTACTATTACTCTACCTCTTGTTTTTTAGAGAGAATATCTCTCCTATGTCACCAAAGCTAGCTGAGACTGAGCTTGGTCTCTCTCACCTATAATGGTGGCTAGCTGACCCTACAATGCCACCAATGATGCCTATAATGCTATCATAGAAGCCTACACTATGACTAATTCTTCTCATGCCTAGTCCCTCTAACCAATCACTACATGCATATTTGGGGTAGCCCCCTATACCTATGCTAGTTGACCACCTCCACTAGCTAGGTCCACATCCATAGCTTATTGACCACTACCATCACCACCAATATCAGTTGTAACATATAGTGCTTGGTACCATATAGGGTACCCTTTATAATACTTGCATCATCTATCTTGTCCCTATTTGATATCTCTTTATGATCAATGAATACCTAAATAGGCTATGGCTTAGGCAGTAGGAACTCTACATCCTCCCACTTATATCTTGAGAATGGGCCCAAGACATTCTACTTTAGGCTAAACTATCACTACACCCTATCAAAAGGAATGAACTCTATCTCACCATCCCTCCTACTTAAGATCCATTGATAGCTCTATAGTGAAGGTGTCTATCTCCTATAGTGAGCCCACTCCAGAAAACTAACATAGGGTCTCTAAATCACATTTTTGACAACCAAGGCATTCATTGCTCCTCTGAACCAATTAATGTTGTGAACCCCTCCACCTAGTACTAAAATGGAAAATCATCTCTCCACCTCATAAATCCAAGTTAGAAGTCCATTTGAGCATACCCTTCCCATCATATCCCTAACGGCCTCAACATTTTGATAAAAATCATAAGTCTAGTAGTATAGAACAAATCCTACACTAATACCATACCTCCTATGAGCTCTAAATCCCCATACCTCCCTGTTTATATGAACTAGTAGCACAAGCACCCAACTGAACACTATGTGGCCTAAAAAAATCTCAACTAGAACCCCCAATAATAAATAAGGGAACCTCCCACTGCTTGAGTCTGGTATAGTAATGCATGATACCACCACCATTATCATCATTAGTAACCACCTATCATCTCTGTCCCTTTGGTATAATAGAGTATAGCTAAATCCTCTTGCATGCCACCTTACAAACTTGAGGTCATCTACATATAATAGATCTATAAAATCATCTCTCTACTCCCTCTCAATATGATAAATTAACTCACCCCATATGGGTAGCCATGTAGTCCTATAGACATCCTCAAGTAAGATGGTCATCTCACTTGTAGGTAACATAAATGTGTTCATGGTAGGATCCTATCTCTCGATGAGTGCCATAATCATCACCACATCCCACAACACATGCTAGCATTGTAACATCACACCAAGCCCTACCTCATTCATATGAGCCTAGTCTACTATGATCATTCCTTAATGAATCTTAGTAAAGATCTAAGACACTCGATCTCATATCTAGATCTGCTCCCATGCTTAGAATGTTTAATAGAAAACAAACTTAGTTCTCTATACTTTTTTTTGCCTACAAACTTAACTTCTTACACATACCTCATATACCTACTGCAACCTATACCTATGGCTTATTTCCAAAATCAAACTCTAAACCTATCTTATCTACACCCTAAACAATCCATCTTCTACCTATGACATCACCTACTAAGTATGTGCCTTAACTATTCTCAAAACTATTACATATCCACAAGTATCATTTAACCATTACCCTCAAAACATTACCCTTGACATCAATTTTAACTAACATTCAAAACATCTGACATTTAAAACTCAATAACCATTCCACCTAACCTTCAAAAAACACATCATCATTTACATGAGTGTCGATGATCATGATGACCACTGACTATTAGCCAACTAAGCTTTGATGGTCATCAACCATCAATGATCAGGTATAACCATCGACAGTGATTATGAGTGAGCATTAGTGGAATATCCAAACCCTACCCTCCTTAAACAACCACTCACACACCTTAATCACCCTAATAATTCCTACATAACACCTATTTTACCCTCCCCAACCACCCTACCCTTTCTCAAATTTGAAATCTAACCTCAAATTAATCACAAATGCTAAACCTAGGTCAAATTAAAACTAGACACCTCTACAACAAACAATCACTCAAAAAATAACTAAATTCAAATTTAAATGTATTTACCTACTCTACCAATTCAACACAATACCTACCTTGTTCCCCAACCATAATCAAGGAAAAATCTAGGGACCCATGGCTTGGCCATGCACCCTACCTCACCTACCCTACATCCTCATCGATCCAACCTCTATCCCACTCAATCAAATTCAATTAATTAATAACTAGCAACACTGTTATAGTTCCTTTAAAAAATACCAAGACTCAGATGATAAAAATCAATTTGATCAAATGAGTGAAATAGACCCAAAAAATCACTTTTTGTCTTTTCCTTTTTAGGGTTGATGCTTGACCATTGAAAGTTAGGGTGACCACCGACTGTCGACCTTAAGGTTCCACCCTGATCATTGATGGTCAGTGTTTTCAAGTTTTCTCTTCCAACCTAATAACTTTTCAAGTAAATTTTTTCACCAAACCAATCTTGATAATCAACCAATCAAAGATTGACTTCTCCACCAACCTTGCCAACCACCATGTTACCTCACCACTAACCACTTTGGCCTAACCACTGCATGCTTTATGGTAACCTTGCCTATTCATTTTAATTGCACCAACTACTTGCCATGTTCAAATTTTTTGAACTTGTGCTACCTTACACACACTTGACCAATTTATGTTTTCACAAGATCACTTCCTTAGATACCAATGAAAACACTAACCTTATTTAGGAGACTTGAGTTTATGAGTATAGCCCAACCATCACATATAATCACACCATCCACTTGTCACTTATCTTTTTAGTACTAACATTATTTTTACCAATCATGGTAATTTAGTCACTATATGATCTTGGATATTGTACTTCATCATGCTTTATGTGCATGTTTGTGCTTTAGTGCCCAACCTATCACCCACCAACTCAATACCACCTTAATAACTTATCAAACATGTACCCAATTCTATTTTGTCTCATTAAATCCAAGTTTGAGGGGGAACACTCTTCCCAAACTTAAAGCAACCAAACCTTTGACCCACACTCTATTTTTGTTTTGCCACTTGTTGATATAAACTACATAATTAAAAGGGGTAAAATATAGACACTAAAAAACTACACACTATGGTTTCAAGTGTTGAAACACCCCTAGACCCTTTAAGGACCAAACCTAACTCAAGTTAGAGTTGACCTACTGGCTAACCCACCTTTTATCCCAAACTTTTCCTTTGACCCTTGATCACTGATGGTCACCCTAACCATCAATGATCAGGCCTGATTACGGATGGTCAGAACTCCACCGCCTGAACCACTAAACTAATACATCACTCTGATTTGCTTTTTTATATTTAGCTCATCTAATTTGTGTGTAAGCCCATGTATGTGAGACCTAAATTTAGATAATAATTTAGACCCCTTGTTAGTTTATTATTTCACCTCTTCTTCTTTCCTATAAAGAGAGAGGAGGAGAGGGTGGATCTAGGTCTATAATCAGTCAATCATCCATATCCTAAGCCATAACCCCTTACATTAACATTCCCTTTTATAGGTATTCTTCCAATGATCTAGATAACTAGTAAGTGTGATAGATATCTGAAGTGTTATCATTCATTGGCTAATAGCCAAGTAATGTTACTCTATGGAAATTTCCCTAGACTCCATTTAACAAGTTTATCAGCCAACCATCTCAACCATTCATCAAGTCAACAACTAGCAAGATAAGTATCTATTTTCAATCATTCAATTACTTTGTTTATATTTTAAAATCAACCCAACCCAAACCAATCTCTCAGAATTCCATTCTATGACCTTAGCTAAATAATGTTTTCTTGACCAGACCCAATCCATAGTAATCACTGATAGTCACTTTGACTATCGATGGTCTATCCCAATCATCGATGATTAGCTCAACCATTGATAGTTACCCTAAACACTGATGGTCACCCCAACCACTGATGTTCACTTTGTGATAAAATAACAACAAACTATTTTCACCCAGCAGACCTCAACCAAATCCAACTTCTTTCCCCTCTGCCTAATCATAGAGCCTTAACCTATTTTTTGAACCATACCAAACCTATTTAACATTAGTATTGACCTAATTATTACTATAATTAGTCAATTTAGTCTATTTTTGATCAAGAACTTATTATACTCAATTTTAGTACCTTTTGTTATTTTTGTAAGTACTTTATCTTTCAAAACTTGATTGTTTAAAAGTGTGGATTGACAACCTCCAAAGAAGCTCATGCTTCTTGGGTCTAGCTTGCTAGGCAATCCACCATACTATCTATCTAATCAAACCATTTATTTGAGTGATTTATTATTTACAAGTTATTCCTCCCAAGCTAAAGAGGAGTATCTACAACCATCTAGATCAATGTGTGCACAACATATCAGGTTTTTCTACCATACCCTTCCCAAGTTTCTTCTATCTTCCTTTAAAGAATACAAGTGAAATTTATCTAAAATAGGGACCTAGACATCTAAATCCAACTTGACATATATTTTATGATGATGAGGAGGGTGATAACCCAAACCTTCATATAAGATGGAGGAACTATTTCATAGAGGATAGATTAGAACCTCTTCTCTCTCATAATTAAAAAAACCTAGACTAGAGAACATAATATTTTAGATGACTTAGTCTATGTGGATTGAGCCACAAATAAACTAAAAGAAAATCTCATGGAGGACCTCAAATAATAAGTAATGACCTTAGAGTCCTAGGTCAAGATCTCATTCCAAGTGGGCCTAATTGGGAAGGTGGAGAACACACTATCATAATTGTTTCTGGACTTGTGGGAGGTGGTTGGAGCTCTTTTAAAGAGCAATGTACTAGTCCAAAGAGGACAACATTACTTATACTAGATTATAAGGATTATAAACAAGTGAAAGAAGATGGTATTGATCATTAATAAGGGTATCTTCCCCAAGCTCATAATCATTCCCCTCATAGATCTCAACTTATATCAAACATTTTAAAGGACTATGAGAATCACACTTGATGATTGGAATAGGGAGATTCAAGCAACCGTTAGGCCCTTGGGGAAAATTAGAGACTAGGTGAGCACAACTATCCTCTTCCATCCTTATGGCAGTTTGATTAGCACAAATGATTTTGGAATCCACCTCCAACACTTTAAAATAACCATTAGAAAGAGGATAGAAAAGGTCAATAATGATGGAGCACAAGTTATTATGGAGCTTGCCACATAATCCACAACCAACATCATCCAAGTCAATGCATTCAAGGATTCTCTTGAGGCCCCTAAAAGGGAACATGATAAATTGATTATGCATTCTGAGGTTTTATTCAAGGAACCACCTATCAAATTACCCAATCTTGATAGATAAATAAATCTCATTATGTAGGCATTGATAGCTCAAGAAGGCACCCAGAGTAAATTGGGAAGTGGTCCCCCTTCAAGCTCTAATCGATGATCCTAATGTTTCTCTCATGGTCACAAATGGGAAAGTAGTCATTTTTTTGGGTTTCTCTCTCTTATTTTATCTCTTTTGGGTCATGTTGTTGTAATATTGTAACAAGTTAGCCTTGATGGATTGAAGTGGGATTCCATGCAGATAAGTTGTGGACCTCCTCTTTTTTTTAGAAATGTTACTTTTGAGTATTATTTTCAAGTCTAAATTTTGGTAATATAAGGAACAAGAAATTAATATACTTATAATTTTTCATTTTGTTGGTTTTCATTACATTATGCTATGTCTACTTTATGGATGCCTTACAATCATGAAAATGGATAATATTGATGTAAAATACTATGATATGAGTTTGTCTATAATGCATGTGTCTAATTAGGATGAGTTTAATGCTATTCTAATTGATTCATGTGTTTTCTCTTATTTTTTAAATAATTAAAATATTGTGTGCATATTAAGAATACTATTATAGGAATTTATATATGTGATAAAACTTTAGGAACAAAACACATGATTCTTCCTTTGATTCCCTTGTATTTCTAAAGTTTGAGCTAATTTTAAACTCAACATATAGTGGTAAGACTATTTTTTGGATTATTATTAGTATTAGACATTGGTGTCTCCATACTTACCCCAAAAACCTTCTCTTACTATCTTAACCTTTCCCCTCTTTTTTTGTTTCTTTAATTAGCACTTTGAATCAAAATCCTTATACTAATGAGTTGTGGGCACTAGATTAGTGAGATTATGGATTCGTAGGTTGGTTAGTGTGTTTAAAAAGTATTGATCTTTTATTAGTAGCAATGTATCTTTTAGAGATTTATTTCAAGTAGTCTACATAATGGATCCCAATAGCTATAAGTCATGCCCTGGACTTCATCAACAAAAGTTCTAAAATGAGAGGGTGAAATATCCTTAACTCTCTCTTGACTTTTGAGCATACCTAGTTCAATAGTAAATTTTGAGGTCCCAATAATACCCATCTCAAATATTCAAGGAATATACTTAGATCAATCCATAGAGAAAAATATGAATATGCCAAGTCAAATTTGCATGGTGTAAAGTATAAAAAATTAGAAGTTAGTATTTCTTGATAGATTGTTTAAGATGTTACACACATATAATTGGGAGAACTATGTGCTTTTTGAGCTCTCTTTAGAGTATTTGAACATAGGATATGCTCAACTATTTTGTGTTGAGTGGTTGGGGTTAGTCCAATAAAAAATGCCAACCCATTTTTAAGGTAATCTTGTGGTTAATAAAATAAAATTAGGGTTTGAATAAAAGAGACAAAAAAAATAATTTCAGTGTAGAATCAAAGGGGTATACACACAAAAATTAAATTACAGGCATAGATGTATGGATCATAGAAATATCATACCCACAATGTATGCAAGGACATTTCTAGTAAACCTTGATAGTGTTGATTGATGTAAGTGTTTGACTTTGCTAAAAATGTCATATCAAGTGTTTAACTGCTATTTATAACCTAAGAAATTTACAAGCACATGTAGAGACTTTAAAAATTCAATGATGTCATATGTGAGCAATAAGTAGGTATAACTAGCGAAGTACATCATCCATCTCTTACTCCATCATTTATAAATTAAATAACTAAAATTTAATATCAACATGTTTCAATTCAGGTTCATGTGTTTATTACCATATTTTTTTTAATATAAATCAATGTAAAGTTTCCATTATTTCATATTTATTAAGTGTAAAATAAGTAAAAACCCATTATGGAGTAAATGTTTCTCCATCAATAGCGAAAACATATTGGTCCATATAAGTTTGGCATATAAATGTTGATTGTTGTAATAATTAAATACTTATCAAGGCTTGATCATATATAATTTCAATAGGAATATATGATGTATCACTAACCATTGCATCAATATGGTAGTTATTTTTATTGAAATATTGTTGATTTTAGAAGTCTTATAAGTGAGTAATGAGGCCAAGGACCAAATTAAAAAAAGGTTACAATTTTTATTCTTTTGTTTATAAACATCCATAACTTGGTTGATGATAAGTTGAGAGTCACCATAAACTTGTATTGATTTTAAGTTAAGTGCCCATTTGGCATGTAAACCTAGCATCAAAGCTTCATACTATGTTATATTATTAGTGTATTAAAAAATTAAGAGATAGGCTAATGTCATAGGTCTCCCTTAGGTGGTGATTAATACAATACAAACCCATATACTTAAATCACATTTAGATCGATTGAAATACATGGTCCAAGTTTTGATGTCACTAGCATACATAATGAGTTCATCCCCAAAAGTGTCATTCATTAGAGTATAATTAAGCAACATGGAAGTGACTAGTTAATCTATGATAATTTGACATTTTATAGATTTTCAAGATATGAATTTTCAATTAATCTCCATGAGTAGCATCACTCATATGGATATATAACTAGATAGATAAGGTTTAGACATAATATATCCTAAAGGATCAATTTTTGTGATAACAAGTCTTTATGTTAAACATGAATGTTTAAGTTTCTATTTTGTTGAAAATTTAGGCCAAAAAAGTCCTTTTTTGAGTTATATTATTTTCATAAATGCCTAAATCATGCCAATGTAGTAAATTAACCTTTCCTTATGTTCATTATCTATTGTGCTAATACGTTTCCCAAGGCATGTTTAGTGGTAGATATGTATAGTGATAGTTATTGGGACACTTTTTGGCTATGTATGGATCCATGCCAACTCAATAAATATCTTGGCATGAGGAGATAATTTAGAATGATTGATTTTTAGCACCTTTTACACCAACTAGAATAATCTTCATAGATCTTATGCCATCTGATAGGCAGTTACTTGGTGCCCAATTTTTTAGGGCATATTCATAAGTGGCTACACATGGCAATTGGAGTGCAAAGCGTATAAGGTGGTGGAGTTGGCAGAATGATCAACCAAGTCTCTAGCTTAATACCAAACATGTTCCCTCTACTTTGGCATGAAGATGTTATTTAATGCTATAAATCCATGCTTGAACTAGTATGCAAGAGATGTGACTTTGAGCTAGTAAAGCTCTACAAAATTCATTCCATACATAGTGAAGTGACTACCATTAAAACTTAGGACTAGCATGGATGTCTTTAAGGCTCACCATTATAGTGCCCAAGATCGCTTTTGAGCCTCTAAGCCTTTAGTAGATTTAGATGAGCATTTGCTCTATTTTACTTGTCATGTAATTTATTTATCTTAATAATGTTTAATGAAGAAAGGTGTTTCCCTTAATTGAGCATTGATCTAGTTTCTATGGTTATAGTTATGTTATTTAAAGGCAAATTGATTGCAAAATATTTGTAATAGTTATAATGCTTAGATTTAATTTATGAATAATAAGTTCTAGCAAGATTCTAGTTCATCCTATTAATGGTGTCCCTAAGTACATGATGACATCTGTAAAACCTTTAAATTAGCCTAAGTATAATCTTAGTCATGCACCCAAGCCTTGACACTCTTGCACAAAGGATAGCCTAAAATAAACTTGAACTTAGACTTTATATTGACCCATCTTAACACTACATGATGTCAAACCTAATAACACAAAGGCTTGTACCACTGAACTTATCAACACCATTATTGTAATGACCAAGTCCATTGAAGAATGAGTTATGTCATGGCATGACTAGCCAAACATAGGCCCCAGTTATTTCTCTACTATAATTAATGTGAACACATAAGGATTGTGCCTTATGTGAATTGATGCTGATGCAATATAATGGCAAATATTATTTATTACATGATTAATTTGGGTTTATGCCTAGTTGTAACAAGTCTAGAACTAACTTGGACAACCAAATAAGCACTAACAAAGTAAATGATTTAGATAATTGACCCTTTTCTACAACATTTTGGTTCCATTTTTGGGACCCATATTGAATTTTATTACTATAATAGTGCAAAAGAACAATGCTCTGACTCTCCCTTGAGAAAATTAAGCACTATATGGAATAGGTGGAAGATAACTTTGCACTGAAGCATCCATCTTGTAAAGAATAAAAGCCAAGGAAGTGGGTCTACAATAACCTATATTATGCTCTATACGAGGTCTTATTTTGTGAACTACCTTAGCATGTGTACTAATGGTGGGCTACTTATCCAACCTATAGAAGATAAAGCTATAAACAATACCTTGAGTGGATAAAGGATGACTTAAAAAAGCTTGAGAAACTTGATGCCACTTGGACGAGAGCTGTAAATAAATGGTGGCAAGGAAAATTGAATAGTTATATGCTTGAGTTCATATTATTGACCTAATCCTGCCCTAAATAAGTAGAGTATCAATTATTGCATGAACTCATAGGCAAATTTGTGAAATAATTTAGAACAAAGCTTAAGAACTTGATGGTGTATTATAGCTTTGAAATTGTAAGAATGGAAAGATAAAGTCCTTTCACATATGAGCAGTGTAATAGGAAAGAAGGGGATGTATAGGTAAAGTGTAATGGAAGGGGATGAGTAAATTGACACCTAAGATCTTAGGTGATAGACTTATAACAAGAGAAGCTATAGACTGATTGAGGATCTGGAACTTGGAAGTGCTGAGAGAACCCATAGCAAGTGAGAAGGGCATGGGGAAAGATATTTTGAATTATAGAAATGTAAGGAGAAGAATAATAAATCCATAGATTGAGATAAACTATTGATTGGTGAATAATTCATTGGGTCCCTATAGAATTTGACCATTGAAGATACGTTAGAAGTGCCTACCACCTTTATACATGTGGTGCTAGCTCATGCACTGGATCTCCCATGAGAAGAAAGAAGAGTGACAAATAACCCTATTATCCACATTGAATTTGAACAATTTATAGATTTGGAGTATAATTTTTTGATTGAATAAGTTTTCCCTTACAAGAAGCTAAGTGAAGGTACCTCTAGACCTTTGGGTGCTATCTTGATAACATAGAATGTGAGAACAAGCATTCCTATTTAGTAAATGTTAGCTGTATAGACTAGGAAATAGCCCAAAATAAGTGGCTCAGTGTCACAAATGAGTAACAACATGTCATCAAATTCAATGGTAACAACCACAACAATAGGATTGACACCCAACCTAATGATCAAAAATATTTGAGGACCACCACTAGGATAAGTAAGAGGGAACAAACACCTTATTTACCAACACCCCTCATAACAAATATATTATGAGATGGTAATGCACTTTATAGAATATCATGACATGTAAAATGTTGCAAAGCATGTGTTAAAATGTGAGATCCAATGGCACACTTGGGGTATAACCTAGTCAAAGCACAAGGAAACATAGTCCATGATAACTCTACTTGACTACGGTCATACCTAGTATAGGAAATTTGATCCTAACCAAGCTATGATTGATTATGATACCTTGAAGGAAGAATTTTTAAAGGAATTCAACATACATGAGTTTGAATAGTAAAGCATCACCACACTCAAGGAAATTAGCTAAAGGGTATCAAGGAAGATGCACCTATATGATGCTAGGTTTAAAACTCTTCTTTCTAAGCTTCCTTGTGATATTCACCCCTCCCAACACATGTAATGGCTCATTGGAGGATTGATAGTACCATTTATAAGAGTGATCTTTATGAAGGCATTCATAGATCCTTGATAAGTGCTTGAAGTTGCACTTAAAGCTGAAGTAGTCAGAAGTACCAACACCGGGATCAACCCATTCATGGAATCATAGATTGTATCTATGGCCAACCAACTCTAAAAAATAACCATTAATTCATCACAAGATTCTTAAAGTGGATTATGGTGCATCAACTTTGAGATAAAAGGCCATAACAAGAATAATTGCCCTCAAAGAAATGTGCACACATTGCTTCAAAGCTGTGAGGTTTGTCATGAAGTACATAATGTTTATAATTGATCTTTGTTACAACATAACAATCAGGTGAACATAACCATATATTATTGGTTATGTGATACCTACACTCATACCACAACTGATTATTATGTAATCAACTATATGTGTGAAAATATGGAGGGAGGCACACAACAAATAATTATAGTAACTGGAGGATAGGCAATCCAAAGAAATGAGGGATATAGTCAGAGAATGTAGGCTATGGTGAACAAAATGTAGGCTATGAAATGAAAAGAGGCACTAGAGAATGAGGTGGAGGAAGATACCCACCGTGATCATGTTACAAATATGGTTCGATCAAGCACTATTAACATCACTACCCTACACAACCAATATGTGGGTATTGTCAAGGAACTATTATCTATTTGGATAACACCCTAGTTAGGGGTCATATTCATTCAAGTTTGACCCATACTTGGACTAACATGGGAATGGTCTAAGGCTATGGGTATCCTATATCTAAACCATACCTCTAGGATTTTTTATGAGGCTAGCTCCTTAGATTTTAAAACTTAGACCCTTGCTTCTAAATATAAGATTTGTTGGGGGTGAAAAGGGCAAGAAATTTTCATAAAATAAAACTTATTATAAGCTATGGTGATGCACCAAGAATTTAACAGACCCACTCTTAATATTGGACTCATTAATACACTGATAAAATGCAAAAGAAATTAATGTAATGCTTACTATGTTTATATGTAGCAATATTTGGTATAGAGGTGTATTTGACACACTTAGACTAGGAAGCAATGAAGATAAGGTCTTGTTAAAGACACATAAGTTTGGGTGTCGACTATATCTTTGAGAGATTGATACTGAGACACACTATATGACCTACAAATAAAGTTCATAGCACTTAGGTTGAGATTGGACATATAAAAGGAAGATGACATTTCATAGTTTCATATTAAACAAACACATAACACTACATAAAGATTAGCAAAATGATTTCAAAATACTCTATTCACTACTCCAAGAGGTGTTGAATACAATTCTAGTAGAGTCTAGTCATACAACTTGAGGGATGCAAATAATAACTCAAAGGCTACATTTATAGCTGAAGGGAAGCAAGTACGGAAGAGTTTTGGTGCTAAAAAATGGAATGAAACTAGTTTAAATCCATTTGAAAAGATGTTATAACTATCACCATGAATCAATCTCACTCAAACCCTTTTGATTGATCTAGGTCACTCCAGTCCATTACATTATTACAACATCTTCTCTATGATGCCCCATAATGGCTACAATAGTAGGATCAATTCATTTTAATTTTGTCATGATGTAAAATTTCTCATGACTATTTCTTGATGTGTGCCTAAGTGGGGAGAAAGGTCATTTTCATGTGGCTAGCTTTGGTGACAATTGTTGGAGTCTGTGTCTACCTCTACAAGTCCTTAATGGTGCCATCTGATCCTAAAATATTCACTCTTAGATCAAACTGAATCATGCTCAAACTTGGATCCATCATGCTTACTTTCCTTGGTCTAAAACCAATCTTTCATACTCTATCTAAGACATTTGGACCCTCTTTTATTTTGATTGGTCATCAAAAACTGACTTAGATCCTTGACTCTTTAACCCTTGCTCATACTATCAAATCTAACTAAGGTGAATGAACATGATCCATCAATATTTTTACTAGACTCATGTGCTTGTGTCACTCATCCATCATTCCTTTTCTCTTGAGATTTGCTAACTCTTTGAACTGATTGTATATCATTAGATCTAGATGCTTGATCAAATGCCAACCATTGATCTACTATAACCCACTATTTACAATCCAATGACTAGTTCATGAATTTAAAATTTATGTCTTTGCTCCTATCAAATGATGTTTATATGACCATCATTGATATTCATATGACCATTAAATCTAAACTCCATAAGATTTATCTTATTCTATCTTTAAATTTAATGTCTCATCGACCATCATTTGTCATCTTGCAAAATGAAAATGATGTCCTATAGACCATCAAATTTAAGCAGAAATAGATTTTTGCTCGAGCTCTATTTTATCATTCATGTGAACATCTTTGGATATTCAAATCCCAATGGTTATTTTTAAGGGCCCAAAATTGATGTTCTTGTAACTGTCTAGATCACAAACTCTACAAGCTATTTTTTTTAAACCTTTTATTGGACAATTCTTTTGGGCTTTATATGAATCAATTTTTTCAAAAGAATTCATTTTCCTTATCCTTGAATTGAATAATTATTGTATATGAAATTTTTTAAAGAATTCATGTCTTGGTCCTTTGCCCTCTGAAAAGTTCCCTTCAAAAACTTTGACTTGGTCCACCTTATTGTAGAAAGATCCTTTGGAGAAAATGTAGAGGGTACTTGCCTGATAAATTGACCCTTCGAGAAAAGTGTAACGGACCACTTCCCTATAGGATGAACCTTCAAATAAATTATTTGGACAATTTTCTTGAAGGAATTGCATCCTTAAAATGGTCCTTCAACCCTTTAAAATAATCCTTTTCCCTCTAAAAAGTGCCCTTTAAAACTTTAAAAAGTGCCCTTTTTGAAAGAAAAGTACTCTTCAAAAACCTTGAAGTGGATTACTTTATTGAGAAATATATCCTTTATAGCTTCTATATAGACCATTAAAAATTTCTAAAGTAATTAATAAAATTTATGTGGGTCAATAAAGTAATAGAGGTGGTGGCATGTTGTTCCTGAGATGCATGTGGAAGACTTTCATCAAAGTAGACACTCCTCTCAATAAAGAGTTTTTATGTGGAAAGATCTAGTAGTCTGTATCCCTTTATACCATCTGGATATCCAACAAAGATGCATTCTTTGCTTTGAGGCTCCAAAACCTTCCTCTTGTCTGCAGGAATGTGTTCCCAAGCATGGGATCTAAAGATGCAGAAATGTGTGACTTCTGGTTGCATGCCCTTCCATGCTTCAAAAGGTGTTTGTCCTATGACAGATTTGTGAAAAGATATACAATCATAACATTATGAACCATGAATAGAACAAATATAAACCATATCCTACCCATACACAAAACATCAAAAACTATAATTCATAAATAATCACAACATAATATTATAACATCATCAACAAAATATTGTTCAAACTAAGAGATAAATTCCATGTGGCATAGAGATAGAACGTGTGTGAGACTTTCATAATCCAAAAAGTAGATAACTAAGAGGAACAACCAAGGTCCAAGTTCTCCAAGTGTACAAGATTAAGGTGATATGTAATCACAAAATATCATATACACCACATCATAATTAAAATATTATAATAATGGAAAGTTGAGTCAATATCCTAAATAAATGGAAAGAATCAATTTGAAAAGTAGTACCCAAAGTGAATAAACTTACCTTTAAGGAAATTGATTGGGATACTTGCTTGAGAAAGTGCCCTTTGGGACTTTACAAAGGCCTAACCTCTCTAAAAGATACCCTTTAGAACTTTGCCTTGATCACTTTCCCAGAAGAAAAAGACCCTTCAAAAAAAGTGTAACAAACCACTTCCCTATAGGATGACCCTTCAAAACCTTGAAGTGGACCATTTTCCCAAGATACATACCCTTCAGGGAATTACTTGGGGCATTTACTTGAAAAAGATAATATTCAAATTTTTTGTAAAGGTCCACTTCCTCAAATAATGATCCTTTGAGAAAAGTGTAGAGGAAATTTGGCCTCAAAAGTGCCCTTTGGAACTTCTAGAAAGGACCCTCTTCAAAGAAATGATCCTTCAAGGAAATTGTTTCAGACAAAATGTTTGAAATAATTCCTGACACTTGAAAAAAAAAGTCTGAAACATAATTCCCTAAAAGAATTCAAACACTTAGCTAAATAAAGAGGAACAAAACTCTTAAAATAATTAAGCCTTATACAATTATTATGGGCTTTACGTAGAACAATTCCTCTGAAGGAAAAATGAATGTTATGATTAGCCAAAGGTTGGAAAAGTGTAAACTTAGGCCATTTTTTGGATCTATTCCTACAACTGCTTAGCACCATGATACCTTGCTTGGATTCCTCCATTTTCATGTTGAGCCAGCTTAGAAGCCACCTAACCCATTCATCACTAGGACTATGCTCATCTATTTATACTAGGTAGAATCTTGGTATGTGGGCCAAAATGGCCAATAATTTTAGTGACTCATAGGGAAACATGTCTACTATGCTTGGAGAATCCAGACCATGTGCTAATCTTGTTCTAAATGAAAATCTACTTACAAATAGAATCTATTCAAATTTTGGAAACATTTCTTAAAATAATTGGGAGGGAAATCAACAACAAAGCAACAAGCTAAACTACAAATAAAATAACTAAAAATAACATTGTGCAAAAGCACTTAGAGGAAAATAATAGACCTATCTACTAATGTACAAGAGGAAATATATGGTACTAGTAAAAAAAGTTGAGACACCTCCCATTGACAAGGATGGGAAGGATCTATCCATTTAATTTGGCAAGATCAAAATCATTGCTCTCTTTATAGCCTATGATGACATAGGGTACACTCCAAAGACTATCAAACATGGAGTGATTTATTGGTTTTGCACAGTCCTCATCCCATTTAAAAACTATATCATCTTGTTGGAATGTATTGGATGAATCTATTTTATCAAATTTCATCTTGAACTACTATTGTTTAGACCACATAGAATGCATGACATCATCCCTTATTTCCTCCAACTCTCTTAGTTTATTCATTCTGACCTCCATTGCATCATTTCCTAGAAGTTCTATTTGGTGTGTAAGCTCCAAAGTTGGAAGCTCCATTGAAATTGGTAGCCTTGATTATCTTCCATAGACTAAGAGATAAGGTAAGTTACCAATGGCCTTATTGGGGGTGACTCTATTATCCCATAAGGTAGTCTTTAGTTTTGTGTGCCAAGATATCTGATTATCTTCCATTATTTTCTTAATGATCCGAATCAATTTCTTATTGGTGGACTCAAATAGTCCATTACCTTATGGATAATAATTAAATGAAGATGTCAGATAGATAACCTCTCAAGATCCCACTCACATATCTTTGTGTTACTAAATTACAAAGCATTGTTTCATGTTATGGTGGAAGGTGCTCCAAAATGTGTGACTAGGATCTCATATAACTCAAGTACAAAGTTCTCATTTGATTCCTTCAAGGGAACTAATTCCACCCATATAGTGAAGTAGTTCATGGTTTTCAAGACCCACCTATGGCCAATACTGGATGGAGGAATAATCATGCTAATGAAGTCTAAACCCCATTACATGAAAGGCTATTCAACTTGAATAGGATTTAGTGGCATAACAACTAGTTTCTATTTCCCTATAAACATGGCACATTTTGAACTCTTATTCATACATGCATGTGCATTTATGAATAAATTGGGCTAAAATTAACTATCTCTAATGATTTTTGTAGCTGTCGTCTTGGATATAAAATGGCCTCCTTGAGGACTATCATGAAATTTCTAGAGAAGCTTATCAAATTGGTTAGTTTCAAGACATCTTAAGTGCATACCTCTAATGTCCTTTTTGAACAACACTCCATCAATCATAATGTATGACATGATTACATCTTGAAGTGTCTTCTTTGTGATGCATTGAAACCCATTGGACACTCTCTTATTTGGAGAAATTTAGCAATATCTTGTGTCTATCTTGATGGAAGAGTATCTTCACCTTATTGAGTGTCTTAGATTACCAAGATTATCTCTTTCTCTTCTCTCACATCTCCAAAAAGATGTTAATATAACCCTTTCCCTTAGACTATCTTTGTGATCCTAACCTCAATGTCATAATCCATATACTTGGTGACCCAACGAGCTCTATTTTTGTTCAAGTCTCTATTGAAGATAAAATACTTCACACTTAGATGAGCCACCATTAGTATAATATTACTGTTTGAAAATAGTTGCCTAAATTTCTTTAGACTTCTTACAACAAAAAGCATATTTTTTTTAACAAAGTTATATCTTTCTTCATAACCCTCTAAATCTTATCTGAATAAATCAATGGTTTACTCCAGACCTTAATAATTCTACTACATGAGCATAGCTAAAATTACATCTAATGTATAAAAGGCAAAAAAAAAAGAAATCCTTATTGAAATTTAGATTTATTAGAGTGGGGGAATGAGATATGGGCTCCTTGATGGCCTTAAATCTCCTCTTACCTTCTCTTGTCCATGTGAAATCTTTGCCTTTTCTCAGCATATGAGTGAGAGGCCTGACCATATTTTCAAAGCCTAGAATTAACCTTCTGATGAATTTGATCTTGCCCAAGAAGCTGTATAACCCTTTCTTATGTTTAGGTAGTGATAGATCAAGGATTGATTCAATCCTCTTAGGATCAATGGAAAGACTAGCTTTAGACACCACATGTTCAAGAAGTCTTCTTTCATGTATTGAGAAAATGCATTTCTTTGGATTCAAAGAAAATCCAAATTGTCTACATCTATCAAAATAGATCTCACATGTGTCAGATGATCATTAGGATTCTTTGAGAAAATTGTTCTATCATCAAGGTAAACTCAAACCATATCATTCAAAAGACCATTAAAAGTAACATCCATTGGTTTTTGGAAGGTGGCCCTAATATTGGAGAGTCCAAAAGGCATTTTATAATATATATAAGTGCCCCATTTTATAGTGAAGGTAGTCTTATGCCTATCCTCCTCTTTCATAATGATCTGATTATAGCCAGAAAAAACATCAAGTAATGATAACCTTTAAGAACCTACCACCTTTTTCAAAATTTGATCCATGGAGGGTCATGGGTAATGATCCTTGAAGGACACCTTATTGAGGTCCCTGAAGTCAACATATAACCAAAAATTTCTATTCTTTTTCCTCAATAGAATAAGGTTTTCCACCCAAGAGGAGTGTTTATTAGAAATATTATCCTAGACTCAATCAATTTATAGAGTTCTCTTCTCATGAGATCCTCCACTCTTGGGTTGATAGGCCTCTATTTCTGCTTGACTGGCTTAGCATTACTTTCTAATTCAATGGTTTTTTGTGCAATTTTGGGATCAAATCCTTTCAATTATTTATAATCCCAAGTAAATATATTAGAAAATTATTGGCACAAAGCAACAAATGTAGATCTTTCCTCTACTGTATTTATCTTTTCTATCTTTAACGACTTGCCCTTAAAGCTATCAATATTTTTATAGTGTTGTTCCTTAGTTGAGATGCATGCTTTCCATTTTCTTAATTGGTCATCTTCATTAAAGATGATTTTTAATGTCATAATCCCTTAGTGAAGCTTATTAGACCTCAACTATACTATTTGATCATCATATTGATTTTATATCTTGTTTTGGTTCTTGTGGAAACATTCTACCTCTTACATTATAAAACATATGATTTGATCATCATTACCAAATACTTGCTAACTCACCTCATTGTTAGACATAACTAGTCTGCATATAACCTTGATCTTATCTTGGCTTGGGATGCCTTTGACTCCTTCTGCTATTTGATATTGGGTACTAATGGTTGTAAGCCTATGTGCATGCTAGTTTGCTTCTCTTGATATGGACTAGATATCAAATAGTGACTCTTGAGTGTGCTTAGGCCTCTCACCTATTACACCATGAGCTCGAGGTTATCTTTGAACTTGAGGAGATGGATACCTCTACTCTTTGCATCTTATAAACCATGCAAAAGGGATTCATATTTAGCTATATTTTAGGTGAAATTGAATTGGAGTCTTGTATCAAAATGGTATTTTTGTCTTGTGGGTGAAATTAGTATGGCTCTCATTCTACTCCCATTCTTTGATCTAGATCCATCAATGAAAAAAATTCTATATACCATCCATTTCTTGAGAAGTGTTATTCAAATAAGGTATTGCAACACCTTCCTCATACATGTAGTATACTCCTAAGTTCACCTCTTTAATGTTGCTAAATGGATCAAATCCATGACTCTCAGTTGTCCATTTGTCTAAGTATAAATTTGAGGTGCCTTCAAGGTGACCATGAGGTTATTATTCAATAACTTCTTCAACCTATTCAAATATGACATAGTTGGTATTTACAAGATTGGGCATGTAGGGTACTAAGTGGAATCAGGTGATAGGCTTAGAACTAATGGTGAATTTGGTTCCATAACTATTTATAAATACTATATATAACCAATCAGATGGAAAATATCCCCTAATCTTAGTAGTAAATTCCCTAGACAAGCATAGGGTAAAATATGGAGGTAGTTCTACCACCATTACATCTTGCTTGATGACAAAATTTGGATAGGTAGCTAAAGTAATCTATAGATCTTTCAAAATGCCTACTATCTTAGTAGGGGAGCCATCCAATTGGAACACACCCTTTTCTTTAGGCACATATTTGAGATTAATCTCGTTTACTTTGGCTTTAGGCATCACTAAGGTTGAATCACCTGAATCAATCATGTAATTGTGTACCAAACAATCCCTATGATGATTGATAGATAAAAGGGGGAGGCTTAATAACCATAGAAGGATGAACAACATTTTGAGATTGGATTTTGCTTGGAACTTGACTAAGGGCTTGGTTAGGCTGACTATTATTGATGAAAACAATGTTCACTTTATCAACTACCTTTTCCACATGAGAGATATTGGAGAGCTCTTGTTGGAGAATATCCTTTTTCCCAAGGAAGGATAAAGCATCATACATGGACATAGTTACATCAGCCTTCTTCAAATGATCTACAATATTAAAGGGAAGACTAGTACTTTTGGACTACACCTTGGAGGTGGAAGCATCACTTGACATTTGAGTAACATGAGGAATGAAAGGGGACCTCTAAGACTGTCAATGGGGTTGGGGTACTTTTTGATTTGTAAGAGCCTTAGTAGTTGCATCTAAAGAAGTAGGTTACTAAGTAATCTATGGAAATGATGAATAAATATTAGATTTCTCTGAGTTATCTTCCAACATCCTCTTTTTAGCCCTCATCTAAGCTGTAACTAGTTCATTTTTCCTCTGTGGAGCTTGTCCCATATTGACTACTACATGCTCAAACACATATTACCCTTCTTGAAAATTTATGCATGTGGTATCAACTAGTGCTCTACTCATGCTCTCTTGTTGTTGGCTTTGAGCTTCTGATCGTGACATGGTAAGCATGTTGTATTGAATTATTTAGGGGGATTTTGGTGGAGGAGGCATCATGTCATGAATTTGAAACAAAAGAGCATGCTACCAACTAGGGTCTTGATACATGTCTATAGTAGTGGCCATCACCATTTCATTGGGCTATCCCTCTGACTACTATGGACCTTTTAAAGCATAGTTGTTCCAAGGTGGCACAACATCTTTAGAATTACTTGGAGAATTAGGATTATATTGACTTAACTGAGGCTTCAACCATTGTCCTTACTAATTAGGTTGATAGGGTGGCCTATTGCACTAATTTTTTTGATTATTATTTTGGTATGGCTTATATGGTGGATATTATTGCCTCTGTATTACAACCAACTTATTCTTTTGGGATTTGAGAAGACCCTATATCTTCCCCAGTCTATCATCTTGCTCACCTTTTATTTTATAAAACTTCATTGAATATATAAATACGGTAAAATTGCTGGAAGAGGATGTATCTCTAGGAAGAGAGGCATTGGTGGCCTTGGGGCCAACTTGCCTACTTATATAAGGTAATTTACAACCCTAATTGCTACTTCAAAATCTCTAGGTAGGGCATTCCCTCCCATGGATTGAATCATTAAGTATACATCTGAGTTGAGAGCCTTAAAATAATACATAAAAGCATAGTTGGGTGTAGGCTTGATCACCATAGGAATTATATCCCAGGTCTTCTAGAATCTGTAGTTGAAATCTACCATGAATTCATGGTGGAATATCTTTCTTATAGTAAGCTATTCCACAAGTGAAATATGATCACTCTTGTCATTAAATTGCTTTCTCAAGATCTCTCCAAACTCATCCCAACTATCAATCGATGTAGGGGCCAATCCTTTATACCACTGAAGTGCCTTTCTTTTGAAAGAATTTGCTAACAACCTCATGGATACATTTTCTTGGGTTACATGATGCACTAAACATAGGTTAGCAACATATTCCATATGGTCTATCTGAGTAACTATATTCTCTCTTGTATAATAAGTGAGAGCCTTTAAAGATGATATGGGAATATTTTCCCATTGAGTAAGGTTTAAAGGATTACCACCATTGAATGGCACAAAGGCTTGCCTTTTAGGAATATCCATTTGAGGTATGGGGTTTATAATAGTGTTTAGCTGAATAATAATAGCTTGAACAAGAGGATTTTTGGGGAATGACAAGGGAAACAAGAGGGGTGGGTGAAGGTTTTAGCTGGGAGGATTTCTTCTTCTTTGTTGACTAGGAGCCTATCTTAGAGAGATGTGCTTCCTTACATTTTGTAGAGGATCTTGTGACAACTATAGGGGCATGAAAATTATGCAAATCTAGAAATGGAATTCTAAAATTTTCTACTATACTCGAACATGCAAATAATTAGTCCCACTAGGTGTGTTATAACTATTAACTATATAAATAACACCTCATTTAGGGGTCAAATTCATTCAATTTTGACCCATACCTAGACTAACATGGGAATGGTCGAAGGCTATGGGTATCCTATATCTAGGCTAGACCTCTAGGATTTTTTATGAGGCTAGCTTCTCAAATTTTATAACTTAGACCCTTGTTTCTAAGTCTACGACTAGTTGGGGGTGAAAAGGGTAAGATATTTTCATAAAATAAAACCTATTCTAAGCTATGGTGATGAACCAAGAATATAATAGACCTAATCTTAAGCTTAGAACCATTAATACATTGATAAAATGTGAAAGAAATTAATAAAATGATTACTATATTTATAGGCAATAGTATTTCATACAAAGGTCTGTTTGACACACTTAGACTAGGGAGAAATGAAGATAAGGTCTGGTTAAAGATGCTTAAGTTTGGTTGTCCACTATGTGTTTGAGAGATTGATACTAAGACACACTATATGGCCTACAAAGAAAGTTCCTAGCACTTAGGTTGAGTTTGGAAATATAAAAATAAGATGACATTCATAGTTTCATATTAAACAAACACAAAACACTAAATAAAGATTATCAAAATGACTACAAAATACTCTATTCACTACTCCAAGAGGTGTCAAATATAATTCTAGTAGATTCTAGTCATACCAGTTTGAGGGATACAAAATAATATCTTGAAGGCTATATTTATAGCTAAAGGGAATCAAGTGAGGGGGAGTTTTGGTGATCAATTTGATTCCATTTGAAAAGCTATTACAACTACCACCATAAATCAAGCTCACTCAAACCCTTCCTGATTGATTTATGTCATTCCAATCCATTACATTATTACAATATCTTCTCTGTGATGCCCCATGGTGGCTAAAATGATAGGATCAATTTGTTTTCATTTTTTCCTAATGTGAAACTTCTCATGATTGGTTTGTTGATGCATGACCAAGTGGGGAGAAAGGTCATTTTTATGTGGTTGGCTTTGGTGATAGTTTTTGGAGTTTGTATCTACCTCTGTAGGTCCCTAATGGTGTTATTTGAACCTAAAATATCTACACCTAGTTGAAACTAAATCATGTTTGCTTTCCTTACTTGAAAAATAAACTTTTGGCCTCTATCTAAGACATTTGGGCCCTCCTTTGTCCTGATTAGTCATCAAAAACTGACTTAGATCCTTGACTCTTTGACCCTTGCTTGCACCATCAAATCTAATAGATGTGAATGAACGTGATCCATTGATATTCTACTTAGAATCATGCACTTATTCCACTTGTCAATCATAATTTTGATTTTGACATTTTATAAATTTTTGACCTACTTACATGCTATTATATCTAGATGTTCAATCAAATGCCAATCATTGATCTACCAAGACCCACTATTTGAAATAAAATGATTAGTTCATGATCCTAAGACTGATGTCATCAATCCTATCAAATGACGTCTATATGACCATCATTGGTGGTCAAATGAATATGAAATTTAAGCTTCATAATATTTGTCTTGTTTTGTATTTAAATTTTACATCTCATCGATTGTCATTTGTCATCCCATAGAATGAAAATGACATCCCACAGACTATCAAATTTAAGCATAGCTAGATTTTTGATCGAGCTCTATTTTTACATTCACATGAATGTCTTTGGATTTTCAAATCCTAATGGCTATTTCTAGGGGCCCAAACTTGATGTTCATGTAACTATTTGGATCATAAAATCCACAGGCTATTTTTTTTGACCTTTTAATGGATAATTCTTTCAGGTTTGTGTGAAACACTTTTTTCAAAGGAATTCATTTACCTTATCCTTGCCTTGAATAATAATTTCAGATGAAATGTCTAAAATAATTCATGTCTTGGTCCTTTTCCCTCTAAAAAGTGCCCTTCAGAACTTTGACTTGGTCCACCTTACTATAGAAAGATCCTTCAGAGAAAATGTAGAGGACACTTGCCCAAGAAATTGACCTTTTAGGAGAAGTGTAAAGGACCACTTCCCTATAGGATGACCCTTTATGAAAATTATTTAGATAATTTTACCAAAGGAATTGCATCCTTAGAATGGCCTTTTGACCCTTTGAAATAGTCATTTGCCCTCTAAAAAGTGCCCTTTTTGAAAGAAAAGTACCCTTCAAAAACCTAAAGAGGACCATTTCATTGAGGAATATATCCTTTAGAACTTTTGTATTGGACCATTTCACCAATAAAACTACCCTTTGGGGAAATTTCTTGGGACACTTGCTTGAGAAAGTATGCTTTGATACTTTTGCAAAGGGCTAACCTCTCTGAAAGATACCCTTTGAAACTTTACCTTGGTCACTTTCTCAAAAGAAAAATACCCTTCAAAAAAAGTGCAATAGACCACTTCCATATATGATGACCCTTTGAAACTTTTAAGTGGACTATTTTCCCAAGAAATGTACCCTTCAAGGAATTGCTTGGGGTACTTTCTTGAAAAAGATAACCTTAGAGCTTTTTGTAAAGGTTTGATTCCTCAAAGAATGATGCTTCAAGAAAAGTGTAGAGGACACTTGGACTCAAAAGTACCCTTCAAAACTTATAAAAAGGACCCTCTTCAAAGAAATGACCTCTAGGGAAATTATTAAAGTCCAAAACACAACTCCCAAAAGAATTCCAACACTTAGCCAAATAAAGTGGAACAAAACTCCTAAAATAATTAAACCTTGTACATTTGCTATAGGCTTTGTGTGGAACACTTCCTCAAAAGGAAAACTAAATGCTATGCTTAGTTGAAGGTTGGAAAAGTGTAAACTTAGGCCCTTTTTTGGATCTATCCCTGTAAGTTCTTGATACCATGAAACCCTGCTTGGATTCCTCCATTTTCATGTTGAGCCTACTTGGAAACTACCTAATCCATCATCGTCAGGACCCTGATCATCTATTTAAACTAGGTATAAGCTTTGTATGTGGGCCAAAATGGCCAACATAAACACATAAGGTCAAGGAATTCCCCAAATTGTTTAAAAAGTTAACCTAAGGTTGACCCAATGAAAATAGGCACAAGAATGATTTGGCATGAGTCAAAAGTGGAGAAATAGACTCTAAAGGCACAACTGACCAGTACTAGGAGAGTCAAGGTGTAGGAAAATACACATAGTGGGATCACTACTCAATTTCTAGTTATGCTAGTACCAAAGTCATCCTTGGAATATAGGGAACTAAGTCACACTAAGCACATCATATGACCAAAACCTAAAGCTATGCCTTACCCTGACCCTACGCACCTGAAGTATGTATTAAAATAATCCATAAGTGTCATTCAAAACCTAAAAGGATAACTCCAATTGAAATAAGATCTAAAGGTGTAAGATATTACCTCTCACAAGAAGAAAGATAACCATAAGGATAAGGTATAAGAGCTAATGAAGATCTTGTACCTCCTATAAACAAAAAGGATGTTTCCCCTATTAAAGAATTTGCTTTTAGAACATGCTAGGCAAAAACCAGTTAAAAATTCTACACCACACATGAAAAGGGCATGGGAGGTCAAGCATACACAAAATTTAGAGTATGATCAATAACTCCTGGTGAATTCCACCATTGATGGATGGTCTGTATGTGAGGTCCTCATAGACATAGGCACCGAGGTTAATATATTGATAAGTAGCACATGGAAGATGGGTTGGATAGCCTTGAGGCCTTCCCCTCATGCACTTTTCATGGAGGACAAATCTAGGATGTAACCAATCAAATTATAAATGGCATCATTGTAGATATTATGAGCATAAAGTTCCATGCTGACTTTCAAGTTATTGAGTTGGCTGAGCAAGATAATTATCTAGTACTCTTAGGTAGGCCATGGTGCTATATGAATAATTCTAACATGCACTTTAAGAAGCACTATATGACCTTTGAAAATGATAAGGAGAGGGTCATGAGTCCCCTCTCAAGTGACCAAGGATCCCCTTATGTAGATAGTGTTGAAATTGAGGATGAGATCAATCATATATACAACATCGTGGTGTAAGGCACTAAAACTATCAACCCAATGACCAAAGAGTGATTTCTTGGGATGATAGATAGTTAACCTTGAATAGTATGAATGTAGCTTGTAACCAATGGGTTAAAGAAGATTAAAAAACTAATGGTCAAAGGTGCCATTTAGTGAGCACCAAAGCACCAAAACCTATGAGGACTAGTTGATTCTAGATCAATCATACTTTACGAAGAGGGGTTCCTTGCAATAGGAAGAAGGGAAATAGAGTGTTTCACCTAAGTAGAGGTAAATTTATAGTGCTCCCATGATATGAGGGGATCAATCCTATAGAATAATATGTTTGTGACTTAGAGTCTTATGTTTTGAAGGAAGTAGAGAGGATGGGCACATTGGTGTATACTTTGAGATGCACTACCGCTTATTGGTGGGAAACATAGAGGTCTATCTTGCCAACTTGGAAAGATGTAAAATCATCCATTTGCACTAGATTTGGAAAAATTAATGAGGACCTAGACATTTTTGCATACTCTAGTGATTTGGACCCAATCATGTACATACATTTGTGTGAAGAAACATGGACTAAATTTAGCACAAATGCCCTAAGGAACATGTGGGTGCATGCCTTTTACAGAACCTTGAAGATGTGGGTGTGAGCTTGGTATGTGGTCAATGAAACACACTGCAAGATATCTAGTTGGGATGTCTTGAAGGAGAAGTTTGTGCACTTCTCCTTTTCCTCACATAACCTAGAATTGATCAAGCCATTGTAAGTCATTTGAAGGGTAGTGCTTGAGGACACTAAAATCTTAAAGGAGTGCCTACAAGATATGTTGAAGGAGAAAGGATTATCACTCCCAAATTTTTTTGAGGAGTAGGTGCTCAATAGTGACTCGAGTGATGAAGATACAGATGTCTAAAAAGTGTAAAATTGGATGTTCTTGATAGGAAAGAGGAAGATCATGTGCCAAGTAGATGATAGTGACCTTAACGAAGAAGACCATACTCATATCCACATCAAAAGACTTGAGGGGAGTAGGCAAGTCAAAGATACACATTAGGAGAGAAACAATCCCTATCACATGCCACTCAAGACCACCCAAGCTGATATCAATGTGAAAGATGAACCAAAGGTGGCTACTCTAGGCACATATTAGTCTGATGTGGAATTAACATAAATTATGGATCTCTTGAAGGAGTTTCAAGATTTGTTTACACATAATTACCAATAAATGAAGGGTACCCACCCATCCCTTAGAAAAATGAGCATAAATCTGGTGGATGGTGTATAACCTATCAAAAAGTTCCCCTATAGAATGAACCCCGATCTCTGTGCTAAGGTTAAAACAAAGATTGATGATATGATACAAGAGTCAGAATGGGTGAGCCCCATGGTGATTAACATTAATAAGGATGGGCACATCTACATTTATTTTGATTATCGACTATTAAATTCCACTTCTGTCATAGACCCCTTCTCAACTCCATTCACTGATGAAGTCTTGGATGGAGTTGAAGGCTACAAAATCTATACTTTCACTAATAGTTTCTCTAGATATCATCAAGTCTAAATTAAAGAAGAGGACAAGATTAAGACAAAATTTGTAATATAATTGGGTTATTTCACCTATAACATGATGCCCTTTAGTCTCAAGAATGTGCCTACCATATTCTCCAAATTGGTCATCACTGTATTTAAAGATTTTATCCATAAATTCCTCTAGGTGTACCTTAATGATTGGACTATGTATGGGATCATAAAAGACCATTATGATAACTTATGCCTCATGTTTGAGAGGTGATGACAACTACAAATATCCTTGAACCTTAAGAAGTGAATCTTCATGACACCATTTGGAACCTTCCTCAGGCTCATCATCTATAAAGATGGTTTGCTCATCCACCCCATGAAGATTACTATTATTCTACAGCTCCAAATCCCTTCTATGCAAAAAGATATTCATGCCTTTATTGGCTATTTTGGCTATTATATAAATTTTATAAGGATTTATAGAAGGATTGTAGTGCCATTATAGGATCTATTGCACAAGGATGACCCATTTCACTATGGTGCAATGCAAGAGGATGCCTTTGAAACTCTAAAGCTCAAGTTGGATAACATGCCTATCCTTTAGTTTTTAGACTAGATGACTCCATTCCACATCCATGTTGATGCATATATATCTAAAATTAGTTCCATTCTAACATAATCTAATGAAGGTAAGATTAACCATCTTATCTCTTTTACAATTTAAAAATTGACCCCAATAAAGGAAAATTACATAGCTACCAAGTATGAGGTATTAGCCATTGTCTATGCCCTTTATAAATTTAGACAATACTTGTTGGCAACCCCCTTCATATTTTTCATTGATCATGAGAAACTTAATTACCTTGTGAATAAGACCATTCTCCATGGGCACATTTGTAGATTGATAGTTCTATTTTAAAAAATTAAGTTCTCTATTGTCATCAAACCTATAAAATAGAACTCGAGCCCATACCATTTATCCCGCATCAAATATGGAGATGTGGCAATACCCATTGAAGATGGCATGCTAGACATGTAACTCTATAAAGTATAGTGCATTCCCAAAGACTTGGCATATATATCCATATTTCTAATGTCTAGGTTTACACCCCAGAACATGACAACTTAAGAGAAGAAGTAGCTCACCATTCACGCTACCCCCTTTTAGATCATTAGTGAGATGTGTAAATTAAGTCAAGATGAAGTCCTACATCGATGTGTTTTGGAACATGAAAGAGACTTTGTTCTACATGAGGTACATGAGGGGATCACAAGATCCCATTACACTAGAGATGCAATGACACAAAAAGTGTTACAATTAGGCTTGTGGTGGCCAAGATTATTCTAAGATTCAAAATATTATGCTAATATATGTGATATATGCCAGCACATAGGGAAGCCAAACTGATGGGATGAGATGCCTCTCATCCCCATTCTTTCCCAAGAACTATTTGACAAGTGGGTCAATGATTTTTTTAGGCCAATCACTCTTATAAAAATACACATAGGTGTAAGATATATTTTGGTGGCCACTAATTATTTCATAAAGTGGGCTGAGGTAATGCTTGCTTAAAATTTCACTACTAACACTATCACATGATTCATATGGGAGAACATCATAAGTCACTATGGGTGCCCACTTAGTTTAATTAGTGATGAAGGAACACACTTCTTCAATAAAACTATGAAAATCCTACTAGCCGAGTATATGGTGGCACACCATAAGACCACCCCATATCATCCTCAAGCCAATGGCATAGCTAAATCATTCAACAAGATATTAGGAACATGCCTTATAAAGATATGTGACATTGGTCACAAAAATTAGGATGATTGAGTGTTAGAAGTTCTATGGTCATACCATATAACCTACAAGTACTTAAACAAGGCTAAACCATTCAAACTGGTGTTTGTCATAGAGGCAATTCTATCAACGGATTTTCTTGGTGCCATCATTGCACATTACACATATTAGTCTTTTAGATGACCAAGGATCATTGAGTGTGAGGCTATAGGAATTAGAATACTTGGATTAAGTGCATGCCCAAATAAGGTGGAGCTAGTAAATTAAAAAAACATGCCAAAAGTTATGACATGATAAGCATATTAAACTCAAGGTATTGACTAAAGAAGTATTGGTCTTGCTCTATGACTCCAAGTACCTCAAACATCTAGGAAAGCTACAAATTAGGTGGATGGGCCCATATGTCATCCAAAATATATTGGAAACTAGTACATGTAAGTTACACATATTGTTATGTGAAATGCTCCATGGGCATTTCAAAAACAACATATTAAAGCTGTATAGGCAATAAGATGGCACTTGCACCATTAGACACTAACTTCATAGTCATAAGTCAATTATGTTGTACTGACTCGAATGACGTTTGTTATAAGCCAAACATTTGTATTTTGAGCTTATTGTTCTTTTAGAGTAAATAATTGGTACTTTCAAGCTCATAGATGAAACATTCTATCACTTCTACACATAAATCTAGCTGGGTAAGTCAAGCACATATGCTTTTTAAAGAACCTGAGGCCAAACACCTAAGTTTTTGGGTACATGGAACTTATTAGTATTTTAAAATATGAGTACCAATTAACAAAGAGAGGCACACAAGATGAAAATGTGTAAGAGGTAGAAATAAGATGCACACTATGATCATGCATGAGAGATCAAAAGCAGAGAGAAAATCACTCGAGGGCTAACACAAGGGGTTTTTATGGGGTAGGATAGGCCAAGGCAAACAGATGAAAGTGCATAAAAATTGATCAAGATAGGAAAGTGTGATTGAAATTAAAGTGTAATAAGACAATAAGATGGAACCATGGAGGTTGAATCATGTGCATGTGGGGTACTATGCCTAGGTTGCCATAAAGAAGGTAGAAGGTCACACTAAGTGAAGAAAACATAGGATAAAGATCATCAAGGCAAGTAAGCATCCACCCAAAGTGAGGTGGGAAGTGACTATTTTAGCTGCATGTCACTTCACCAAAAATACCATTAGAGGATTTATTGAGGTGATGGTGGAAGCATAAAGATCTACATTGAATTCATAGGTGGCAATGGATTTTCATGGATTTCATGGGAGTTTTCAATTTCTAAGAACTCTAGGCATTGCTACGCCATTAATATATTTTAATTAAGAAGGTATCTAAATTAAGGGTATAAAATAGCAAAGGGATGACTGGTCTAGGTTACAAACCTCAAGATAATTTACACCCTAAAATGTAGAGCAATGAACTAGATCTAAACTAATAAATGAGAGCCGAAGCAAGAAAACACTACCATAGTGAGACCTTGAGTACCTATAGATGTAAAAAGTGAATGATTGAATAGAGAGGAATTGCATTCCTTTTGAGATTGACATAGAAAAGTGTGTGACATGAATTATGAAAAAACTAGAAAGTAAAAAAATGGAGTGATGCTGAGGCCACCATTAATGGCAAGTGAAGCTCAAGAGCTGAAATTGCAATCACAGATCTCATGACTATGAGGAACACCAAAAAAAAATTACAAGCTTTAGCAAAGTAAATAGACCATGCTTCAACACTAGCCAATTTAGAATAGGGAAGAAACACATGAGTTCTAGCCCACTATAGGTGCATAAGGATGTTAAGAGGGTATAGATGATAGAAGAAGTGGCTACATCAAAGAAGAAATTACAACTAGTAGAGGGAGTTAGCATCATTGAGGTTGATCTAGAGGCACTTTTAATAATGTCCTATTGGGAGATGTAGTTTCTTAAGGAGGTATTGGGAAGAAAGAGCTGGGAATCTTTCATGCATACCTTTTGTCTCAAAGAATACAACCAATATACCTCAAATAATATGCAAGACCTAGCACAAGATTGGGTGGTTGATACAAGGGACAAGACTAAAGCAGGCATGACTTTATTTGATGTCTCCATCAGAGACAAACTTGAAACACTAGCATAACTCAAATCTATGAGTTAATGTATTTTGGGAAGTTAGAGGAACTCATGTAGTTCCTTTGATCATGCATCCATGGGGACCAATTCTACTTTACAGGGAGGTGCATGAGGCAAGATTTATTGGCCAAATTACTAAGATCCTAGACTCCAATGTAGACATCCACTAAATGATGGTGGATGATGTTAAAGTTCAAAGGGTCAAGATAATCTTAGGGTCCTATAAGAGAGGTTTTGCAATACTAATCAAAGACATCAAGGACCCCAGAATTAGGGCAATTGCATGCCTCATGAGTTCAAAATTTTACCCTAAAAGTTGGTAGACAAACATCACCAAGGCCTATCTGTGCATTTCCCACCACATGGTGCATGGGGTAAAGTTTAATATAGAAAATTTAATTATAGAGGAAATGGTGAAGAATGTGCTTGAGTGTCATATAATGAGAAAGACCTTCTGGTGGGGGTCTATGTTAATTCTAATTGTAATAGAGGAGATCAACATGCCTTATGGTGATAAAGACAACCTTTGAGTCTCCAAGAGCACAAGGACTCCTCGGTACTAAAATATCAAAACTTCACCTACCCTTTACCTTCTCCCAAAATTACAAGACTTGAGTGATGGGATGGTGTTCCTAGTATATCAAAGCATTCTAAGAGGAATGGTGCATCCCAAAGGAGCTCCCTTAGAATATGTTTGGAATGGAAACCTTCTCCATTATGAAGTAATTATATGTAGTGCACTTGGCCTCATAGATGATAACTAATTTGGTTGGCTAAAACTTCCCTATGAATTTTCAACCAAATACTTTAGGGATGTGATTAGAAGAATTCCTAATGTGTAGTAGATGGACTCCTGGTGAAAACTATGGATTTAGAATGAATTAGGTTACAACACTAATATATATATACATAGGAGGTTAAGTGACCAAGGATAAGAAGGATGAATTGGTTCACATCTCCATCCATCCCCTCCAAAAGGAATTCATACTCGAGCACATTCAC
Organism: Torreya grandis; assembly: GCA_037957365.1. Lineage (NCBI taxonomy): Eukaryota > Viridiplantae > Streptophyta > Pinopsida > Cupressales > Taxaceae > Torreya > Torreya grandis. The sequence continues at coordinate 2,301,153 of JARHVA010000581.1, read as the reverse complement.
ATGATATATTATGAGATGAAGACAAGAAAGAAGGGCATAAGAATTGAGAAGGATGATGACCTCCCCTCCCAAATCAGTGATGAAGGGAAATTGGCATTGGTATCATAGAAGAAATATCCCTAAAAGAAAAAAGGGGGAGACACTTGAGGAGATGCAAGAGCACATCATATTTAAGATCAATTTGGCAATGAGGACACTCCCTCTGTACCAAAGAAAAAGTGTATGAACTTCACATAGGGATTTATTTGCCCAAGAAAAGGGAGAGGAAAAATAAGTTAAAGGGTCCAGTTATAATACCCACAATAACCTTGGAAGAGATAGAGGTGTAATAGGCATGTGATAAATTAGAAGTGCGATAGGCATGTGAAGAGATGGAGGAGGAAGAAGGAGGGATTAGAGCATACATTGTCTAGGAAAAAGTAGTAGAAGAAGAGCCCAACACCAAAGAAATTTAGGAGGTCCTCTAAGGCAACACTACCACCATGCTTAGAGAGGCAAAAAATATAGCCAACACCACATCCAAAGAAACCTCCACATAGCCTCTACTAACTAAGGAGGAAAAGAGAAGCTGGTGGAAGAAAATGGGCCTCAATGAGGAAGAAATAGAGATGGCATGGCATTAGAGAAAAAAAGTAGCCATGAAGGCATTCAGTATGACCTAGGAAGAGATTGATAAGGTTGAGGCCAAGGAAATAAGGGCTGAGGAGGAAAAATTCTTATCAATTTTAAAGAAGAGGAAGGCAAAGAAAAATAAGGCCCAAGAAGAAAGGGCCAAGAAATAAAAAGAAGAGAAGAAAGTTATTGCAAGTGCAAAACCAATAAAGGAGAAAGCAACAAAGGTGTCTAGTACCCCCACCAACACAATAAAAGAAGCTGCATCATAGGTGCACCCAAGTAGCGAAGGGGTACTTGGAGACAAGGAAGGTGATATTGGTATTTTAAAAGAGAAAACATAGAGCATTGAAGAAACCCAACAAAAACTAGAGGGAAAAGCTGGTGCCAAGATAGAATAAGAAATAGACCAAGGGGACAAGTTTGAGTAAGAACCCTTATTATAACAAGAGGAAGGAACCTCAGAGGGAAGTACTAAAGAGAGTGCTAGCATTGATGAAGAGGAAGGATATTAGATGGAGTTGGCCATCATTGAGGATGAAGGCATTGAGCCAATCCTAAGGGAAAATGTGTAGAATGGGTGGACAAATTAAGATTACTATATGTTTGAGTACATGCCCCATAGAGTTGACACAACAAGGACACACAAATAACTAACATTCAATTTTGATAGTTATATGGATGAACCTTACTTTGAGGTGTCATAAAAGGCCATACTATGTGTAGAGGAACTAGAATAAGGGTGTGAATCCCTTCTCATAAATCCCTATGCAATGAACCTAGTCAGGTCAACAATGCACTCATTTGCATGGCCTCTAAAGTAGCACAAAAGAACATCATTAATGATGTTAGAGATTCAAGGTGGAAGAAGATCACACTAAAATCATAACAACAAGTAAAGGCCATGAATTTTATATTGCAATAATTAGTTGAGTGTGTAGAGGAAGCTGAGCCATCCTTTTTGGACAACATTGACACTTCAAATCTTTTGGAAGTCAATAAGGAGTGCACACTAGTGGAACAAATGCTCCCAAGGTTAAAGGTAGAGTGAGTGCTAGAAGAAGAGGAGGACCCGTGCATCACAATAAAGCAAGAGCTAGGTGTAAAGAGTGAAGAGGTGGAAGACCTCTTCATGCAACTTAAAAAGGGCATATATATTGTTGATGCTATCTTCTATAGCTTCTCTAATCAGGCATCAGTCTTAGATGTGTGCCTTAAAAAGGCAAAAGGGGAGAAGGAAGAGCTAATGGTACATGATACACTATGACCAGATCAGAGTGTAACCAAATAATGGGAAAGATTAATGCCTTGATTAATCAAATCAAATACTAGGAACAGAGCCTAGAAACACTCTTCCACACCTTGTAAACCAAGTCCTGTGAATAAGGATAAATCCTTGATGGAGGAGTTGAAAAAGCTAAGGTAAACCTTGAGGCCTTCTAGAAGGAATTGGAAAAGATGGATGTGCTTGAATTCAATGCTGCCTAAACATAGATAGACAACACCATTGAAGAACTCAATATTTCCATTAAGGGATTTGAGGACTTCAATGCTGAACTAAAGGAGAGTGTACCGAAGTTCTGCATGCTAAAAGAATTGAAAAACTAGTTCAAGGGAGGACTAGAAATTTTGTATGGGGTAATGTTGGGCTCCTTTTTGGCTAAGTATGGATCCATGATAACTCAATAGATATCTTAGTGTGAGGCAATCATTTTTAATGATTTCTATTTTAGCACCTTTTGTGCTAGTTGGAGGAATCTTCATAGATCTTGTGCTAGCTATCAAGTAGTTACTTGGTACCTAGTTTTTTAGGGCATTTTCATATGTGATTGTACATGGTAGTAGAGTGCAAAGGGCACAAGGTGATGGAGATGGTGGAATGATTAACCAAGGCTTGATCTTAACACCTGATGCGCACCCTCCACCCTAGCATGAAGATGTAACTTAGTGCTATAAATCCATGCTCAAACTAGTATGTTAGAGATGCAAATTTGAGATAGTGAACATCTATAGAATTAGTTATAGACATAGTGAAGTGATCACCATTGAAACTTACGACTAGCATGGATGCCCTTGAAGCTCCCCATTGTAGTGCCCAAGCTCACATATGAGCCTATGGGTCTTTAGTAGCTTTAGATGAGCATTTGCTTTGTTCTACTTATCATGTACTCTATTTATTTAAATAATGTTTAATGAAAAATGGTATGCCCTTAATTAAGTGTTGATCTAGTTTATATGGTTATAGTTATAATATTTAAAGTTATATTGATTGCACAATATTTGTAATAGTTATAATTCTTAGATTTAATAAATGAATACTTAGTTCTAGCCAACTTCCAGTTCATCCCGTTAATGGCATCCTTGAGTATGTGATGATGTCTACAGAACCTTTGAATTAGCATAAGTATAAGAGAAGTCATGTTCCCAAGCCTTTATACTCTTGCATAAAGGATGAGCCTAAAATGAACTTAACTTTAGACTTTTATTGACCCATCTTAACATCCCATAACATCAAACCCAGTAACTCAAAGGCTTGCACCACTAAAATTGCCAACACCATTATTGAAATGACCAAATCCATTGAATAATGAGTTGTACCATGGCACGACTAGCCTAATACAGGCTTGGGTTATTTATCTACTATGATTCAGGTGAGTGCATAAGGCTTGTGTCTTATGTGAATTGATGCTAGTGTAGTAGAGTAACACATGTTGAGCATTACAAGATTAGTCTGGATTTGGGCCTAGTTGTAAAAAGTCTAGAGCTAACTTGGATAACTAGATAAACACTTGATAAAGTATATGACTTAGACAATCAACCCTTTTATATAACAATAGTGGTATGTCTAGAATAATTGGCATCATAACTAGGGATTAGATATATATTCTTTAATTTAATTGAAATCATTTTTATGATGCTCATTCCATTCATATTTTATACTCTTATGTAAGAGATTGGAAAATGGCTAGCTTTTATTAGCTAATTGAGCTAAAAACCATCACATTACTTGGATTTTACCTTGTAAACTTCCTAGTTTCTTTAGGTTAGTGAATAAAGGCATGTTAACTATAGAGTTTTAATTTTTAAAGATCTTATAGACACCTAAATTTGATGTTAGCACTTTAGAAACATTAAATTTGATATAATTAGACACTCTTAGACATTGCACATATTTTTTACTCTTGAGCATGATTTCTCTTTGTTTATCTACCCATTTATTTTCATAGCCATATATATTCACTATATATATTTAGTAAAGATTTTTTGAGTATATTCAAGAACATTCTAGAGTCTTAGATAGATAGTCTTCATGTTTTAGATCATAATTTTTTAGTTATAAGATATTACCAGTAAATCCAGACAATGCTAGGTCATTATAGGTGTCTCAATTTTTTGATAATGTCCAAGAAACCTTAACACATATTTTTCAAATTGGGAAGTCTCCATCAGGCTGGCCTTGACATGTTTCATGGGTTAGTCAGAGTGGGAATTAAAATAGAGTCATCTACAAATATGAATCACCCCTAAGATCATTACTTCACTTGTGCATCAATTGGTAATCACTTACTAATTTATTGGAAAATTATAAAAAAGGATACACATATCTAAAATATTCAAGGAGCAGCCTTATAGCAGTCTATAGAGTGAAATTTGAGTATATGATTTTGGTCCCAAGTATCAAAGGTCAAAAGGTAACATTGCATTCTAGATTTTTCAAGATGTTACATGCACACACATAAGTGGGATATCTATGTGAAATTTGAGCCCTATTAAAATTATTTGAATGTTTGAAATGGTCAACCATTGAGTGGAGAGTGTTTGGGGTTTATCTATCCCAAAATACTAACCCCTTTTTTAAAACATTTTGTGGTCAAATAAGCACAATTAGGATTTGTACAAAGGAGATAGAATACAAGAATTTCAACATAATATCAAAACATTTCACACACATAGAATCACATTATAGGCATAGATGAATGACTCCTCGATGTATTATAACCCCAATGTATGTAGGGACATTGCCATTAAAACTTAATAGTTCTAGCTACCACATGTATATGAATTTCCCAACAACATCTAGGTAGGTTTTTAGCTACTATTTTAGATCCTATCCATTGACAAAACACATATAGATTATTTCCAAATTCAGTGATGGATTCTACAAGTAACATGTAGAAATAATTATCTAATTACATCATCCCTCTCTTGTCTTATCCTTTATAAATTAGGTAATTGTAATATCTATCAATCTTTTTGAATTAAAATTAGTGTATTTATTACTATATTTTTCATAATATATATTAGTGTATAGTTTCATTTTTTTAATCTCTTAGGTGTAAAACAAGTAAAATAATCCACTTATATACCTTTTTGAGATATAATTAAACCTAACAATTTTTTTAATGCAACTCCAAAGACACACTTCTTAGGATTCAAATGAATTTGGAATTTGTGAAATCTTTCTAAAATTTCTGCATTGTCTTCTAGTTTATTTTATTTTTCCAATATATCATCAATATAATCCTCAACAATATAAAACACATAATTGTGAAATATATAATTCATGATAATTTGATACGCAACATTGACATTTTGAAGTCCAAAAGGTATGACAACATAGAAAAATGTGGCCCATGGGTTAGTGAGAGCTATCCTATACTGATCTTTAGGATTAATTTTTATTCTATTAAACCCAACAAAACCATACATAAAATATAACTTCACATATATTTCTATCGAATCAATGTTAATATCTATGTTGGGTAAATAAAAATTGTCTTTTAGATAAAATTTATTCATATGTTTAAATTCATTGCAAAAATGAATGCACCACTTAGGTTTTTCAACATAAATCCTACATTTAAGAAATGTTGAATATTTTATTTTACTTTTAAGGCCACTTTAGGGTGCATATTTTATATATTTTGATCATCTTATTCTATATCTAGATAAACCACAAATTAAAAACTGATCATGTCAAGAATGTTTGAATAAGCTAAAGTAAATAACTCAAGGAAGTATGTTAATAGATGTATATGGTTAGTATTTTATTTAGGTGTCATTAATGATCCTAAAATTACCATTATAGGAATTTATTTGTTTCAAAATTAAATTCACTCATTTCTTCATTGATTAATGTATATTGATATTCAATGTAAGGATCAATTGGTAAAAATTAGTGCCATCTACTAAGAAATTTTATTATATAGGATTAGACTTACATTTCCCATAGTATATATTCTAACTATGTTTATGAGGGAATTTTATTTCATGATGAAAGGATTGTACATTAGTGTAAGATCTAATACAATATTTCAAAGCTTCTTAATTGAAAAATTTATCTAGTGCAGGAAATTTAGAGGATTTTTTCCAATCAATCAAGTCAAGTTTCATGAATTCTAATGTTTCCACATAAAAAAATTCATTTTTAAGAAAAGTTTTAGATTTAGGAAAGATGAGTGTAAATTTTTTTTTGTATTTTACCTTATTTTTATTAATGTATATACAAAAATATAAAACTTTGAATATTCAAATTACACAATGTACATCAATAATCCTACAAAAATTAATTTTACTTATGATTTATCACACATGTTAAAAATATAAATGATCAAGAATCTAAAGGAAAGGAAGTACTTAGCTTGTTATAACTCAATTTTGGTTTCTTTATTTTGTGATAATATTAAAATGCACTCTATAATAGATCTATGCTGGTTCAACTCATGAATAGATTATAAAAACTATGTAGGATGCCTATAGAATATTCTAAATTCCTAGGGAAATTTGTAGCCATCTACTTGTGATGGACTCATTTGAGGAGGCTGAGTGAATCAATTTTTACTAAAGCCTATTTGTTTATATATGTAGATGTCTTTTCTATGTTAAATCACCTTCAAACCTACATAGATAAAATTTTATTCTTTATCTTTGTTCAAACCCTAGTTTTTCACTTTTGATCAAGAATACCTTAAAAAGAGTTAAGTATTTTAGGTTGGCCAACCTCAACCATTCCATGTTAACCAATAAGTGTTACCTACATTTATAATAATCTAAATAGGGATCAAACTACATGCATTTCTCCCTTTAATGTGACTATGTTAAAAATCACGTGGGTTTAAGTTTATTTACTATTTTTCCTATGCCATCCTTTGATACAAGCATGCCGAATAAATATTGACCTTATGAACTTCATATTTTTCAATGAAGAATAAGGTAAGAGTAGTGTGCACTTTGTGTGTAACTTTTTAATAATGAGTGCTCATTATTTAATTCCTACAAGGTGATTTTTATATATAGTGTTTTAATTTTTTAATTAGGGAACTAGTGGCATTAAAAATCTAGCCAAAGAATGACCAAACATATAAGAGAAAGAGAATCAAAATAAAATGTGCTTGAAACATACCAAAAAAATGGTTTTATATACTTGCGTACGAGGAAACCATTCATGAATTATATATTTTCATAAAATCCAAGGAAAACTCAATGGCAAAAAAAATGGGACCAATCATTCATGTGATAAAGCAAATGAATATAGAAACAATAAAATAAAGTACTACATAGTTAAATAAATTCAAGATGTTAAGAGACTAAGATAAATTATTTAATAAGTTCCCTATTAAAAAATGTGTATCTATATATGTAAAGTCACATGAAATAATTGTATAAACAAGGATTTTCTAACTTTGGGTATCTATAAATGGTCCTCACCCTTTAATCAAGTATTTATATGTAACTAAAAATATTGGTGTGAAGGGATAACAAGAATACAAACCTACATTGGTAATTGTGAACATGAAATTTTCATTAACCTAATGTTCCATATTATCTACATGTTCCTAAAATAAATAATGTATGTAATTAAATAAATTATTTTCCAAAATCAAAGTATGGTCATAATAAGAAGTTGAGATTTTCAAAGAACACCTACACTTGTATGCTTGTAGCACCGTGCAACTCATGGAGTATGTTCATAATGAAAAAGAATGGAGGTGCCATGGGTGTTAAATTAACCCAATCGAAGTGGAAAAATGTGGAAATATTTTGGGTCCTCAAGTGACTTAATACATGTGTAGAAATGTGCTTTTGGTATTTTTCACTTCCTAGCTAGGGAATTGAATAAGCTTTCAAGTGGTTTAGGGAGAAGTGCTAAGTCATTGAGTGACATTGAATCTCAAATACACATAATCACTTAACTAATCATGAACCTAAAATGAAAGGGGGAATACATATTAGGTTCATTTAGGGTGAATAAATCAATGCTAACAACATTGTAGATTCAAAATGTTATCTTCAATACCATCAATGTCATTTCAATACCATGCTCAAAAATTAAAAAAAGGTTATAGTGTGTGCATGAAATTTTTTCATACACCCAGTCTAATCTAATTAGTGATACCATAATAAAATAAAATAGTGGATTCATGAATTATGATCATACCCCCAATATTATCCAATCAGTGCCAACATAGAAAACTATAGTGGATGCATGAACTGTGTTCTTTCCCCAATATGATCCAATCAATGCCAAATGTGATATATAATAACATAATTTATCATTTAGTTATATCAATTTGATAATTTTTTAAAACTTTGAAATATTTTACTTATAAAACATATGCCTTACATATGCCCCAATCTATACAAATGTGGATTTTTTCTATAATGTGTATCAATTTATGTTATGTGTATCATGACATGTCACTATCTATATGCATGTGTCTCAAATTATATCCCAATTTGAAACAACTAAACCAATATGAAGCTATTAAAAAAGTATAAATATATGTACCAATCTTAAATAACTGAGCTAATTTGAATAATTGTACTAATCTAAATAACTGAACCAATATGAGAAAATGTATGAATATGATGAAATATATAAATCACAATGTAAGCCCCATTTTTGATATGAGGGATGAGGCTAACAAATTAATCATGCAAAAATATGTAATAATTGTAAAGGTGTACACAATAATTTCATGATTCATGTCAAGTGACGAAGTAATGTGCCCATCAAATATGATAAGCTTGTAAGAGTTTG